>OZ030005.1:5245696-5613359 GCA_964023405.1 Apodemus agrarius | reverse complement strand
CTTCAGACATTGTTTAAATTTGGCATTTAACTCAGCCCAGAACATATGTATATAAAGTTTATCCACATTACACTAAACTCATAGAGCAATTCCTGAGGGGGCTATGCTCAGTATAATAAACAATAGGAAAATGAGCAAGATTTTTATCTTCTATTATCTCCAACAGGTCCTCAAATTGTAAACACAAGGACTCCACAGTTAACACATTCAGAGTCTACAACATAAATACTATTATGCTTTCTCTGGTGCAAATCAAGTAAAGCTAATGGCTGATTAGGAAGTCCATACACAACTGGCTAAACTATTCTTTGTTCTCCATCTCTTGCTGTCTTGGGGTTTTCAGGGACTTTAAGCTTCCACTAGAACTTCACACTTTCTACGTCCCCATGGTTTCTCTGCCTGAGCACCCACCCCACTTCCCTTGAGGTACATACATGAAGACTGAGGAAACCCAGGCAGGCTCATGCACAGGTACACAGTTATGGAGTTCTAGTTTTATGAATTTTTATTTTATAATTTGTTTTTTCAGAAGAATTTATACCCATGAATTTTTGGTCTATATGTAGGTATATGAATTCATTATGAGCGACAAGTTACCCAATTAAATTAGATATTGAGTAGAGAACTTATGAGCATACATATGATGCCTGAGATCAAATAAGATCCAGATTGAAGGCCATTTTTTTAAATACTGAGCCATGTCTGGAGCCGCATACACTGTCCATAAATTAAGTGGTACTCTAGAGAGCATTGGAGATCAGAATGCTTTGTGTCCTCCTCATCTTTTGATCTAGGCACATTTACAAATGATGACTTGGCCCATCAGCCTAGTCCTGTACTAATAGTACCACCTCACTTAAAATTCTGCACTCACTTGCATCTAGTAGAGGTGGGGATTGGGTTGTGTCAATGTCTATAGTGCCAGCTGTGATATGAAAGGACCTAATCTCTTTCATCATACCAACAAGGAAGGAGAGGTGAGCATATTAGGGAACGATCTAATAGGAGAATTGAAGAAAAATGTTTCTGGGACAGATGTGGAATGGAATGTAAGCATTGCAAAAAGCACACTTACAGATTCACTTTCTGTACTCATCTAGGCACAGACATACCAAGGGGCCAGTGATAAGAAAACCTTGTGCTGTAGTGATGGAACAGTTATCAGTGTGGCATCCATATATGATGCATTTGATGAGTGTTGACTTGTGGAAATAATTGAGAGCTCTTTATTCTCAGATAGAAATGGTTAGTGAGTCCCTGGCTGCTTTTGAGGATCCAATAGGAATCATTATGTACACAGACTTCAATACCCAAGCTGAAGACCATGAGTCTTAAATTAAAGGGAGCATCCTCTGGAGAGAACACTTCCAGCTTGTTTCAGCAACTGATGATTATGGCCAGAAGATTCAGTCCCAGGTGTGAGAAACTCACCTGGTATTTTATTCAGTGAAGCCTGAAGCTAAATAAATAATAACAGCTAGTACTATTTCTCTTGGCAACATATCAGAAGTTGATGGTAAGAACCTACTGTTGAAGACACCACAGTTCTGTCTTGGTACATAGAGAAATGAACTGAGTCTGGCAGACATCTGACTGCTGCCTTGCATTCTCTGTGATGTGTGGTGGCGTATAAAGTGCTGGGAGAAAAGTCATGTTCTGACTACTAGTGGATTTCATATGGTATAATGCTAACGTGCTGGGAGGGATATGCCTACAGATGCAATCATGGCAGTCTTGCTATAACAGTAACCAAACCTTTGTCATTAACATTTTGGCCATTAGACCTTATGGAATCCATGCCTAGATCTTTAATCTGGTCCTAAATCCACACTCTGGTAAATAACAGCTCATGAAGAGACATACTACTGTCATTTTGGAAAAAGTTTAAAGCTGCCTCCTGAATGTGTTCATGTTCCTAGATTAGTGCTGCTTTTCTCATTTATAAGAAAAACTGCTTTTGCATGGTGGTCTGCTAGTGTTTAGAATTCATATTATTTTGAATTATTATTACCTTTATTATTTTTACTATTATCATTACTATTATTATTTACACATATACCTATAATCCTAATTTTCCTGAAGTTTCTAAGAGCAGATGATAAGTGTTCGACCCCAAATGAGATATTTAAATCTCATAAATGCACACCAGACCTCAATACTCAAAAGCTTTGGTGTTACATGATCTAGAAACAGTATAAAAGGTGTAGAATGAGGAAAAGTGCTTTGAAAACGTCTGTTCTGGACAGGAAAAACATTGGAACTCATAAAAGCCCAGCAGCTGTGTTTATTTGCACTATAACTTAAAAAGTGAAGCCCTTTCATTATTCCATGATATGTATTAAAGAAGCTCCTGCTCCAGCTTTACAAGAAGAGCTTCTAATAGCAAGTGTTTGGGGTATGAGGACTCATTTTTACTTAGAGGTATAGAGAAAATAATTTGTCCAGGATCCATAGGACACCAAAAGTTAAACATGCAATACATCTGATTAAACACAGCAGGTTTTGTTTTTTGGTTTTTTTTGTTTTGTTTTGTTTTTTAATGGTACATGCCCCTTGGCTCCCAGGGACAAGGGCCTTAGCACCATGCCTGACAGGAGGAGTCTGATCATGGAATCCAATGTAGTAGAAGAAAATACCTTATGCCAGCAAGTGCTCCTGAACTCAAGAGAACCTCTAGTGTATGTACTCTAGAAGCAAAAAATAAACACAAATATACAGAAACATACACACACACACAGACATACACACACACACAAACACACATTCACAGACACACACATCTCTCAGACTCTCTCTCTCTCTCTCTCTCTCTCTCTCACACACACACACACACACACACACACACACAAACACACAGACACACACACACACACACACACACACACACACACACACTCGCATAACTGAAGGTGTATGTGGTTTGACTTATCTCAAATCTGTGACAGTCACCATGATGTTCTGGGTGGTGACATGACTGCAGTCCTGCAATTGGAGAGAAGAAAATGTAGATAAGTCATGGAAAACTCTGATTTTGAAACAACTTACATATTTTATATTTTACCAGTTGAGAGTCTCATGTGATCTGGCTCCAACATATATCCTAGAGAGCAGAGAATGATCTTGGAGTTATCCTCCTGATACCTGCAGTCCGTGCTGTGTTATAGGCAAGCAGCTCTTGGGCAGATTCCAGAAGTGGAAGTGCTGGGAACTGAATCCAGGGCCTAAAGCTCGAAACACAAGCACTCTCCCGACAGAGCCCTGCCCCAGCCTGTAATGTAAAAAGCTCACTGTAGAGCAATAGTTCTCATCTTAGAAGTGAGACTGTCTTGTTGGTGGCAGCTATGGGAAAGGGTTTTGAACCCAGTACTCCTAAGTAGTTCTCATGATCAGAGTCAATGTGTCACCATGTATCTTGGCACATATTTTCCAGAGTCACTTGTTAAATATTGCTTTATTAAAAGGATCAGTAAGTCCAGTGTAGTATTGGAGTCATTATGTAAGTCATATGATAAAAGTTATCTAATAGTCTTTGAGGAATGCTCAATACAAAAACATAAGGATTTATCAGTCTCTGTTGGGCTACATAGTGTCAGATAGCTTTAAACTCATGATTCACTGCTATACCTGTCCTGCTGCTGGCTTTGCAGGTATGCTTTACATTGGCCAGAAGTAGAAAGGGGCGTTACAACTCTGAACTTTGGGATAAGAGTTCTAGGCAGTTTTTAGAATTTTGCAATCTCTTTCAACATTCCCATAATTAACATTGTTATATTACAAGGCAAACCTATATAGTGTAGAACTGTTCTGGTAGAAATTTCTCCCTCACATTCAACTGAATAACATTCTCTGCTTTTGATCCATGAGAGTATTCAGAGGGAAATAGGGAGATGATAAAATGTGTAACAGAAATCACTGATCTTACAGGGAAGCAGGCACTGCACAAATACCTGACTCCAAATCTAAGGTATCTGACAAACTATTCTCAGCACTACAGGTGCCGAACCCCCAGATACAGGCTTAAACTAAAAAATGGTATCTGCTTTCACAAGTCTGCACAATGATGGTACAGAAATGATAATAATAATAATAATAATAATAATAATAATATAATAATATGTTTTACAAAAGAAATATAATTTTTCTTAGTTCTTATTTTTTGTTATACTCAAGAGTATAATGCAAAATATGTATATGTATATATACACAGACATGTATTATGACACATATAAAGGACACATACATAGAGAGACAGAGACAGGGAGACAGAAAGACACACAGACAGAGAGACTGACTCTTGGAATTAGTAGTCTGATATAGGATCTTAGATTACTTTGGATCTGTGACTGAATTTCTGGTTCTTGTATATTTCATGGGACAGGATCTGGTCCTTATACTATGTTGCTGCATTTCCTCTGAATCTAATCTCAATGGAAGAGCCCTGACTGATATGCATTAAAGTGATAGAATATTGCTGTCTGGGGCTGAACTGACACACAGAGATCTGATTATACTAAGTGTGTAACCACAGAATATAATATGGGAGTAGAAACGACCTCCATAGTGTTAGAACCATACTCTTACAGACAAAATTCCTAGTTAAAATTTGCATAATTAACCTATCTTTCATATTTTTCCTTTTCATTCAGATAGCTGACTGAGAGTTAGGAAATGGCATTGATAATAGCATTAAATTAGTTAATGGATTTCATACTTTGTTCTTTGCCTCATGTTACTGGCGAAGAAATTCAGAGCCTCAAGCATTATACTCTCACACTCTGACCCTGAAGTACACACAATTCTTACTTCCTTAATCTTGTCCTGATTTTATTAGAACCCTAGATATCAGGTTTAAAGGACAGGAAGTAATAGCAATTAAGAGACAATGAATGACAAGACTTCAAATATGAGAAAACTTATGTCCACTGATAACTGCATCCTAGATATTTGGTTATTATATATATTTAAGGAGAGGGTGATGAACATCACCTGCCAGGAGGGTAAGGATAAAATGATAAAAACCAATCAGCACTGTGTCCTGCCTGAAAACATAGCCTTGATTACTTCTACAAAGATACATACACAGAAGAGAGCTGTGTCCTGTCTGTGGGCATGAAACCCTCTCAGTGGACAACAGGCTATTTCTTTTAGTCCAGTAGGTGTCAGTGTGAAAATTCCAGTTCTGAAATGAGAAAAGGCAGAGTCACTGTCACACATATTTGTGTTCAAAGTCAAAGGTTCCTCTGTCTCTCTTCTCCAACTTTCTCTCTCCCTTTTCATTTGTTTTCCTTTGCTTTTACTCATTCCTTTTCTCTTTTCTCTTACATGTCTTTTTTCTTAAATGTCTGTCCCTCATTCTCTTTCCTGATCTCATCTCACTCATTGCCTCCCATCTCTCTTCTCATCTTCTCTGCGCAGTGTTTCCCTTCTCTTTTAGAAACTGTGGACTATCTCCTCCTATTGTAATTGATCATGGTCCATGTTGTCCTCCTCTTAGAACTTGTCATCCATGTCCTAGTTTGAGGAATCCTCTAATTTCTTAGTTTTTTCCTTTCTGTCTTTCTCCCTACTTTTCCATCTAGACATTCTAATTTATTTACTTATTTATTTATTCATTCATTTTCTTTCCTTATCTCATACTCCTCTTTCTTCTCCTTTTTTCTTTGTCTTCTCTCCTCTCCTCTGTGCCCTCCTTGACTTACATCTTTATCTATATAAACATATCTGTCTCATTGTCTCTTGGTCCCTTTTTTCCACAATAATCTAAGTGGGCAGAGGAAATCAACAGTACAAATATGTAGGAAGAACAATCTAGCAATGAGCTAGGTCTGTTTAAACCAATAAATGTGAGGAAGAAGGGACAAAATTCTAAAACCAGAGTCGTCTTCTTCCTCTAGCACATCAAGTGTAGAAAAATTATTATAAAAGAAAGCAGGATGATTCATTGCTTGCCCAACACTACCTCACCTGAAGAATTCAGAATAACACAGCATTGGGAAGGAAAAGAGGTGAAACTCTACAGTGTCTTCTGTGGAGTTTCTTCAATCTCTGCCTCATGAGGTCATTACTTGAGAGGTTGTCTTAGAAAACCAGCAGTGGTGCCATCTAATCTTTTAAGACTGGCTGGTGATCATTAGAATATGCACCTTAAAGGAAGCCTTTCTTAGCAATCACTTAAGACACTCTGTACATAGATTATTTTTAAATAGTTTTGAGCCATTGACAATTTTGTAATTCTAAATTCCAGACTTGGATCTCACATACTTACTGTTTATACTTGGGAGCACACACCACAGCTATGGATTCAGGGAGCATCATCTGGTAACCAAAATGTGTGTGTAGATCTACACTTGACAAGAAGGCTGTCTGGGTTGGATGGGTCTGAGAAGACAAAAGAAGTCAAGAATTGTAAGTTAGCCCAGTCAACTGTGCTTGATCCACCAAGGAAGGGAGGCACATGGATCATTAACAATCTGTTTGCTCCTATGATTTCCAAAATCTGTCCATGCAGACACAGATCTGTCTTGTTGAAAATGAAAATTGAACCATCTGCTTGTCCTGCTAATCATAAAGTTCAAAATGAACTGAGGAAAGGGAAAATCAATTGAAATGTAAATAAAGAATATTTATATAAAAAAACACTGTAAAGGCACTATGGGCATGGCCTTGTGCCTGCATAGCATGCATATTAAACATCATAAATCCAAAAAAATAGTTCTCATTTGCTGTCTTATTGTTTTCAATTTTGTGAATTAGCACCATAACCAATGCACCATTTATTTATTTTTTTTCCCCCCAACTATTCTTCAATCATTCCCCCTCCCCCCTCGGTTTCTTTACTAAACTGGATGCAATCTTTACATGCCCAGGGTCCTCATCTTTCTTCTTCTTAGGAATCATTTGACTTGCTATTTGTGTCTTGAGTATTTAGTGCTTCTGGGCTCATTAATATCCACTTATCAGTGATTGCATTTCATGTGCATTCTTTTGTGATTGGGTTAGCTCACTCAGGATGATATTTTCCAGGTCTAACCATTTACCTACAAATTGCATGAATTCATTATTTTTAATTGCTGAGTAGTATTCCATTGTATAAATATACCACATTTTCTGTATCCATTCCTCCTTTGAGGGATATTTGGGCTCCTTCCAATTTCTGGCTATTATAAACAAGGCTGCTATAAACATAGTGGAGCATGTGTCTTTGTTGTATGCAGATTCCCCTGCATGCAATAAAGACACATGCTCCAATAAAGGACAACATTTAATCCTGCCTCCCTTAGAGGTCCAGAACTTCAGTCCATTATTATCATAGCAAAACGCATGGAATCACCCTAGAAAACTTGGTGCCAGGTGATCAGAGAGTTTTACATCTTCTTTGAAAAGAAAGAAGGAGCATAAAATATCACAGGAAGAAGGAAGCGTTTCAGAGTTCATGTCCCAAATGAACACATTTCTTCCAAGAATGAGACTCCTACTCCAACAAGGCCATACCCTCTAATAGTGTCACTGCCTGGGCCAGGAGTGTTCCAGCCGTTATACTTACATTTAGGTTGTCCCTTATTTAGGACATGACCCTTTTGATCATCCACGCCTACTTAAAACTAATGTCTACACAGAAACTATTTCAAGTTTTGTCCTCACCTCTAATCCATCTCTGCTTCCTTCCTGCCAACAGCAGACTGATTTCATCATCATTTTTTCTGATGACTACTTCAAAAATCTCCCTGTGAATGCAGCTGTAGACATTGAATTCTGCCCCTGAGACACATGGGATTTCTCCCTATGTGAAGAGGAGCTACTGCAGGCCTTCTGATATGGTACTGTACTACTCCCATGATCATACTATGACTCTTTCCTCTAATTCTCTGCCATTCTCACTGGGTCACCAGATGTAACTACCCATCATACAAATGCATGCATGAATCCCCTCTTACAGATAATAATCTTACAGATATTGATGGTTGCAACCCAGTTAAAAAGTTACATTTCTGCCCAATGCACTTGAAGTACTGATAGAATGGAGGAGGTTCAAATATAAAATGAGGAGGATATGGTCATAGCAATAGAGGTTTCAATTTCACAGGAAGGAAGGGAGAAATTTGGAGCAGGCTTTTAGCAGTTTCTCATTTATAGCTCTAAGTTGTGTATGCATATAGATGCTTCCCCCAAAAGCCATGTAACAACTCTATTTATGAATGTACACTCACAACTATGCTATAGTTTACAACATCACACCTTTGAAAAACTAAAGTGAAATCCAAGAAAAAGTGAAGAAAACAATAAACAAGAAGAAACCATGTCCAAACCATCTTACAATTACTACATATCAGGAATCTGCTAACCCATTCTCTAAGATCAGCCTCCTCATTCCAAATTCCCCTAGATTCTAGTTCCTAGATGTCAGCTTCAGTATGATCTTTGTGACAGAATCCACATTGGCCAATTCCTCATCAAGTGACTTCTTGTTTGAGGCTCAGTAGTACTGTTCACTCAATTTGGCACCAAATTCCCTACCTTGAATTCTTATCCTCCTGAATGCTGGGTGTCTAGGAGAGTGACAGTACACCTAGATTTTATGACACTATTGAGCGTTGCAATCACTGCCCACCATGGCTTAAAATATATTAAGTCATTATCCTCAGAACTCCAGCAGATCCAATCCTGAAGTCATTTATCCTGTATCCCTGTTATGTGACCTCTGAGAACCTCATATCCAGTTCTCCTTCACCCTTGTTGATCCTTCATCCCTACATTATCCCCTGGTTTCCTCATTAGACATTCACCTAAGCTGCCAGGGAATTGTGTCTCTTGCAGCCAATTCTCCCTGTTTACCAGGATCGTGAGCCACATGCATAGGGCTCCGATCCACCTCTAGGCAAGTATTAGGTAGGTTGTTCCAAAGAGACAGAAAAGGAACCCTCATTCACAGAGGTCCATTTGCTTACATGTACCCATCCTAAGGTAAGAAGCCCTAGTCCTTCTTGAATAAAGAAGAGCTCCTCCTCCTGTTTTGCCCAGCAATAATCTGGGCCTCCTTCCTGGACAGGAATGAGTATATGTGTAATGTGATACTCCTCTTCAACCTGCCAGGAGAAAACAACTTGTCACAAGGCTTGGAGGTCTCAGACCCATTCTCTCTCACACACAATAGGCCCCAGACCACACCACTGCATGAATCTTTTTTTTTCTCCCTTTGGTGTTTCAAAAATTGGGTGCTCTTGTGCTTTGCTGAGATATAGTTAAAAAGAAACAGATGTTGAATAGAAATGTTGATGTCCAGCTGATGCCTCCTGGGCTAGAGTCTTTCCAGTAACAGCCAGCAGGATTGCTCAGGAGTTCTGAGATGCCTAGGTAACTTATACTCCAAATCTTACCAGAATAGGTAGTCAGACAAGGACCTAAAGCCACTGGTTTTCTGGTTACAGCTAGGCAACTTGTGTGTTTTCCTGACTTATGCCTAGCTAGCTACATTTCTTCTTTCAGTCTGTGTTCTTTTTCCTTTATGTAATATACAACTCTGACTGTGAGGCTGATTTGAACTTGTAAGAAGACTCCAGCCTCAGTTTGCCAGTTCTTGGAATTTCGGGCACTAGACCACAACTAGAATGAAAATTTCTATCTATTGCATTGAACCACATTGTTTATTTCCAACGTTTCAGAAAAGCAAACAGATACAAAGTCATCCAATTCAAGATGGCCAGGTCTTGTCACCCACAGTTCCTTCTGCAGGGTGATGTGTATGGATACAGACCCTAGATATGTTCCCTGAGAGTCATGGAAAGGCAAGGGGAAAGCAACAGCCTCAGGTCACAACAAGTGTTTTTATCTTTACCAGGGTTCCACACAATACGCCACATGTCTCAATTTTTTTCTCAGTGTTCATTCTTGCTGCACTGAGGAATTTATCACACAAATCTTGAGGGAGGACCACTGGGTGCAGGCCTCTGCCCTTCTCAACTGTAATGGAAAAGAGAAAAGTAAGAGGCGACAGGGCCTGGTATCCCTGAGGAGTACTTAGTCTAACAGTCTTGGAATGTAATGCAAAGTCATTGGGATTCTTTTCTTCATACTCCTCGTCATAACAGTCAGGGTGTTTTACTCCAAGCTCTGGTTACTGGTTTGTGTGTGTGGGAGGAATGTGCCATGGCCTTTACTTTCAGGTTCAGGAGACGGAGCAATATTTCTGGATGTGACTCTGAGCTGATTATAAAATTTCTCTCTGTGTGAAGGGACTCATTGGACAAGCTAGTCTCCTGAGTAGAGTACCATATGCCTCCAGGGAGCTACACTGTCAAAGAAAATTAAACGTTTTCTATGTTTCTCCTAGCAGTGACACGTCTCCTTTGTTGTTCATTCCTATCTCCAGATTTTTTGGCATTTAGGCTCTGAAGTCTGGACTTGCATTTTCATGTGTCTAAATGGATGTTGCTTTAGACCTTGACTCACACAAATGACTTAACAAACATATGATTTCCTGACATGCATTCAGTCAAAATATAACTATTCCATAGAATCTACCTTGAAGAAGTCAGCTGTGGCTATGCTCAATCATATGGAACATTTACACTAGAGCTGTGAGCCTGTGCAAAAGTCCATATGGTAATAAGAGTTTGCAGAGAGCACAAATACATATACAGTTTCTTTTCTCAAGGTCAGAGTACCACAATCTGTCTACAATCTTACAATGTTGTAAGGATGTGGGAGACCCATGTGGTCTCAGAGCTACAGGGCAAGCTCTGAATTGTTTTTACTATCATCTGACATATGTGTGTATATATGTATATATATATATATAATATATATATATATATATGTATATATATATACATATATACACACACACGCCACACATATACACACACAGAAATATTGCTCTGTTTCCACATGACAAGACAGTTCTGTTGTCAAGACAGAGAAAAGCAGCACTTATCACATCAGGTTGTTACCCCAGCATAGTCAGTAGATCCATGGACGCAGAAGTCTGAGCACATGACAGGAGATTCAGGATTCTCTGTGGGGCCCAGTGCTCCAGACATGAGGTACCTGTTCAGCACCTCTGCCTTACCTTACTTGTGAGCTTCAGTCTCACTCCTGTTTGGCTCACCAGATGTAATTGGAACCACTTCTACACAAGGCTTGTCCAAGTGAGAAACCTGTGCTGACTCACCTGGCCTTTCCAAGGTGCCAGTTTCTGCAGCCTCCTCGGCACCTGGTGATGTGGTTGGAGCTGCTTCATCACAGGCTTCCTTTCCTGAAGGCACCACTGTTGGGCTGAAGGATCTTGTTGTTACTGAAGAAGACTGAGCTCCCTGTGATATAATTGGTGCTCCAGGGCCCACCTCCCCACCTTTGATTTTTTTTCCTTGAGAACCATACCGTTTTAGAAAAGGAAAGGAAGCCCATTTTGTAAATTGTCTTCTCTTCTTTCTTTTTTCTTTCCATAATGATGCCTTCTTGGCCAGTTCTTCATCTTCTTTCTTCTTCTGCAGGAGGGGAAAAGAATTTAGGCAACTACTTCAAATTTTGAAAGAAAAGTCATGTCAGCCAAGACATGAACAAAGTGTAATTCTCTTAAAGTCTGAAATTTCAGCCTAGAATCTATATCCCTGGTGAGTTGGAAAGTTCATTCTTCTACCTTACTCATGATCTGTTTTTAATGAAACTTGGTCTCTGTCTTCATAGTATGCCACGACATTGTGTATGTGTGTGTGTGTGTGTGTGTGTGTGTGTGTATTCATGTGTGTTGATTAGATTACAGAGGGCATGTGGGGCCCTTTCTTTGAATCACTCTAAGGACACTGTACAAGACAGTCCTTCTGTATCCATGCTTCTCCTCACACTAACCTTTTCTGTTAAGTAAATAACATATTCCTGAGAGTATTTATTTATCAGTTCTGTCGTCAGCTCTTTGGCCCTCCCAAAAATCGGTTTTGTGGTCTGCAATATGAAAACAAAATAGATAATTAGAACAGCTCTAATGTCAGAAAAGAGAGAAAGAAAATAAGTTAGCAGGGGCATCAGTATCTCATGCATGACTTGAACCCAATTCCCAGCAATCCCCTCCTCTGTACTGATTTCCTGAGGCAGCAATTTCCCCGATTCCATCTAGTGTCATCATCTGTATCTTTTCTGTGATCAGCCGTATACTGCTCTTGAGATTTTTGTCAGGAGCATTGAAAATGAAATCCTACCTCAAGGATATTTGTTCTTTGATAAATCTCCAAAAGGTCTTGGTCCTTTTTCTCAGTGGGAAGCTTTTCCACATAGAGTCTAAAGGAATAGAGCAGAGAGACTAAGCTGTGCAGAGAAATTCAAATGTCTAAATGAGTCCCTCAGGAAATTTGGACTTTGTAGTCTCTGCCTCAGAAGTTACTGGTGTTTAATAAGGCACACCCTGAATTCCCACATTCACTTCCATTACTTAGACTGTAGAAAGAATATCAAAATTCTCCATTAAACTGGCACATTCATCAAACATTAGCTGTCCATTAGCATAGTTAAAGTAACTCGGTGCCAGTTGGTCATTTTAACACTTGGGGCACCAGATAGACCTGATCCATGAGGCAACAGGTTGTACGCCTGGACTTCAAAATAGGAAATAAACACATTGGTCTCAGTCTTTCATTCCAATAATAATCTTTGCTCACATAGCACTTTTGTTTACTGCTTACTGGGAGTTTACCACTTCACCTCAGAGATCATTAGGTAATGACAGGGGATACTGAGTGTCCTCAGTTTTAGGTAGTGATGTGCCCTGGGGACCTAGTCTCATGGTGTACTGTAAGATGCTAATAAACTGCTTCAACCCTCAGTTCTGTCCAAGATTCAAGATCCACTGCCTTGTCAGAAACTGTGCTTGAGAAGAGGATGTGACCAGAAACTCAGTCTGGGAAGCTGATGCATGAGAGAACATGTGACTCCTTGATAAGAGAGATTTATTTTTGGAAAAGGGAGGAAATGAGAGGAGATTTAGGATGATCTCAAGAGTATCCCTTCATTTTCCTGGAAATCACCATTGTAAAACCAAGAGGACCCCTGTTGTAGGAGTTGCACAAAAAAGGGAATTCTAATTGTTGTACCTCAACTCATCTGAAACCTAAGCTTTCTCTTTTTCAGAACAGGAATTGATGTACCTACTAAACCTTCATTCTTCTGCAGATCAATGAAATCATGTCCACAATCCCTTACCTAGTAGCTGATCTCCTGTATATCTCCTTATATTCTGTTTTACAAAACTTATGGCCATTCAGGTTTGGTGAGACTTTTCTCCCTCTCCCTTACTAAAGTCATAGCACCCTTGTCACTGAGGCTTTAAGAACTATTTTATGGTGACAGCTTTGCAATCTATTTTTCACTCTGCCTATGCAATACAATGAACAGTTTGGAGAAATCCCTAATGATGGTTAACCACACTGAAGCCAGGTATTCAACAATCCTCTGGTGACTGTGGAGTTACAGGAAGGCCTACCTCTCTGCCATAGAACTCAGTAAGCTTAGCCACACATCAGAGATAAGATGTGACTGTTTACATCAGGGGAGATTTGGAAATCAAAGTAGCTATCAGTTCAGATATGCGCTGCTTTTCAGCCCCCTTTTGTTCCACTATGAGCTGGACCTTGTGTGCCATTAAAATTCCTTATTTATGATACCACCACCTTTGGTACTCCTCTCTTTGAATCACAAGAAAAATCTGTGTGGGAAGTGCCAGAAATCTGATAGAAAACATCCTCAAGTTCCATAGCTGTCAGCAAAGGAGAACACCCTGAATAGAACAGCAGGTTGAGCAAGAGAAAAGTTCCAGGAAAGGAGTAGAAACTGCAGGTTCTCACGTGAGGAATTTGTGGTAGAGCACAAAGGCTGCTTCCTTTTGTCCACATTGATCGAGGTCGGCTGCCATTTTATAGAAGGTATAGCTCAGGCTCATGTAAATTGGCAGCGAAAAATTCTTGTTGATTTTCAAGTTCTGCCCAAGAGCACTTAAAAGTTGGAACCGCTCTTCAGGGGGAAGAGTGACATTATCATGCCTTGGGATGTTCTAAGACAGAAAAGAGAGGACAGGAATCATCAAAACACTTTGTGTGGCATGATGCCATTCCAGATCTCTAGTACTTTCACACAGGCATGCGCACACACACACACACACACACACACACACACACACACACACTTTTGTGTATGTATGTCTATGTCAGATTCACAAACCACTCCCTACAGTAAGTAGAGTGGGTAGAATATCCCATGTGGCAATTCAACTTCATACATTTAGTGAATAACCCCACCTTCGGATCTCTTATTATGCTAGTAATATGGAAGATTTGGTATGAGGGATGTCTATTCCCATTAAAAATATAATGTAAAGGAGCTCTGATGGAATGTTCAACTTAAGGAGCTGGGTTACAAATAGCCAATTTATTGAAATCTGGACCAGAAGTCTTCACATCGCTGTGAGTGGTTGTGTACACAAAGCAGGGTTATGCATTTGTAGGATCATGAGGAATGAAAACTAAGTTCCTTATGTTTAAGAAGTTCAGAAACTAAGGGTGAGAATCTCCAGTAGGCCATAAAGGTTTTGAGAACTCTGAGCACCTTTGACCACAGCATTGTACAATACTGTCTTGGGTTAGAGTGTTTGAGAGCAGTATGCAATGTAGTCTAAACACTAACTGGCCAGAGCACTGACCTGTTTTCTCTGATCACAGTGGCAATATAAAGAAAAAAAATGAGATATGACCAGTTGTTTGAAAACATTTGAGGATCACTAATCTAAACACATAAAAAAGACTTTGAGATTTTAATTTTTCCTCAAAGAATTTCATGCAAATTACCTTTATTTGTAACTGTGTTGGGAACACATTTGTTGTTCCAGTACACAAAGGTCCTTCATTGCCTAGACTCTGTTGGTCTGAGTGCCTAGGGGTCAGGAGGTTCCCACCTGTCACAAGATGAACAATAAGTTAGGAAAGGAGATACTTTGAGTCTCAGTGAATTATTTATATTATATAAATATGTGCATTGCTAAATAAACCACTGTGCCATCGTAAATCCATCACCATTGAAAATTCCTCGTAATCCCCTACAATGCTGCATCAAGCCTTTCCAGGACCCTCTCTTTCCTTCTTCTTGGGAATGATTTGATATGTGACAGGGCAGAGAAGTGGGAAGGGGTTGATTGGGGAGTGGGCGGGGGGAAGAGGGCTTATGGGATTTATGGGGAAGGGGGGACGGGGAAAGAGAAAAATCATATGTAATGTAAACAAAGAATATAGAAAATTTAAAAAAATCCTATAGATGATAAGTGTTGATTTAAGTCCATATTTCTATTACAATTGTAAATGTATTGCTCTGCAATGTAGGTTGTATCTACCATCCTGCTTCAGTCACTGAACTATAGGAACTATAGTCACATTTTCTGTCCTGAATTTTCCATTTAAACCATAAAGTCCTAGTCCATTCAGGTTATACTGTTTCGCCAGTAGGACACATCTGCCAATCCAGGTAGGTCAGCCAGGAAAACCCTGTCCATAGAGGGTTGGCAGATATGGCAGCCAGTTTCCCTCCCTTCACAACACTGCTACTGAAGAGCACTGCAGTTCAAATGTTAATGTGGAAACTGAGTGGAGGATGGTTACCTCTGTGAGGCATCTTGGCTTTGAGTGTTCCTGTGTACACCCCAGCTCTCTGTTTGCATTTATGGAAAACCTCTCCTGAACTACCTTGGTGCTTTCTTTACACTGTGCTCTCCTAAGCACTCTACCTCTAGGTGTGCTCAGAGGACAATCTGTTAGTTTTGCTACTATGGAATATGAAGATCCTTATAGCAGAAGAAGGTATGCTCTGTACAAAATCATAAGCTCAGATAGATCATAGCTAAAACTGACACTAGGGCACCAGATTCTAGTTCAGTACTATCCCTATGCTTCCACACTATCCGACTGCTCAAAATATATGGGGATATCAGCTAAAGAAATGTTTAGATTTCTTTCCATACCAGACATTGTAAGGTTTGTAATATGAACAGTTTGGGAAAATAGATTGGTCCTGATCATAAGGACCCCAAGATGATTCAGGTGTTGATGGGCTAGTAGGTAGAATAGTATCATGGAAATATACTGGTAACTCTAGCCCAAGAATTCCAGGTTGGGCTGACATAGACATATTAGTGATATAAAACTGAGTCTTTATGGATACCAGTCTTTGTAGCTTTATAATTACTCATGGTTACAAAATTATACTGTGTCTAGTGAGGTATACGATTATAAACCTGGGAAATTGGCTTTAGCTTGATTCTAATACTAAAGAGAATCTAGATCACCATGATTTCTCCAGCTCCTGTGTACGCACAAGGTCAGAGGAAAAGAAAGTCACTAGCAGAGTCTCACCCATTTGACAGCTGTCAACCGCAAGTACTCAGAATGAATTCTATTTATTTTTAGTGATGATTTGACTTCATGGCCAGAGTTTGCCTATAGTTCATCATTCTTCCTAGAATGGCCATAAACTAGCATCAATTTTTCTGCCTATTCCACCTTGGCGCTAGAATTTTCCACTTAAGCCTACACATTTCACTAATAATTGGTTCTACAATATATGCATAGAATGCTCATTTTCTAAATTGTAAAGCATCATCAACGTTTAGGGACCCAGAAGCCAAATACTAAACATGAAAATGTTTTGTCCTCCTAATCACACCCTGTCCCAGCCTCAGGTTCCTTCCTGATCTCCTCACCTATTTGTTCATTAAATCCTTCTCTGTTTCTAATGTACTCAGCAATTTGTAGCCAGTGTTCCTTTTAAAATGTATTTTTTAATATCCTTTGGCTGCCTTGAGCATTCAGTGCTGAGCTTCCTGTGTTACATGGTTAACACCTCTATGTTCTGTCCTATCCTTTCATCTATTCTTTGGTATTCTCTCCTCCTCCAGTTTTGGCCCTTTTTTATTTTCTTCACCATCTCTAGGTAAACGTGGTATGATCTTTATATAAATGATCCGTAGCTTGCCTTCTCAAGACTATCCTTACTAGCCTGTGATCAACCCTTCTACCTTTGTTGTCTTCAGACCTAAGATTCCTAATACTTGGAATGCTAATTTTTTTTTTTTTTGGTTTTTCGAGACAGGGTTTCTCTGTGTAGTCCTGGCTGTCCTGGAGCTCACTCTGAAGACCAGGCTGGCCTCGATCTCAGAAATCCGCCTGCCTCTGCCTCCCAAGTGCTGGGATTAAAGGCGTGCACCACCAACGCCCAGCTCGGAATGCTAATTTTTAAAATTCTTTTCATGTTATTTCTTGAGTAACAGTCTTATAGCCCCAGACTGGCTCTTTTGAAGTTACTGTCCAACAGACACTCTCATGTTCTCCTTGGTTCTCAGGCCTCTGGTTCCCAACGGCTGACATTAAAGGTGTATGCCACCATACTCTCGCTATTCACATTAGGAGTTTGTTTGTACTAACGATCAAGGATATGTAATTGTCTTAAACCATTACCAAAATTGAGTGGCAACCTCCTCCATTAGTAAGGTAGCCATCTTTAACCCAGTGTGCAGCACCAGGGAGAGCACAGCTGTTCCTGTGCTGGTGAATGTAACAAACTGTCGTTTTGTCAGGTAGAGACATTTTTTCCACCTGACAGCTTCAGAGAACACAAATGTGAAACCATGGAGAAGAAAAGTACATCTATCCATTTGGCAAAAATTAGTCATTCTAAGTTGCTAATTCAACAGTAGCAGATGTTTTATTGAATCTCCTCATCTCAACATTACTGTTGAACAGCCCAACTTTGCAGTACTATTGTGGAAATCTCTGTGTCTTCTGTCAACAAAAAAGATGCATCTTGGCCCTCAGTTCTCCTGTGTATATACACAGTTCTCTCTCTGCTTCAGTTGAAACAGCCCCCAAAACTATCTGATTTCTTTCTCTGTCCCCTCCTCCTGAAGTCTCAATTCCCTAGAGAGCCCTAGAATCTGCCAGCAAGTAGATAAGTAAACGTTCAATCCAAAGTTACAACCCTAGGAAGTGTCAGAGCCAAGACCTTAGTTAGGGCACAGTCTTGTCCTTCAGCATTTTCTTCTCAATCCCACCTTATTTTGATGATTCCCTATTTGAGGGAGTGTCAATTGAATAAACATGTTAGTTTTTTTGCTACCTGACATTGTGGAGGCAGGGAGACAAGTAGAGGTATAGGATCAGGATAAAGGGATGATAAATGTGTTATTGGGTTTTACAAGCAAAATTCATATGTGTGCATTGAAGCAGTTCAAATGAAGACTGAGCCAGACTTGTTTACTCAACTCCATGGTAACCTCAAGATTTAATTAGGTCCTCCTAGTAGTGTTACAGATAAAATCACTGACTTCATGTCAGAGTTTTTCATAGTGAACCAAAGGAGGCAGAGAGAGAGAGACAGAGAGAGAGAGAGAGAGAGAGAGAGAGAGAGAGACAGAGAGACAGAGAGACAGAGAGACAGAGAGACAGAGAGACAGAGACAGAGAGACAGAGAGAGACATGGAGGAGTCATGCTGACTGAGAGAGATAGAGAGACAGAGACAGACATAGAGAGAAAGGGCGACAGAAACAGAACAGAATGAAATACCGAGAGACAGACAGACACAGACAGACAAAAACAGAGTCAGACAGAAAGAGATGGAGATGGAGACAGACAGAACTAGAGACAGAGTTAGTCTCAGGTCCTATCACTGGTATCTTAAACCTCAAAACCCACCCCCAGTGAAACAATTCCTCCACGAGTCTCCCGTAGTGCCTTACCCCCTCTAATATATACTTCCAGACTCCAATTGACACATCTCATCCTACCATCCCCCCAGTTTCATTATTCTTCCAATAGATACCATACTCTCAACACAGCCATACCTTCTGACCTTCCATACAGTTCATTACTGGAGACTAATGATGCAAATATATGTCTGTGGGGCTGTTCTCATTCAAATCATCAGGAAATGGAAGAAGAAGGAAAGAGACCTCTAGGCTGAACAAAGATATTACTGTTGAAATTTGTCATTCAGTGTCACTGGGCAAATTCCAAGACAAAAGCATGGTCCTTGGTTGAAAAGCTTCTTTAGGGCAAATGTGCTATGGTCACATAGTGACAGATTGGGTGTTTAAAAAAAAATAATGATAGCGTGGCATTTGAAGACAAAAGTAAGGAAATAAAAAAAACTCCTCATTAAATTCTAAATGACCACATCAAAAACACCATTCACCATGATCAAGTAGGCTTCATCCCAGGTATACAGGGATGATTCAATATACGGAAATCCTTCAATATAATCCACTACATAATCAAACTAAAAGAAAAAACCACGTGTTCATCTCATTAAATGCTAAAAAAGCATTTGACAAAATTCACCATCCTTTCATGCTAAAAGTCCTGGAAGGAATAGGAATTCAAGGCCCATACCTAAATATAGTAAAAGCAATATACAACAAATCAGTAGCCAACATCAAAATAAATGGAGATAAACTTGAAGCAATTCCACTAAAATCAGGGACTAGACAAGGCTGACCTCTCTCTCCATATCTTTTCAATGTACTACTTGAAGTTCTAGGAGGAGCAGTTAGACAACATAAGAAGTCAAAGGGATAAAAATTGGAAAGGAAGGAGTCAAATTATCACTATTTACAGATGATATGATAGTATACTTAAGTGATACAAAATACTCCACAAGAGAACTCCACAGCTGATAAAAAACTTCAGCAAAGTGGCTGGTTATAAAATCAACTCAAGCAAACCAGTAGCCTTCCTGTACTCAAAGGACAAGCAGGCTGAGAAAGAAGTTAGGGAAATAACACCCATTACAATAGCCACAAACAATATAAAGTATCTAGGGGTGACTTTAACCAAACAAGTGAAAGATCTGTATGAAAGGAACTTCAAGTCCTTGAGGAAAGAAATCGAAGAAGACCTCAGGAAATGGAAAAATATTTTATGCTCTTGGATTGGCAGGATTAACATTGTAAAAATGTCCATCTACAGAATCAATGCAATCCCCATCAAAATCCCAAACCAATTCTTCATAGATCTAGAAAGAGCAATTCTTAAATTCATCTGGAATAACAAAAACCCAGGATAGCTAAAACTATTCTCAAAATTAAAAGGACTTCTGGGGGAATAAATATACCTGACTTCAAGCAGTACTACAGAGCAATTGTGTTAAAAACTGCATGGTATTGGTACAGCAACAGGCAAGTAGATCAATGGAATAGAATTGAAGACCCAGAAATGAACCCACAGACTTACGATCACTTGATCTTTGATAAAGGAGCTACAACCATCCAGTTGAAAAAAGATAGCCTTTTTAACAAATGGTGCTGGTTCAACTGGAGGTTAACATGCAGAAGAATGCGAATTGACCCACTCTTATCTCCTTGCACTAAGATCAACTCCAAGTGGATCAAGGACCTCCATGTAAAACCAGACACACTGAAACTAATAGAAAAGAAACTGGGGAAGACCGTGGAGTACATGGGCACAGGGGGAGAATTTCTGAACAGAACACCAATAGCTTATGCTCTAAGACCAAGAATTGACAAATGGGACCTCATAAAATTACAAAGTTTCTATAAGGGAAAGGACATGGTCAGAAGGACAAAACAGTCATCAACAAGTTGGGAAAAGATCTTCACAACTGTATATGTGACAGAGGGCTAATATCCAATATATACAAAGAACACAAGAAGTTAGACCCCAAAGAACCAAATAACCCTTTTTAAAAATGGGGTACAGAGCTAAAAAAAAAGAATTTTCACCAGAAGAAATTTAGATAGCTGAGAAGCACCTTAAGAGCTGTTCAACATCATTAATCATCAGGGAAATGCAAATCAAAACAACCTGAGATTCTACCTCACACCAGTCAGAATGGCTAAGATTAAAAACACAAGAGACAACAGGTGATGGCGAGGATGTGGAGAAAGACGAACACTCCTCCACTGTTGGTAGGATTGCAAGATGTTACAACCACTCTGGAAATCAATCTTGCAGTTCCTTAGAAAATTGGGCATGACACTTCCAGAGGACCCTGTCATACCACTCCTGGGCATATACCCAGAGGATTCCCCTGTATACAATAAAGACACATGCTCCACTATGTTTATAGCAGCCTTATTTATAATAGCCAGAACTTGGAAGGAGTCCAGATGTCACTCAAAGGAGGAATGGATACAGAAAATGTGGTATATTTATACAATGGAATACTACTCAGCAATTAAAAATAATGAATTCATGCAATTTGTAGGCAAATGGTTGGATCAGGAAAATATCATCCTAAGTGAGTTAATCCAATCACAAAAGAATTCACATGAAATGTAATCACTGATAAGTGGATATTAATGAGCCCATAAGCTGTGAATACTCTAGACATAAGTAGCAAATGAAAAGATTCCAAAGAAGGAAGGAGAGACCCCTGGTTCTGAAAAGACTGGATCCAGTTTTTTAGGAGAGTACCAGAACAGAAGAAAGTCAGGGGCGGGTGATGGGGGAATAGGCAGGAGGCGGGGGAAGAGGACTTATGGGACATGGAGTGAAGGGAAAACTAGGAAAGGGGAAAGCCTTTGGGATGTAATAAAGAATATAGAATATAAAAATTGTAAATTAAAAATGCATCCTGAGTGACACAAACAAGATCCAGAAATAAACATGTGTATTCACTCACATCTGGATAGTAGTCACTAAATGATACTAACCAACTTATAATCCATACATCCATAGATATGGTATAAAGAAATGAAGTAGGATGCACACATGGATCTCCATGGAAGTGAGAGATTGAATAGATTTTACAGGTGACCTGTATAAAAGAGAATGGACACAGTCAACGAGGAAAGGGAAGAGAAATAAGGGAAAGGAAGAGAATCGTGGGAGAAATAGGTTCAGTTGCAGGGGCATTAGAGGCATAACATAGAAACCTAGTGTACTGGAAATCCTAAAGTATAGGAAGGCAGTCTTAGTGATTTTTACTGAGGGGGGATACAGAGTCTCCACTGGCCGTTTTTAATCACCAAAAAGACTTCCATGAAAAGAGACTGCATTGCATTCATTTGAGTTGTTCTGCAAGGACATCCCATAGAAATATACAAACAACCCAGGCTGTTCCTAAGACAACTGTTTACTCTCTGCTGAGAGTGGAGTTCAATTGCTTAGGACAACACCTACATAGCACAGTGAAATTGAATTTGAGCTGATGCATGCCTGAAACCTTTACCCTTATGTTCTAGTTTCTTTGTTGTAGGAGCATACTCTGTTGTCTACTGAAAGAGAATCAAATATCAACTCAGCCAGAAAACCCTTGACCTAACATATTTTCTGTGGAAAGTCTGTTATTCAGACTCATCGTGCATTTCTACCTGCTATATATGCTACTGCAGTGGTGTCAGAAAACCTCTAGGAATAGTATAGAAATGTCTAATTTTACTTAAGGCACAATTAATGAGATAGAATCTATACAAGACTCTGCTTAGGTGACCAAAGTATAGTGTAGATGCCCCAGAAACCTAGTTTAAAATCAAATCGTACTGGTTTTAAAAATTAAATAAAAGAAACAATCTTCCATTGCCTTATCCAATTCTTCTAATCCCACTGATCAACAACCTATTCTGCCATTATAAGAAAGGCTTCCTCCTGCAGCAGATGGCGACATATATAGAGACCCATACCACGATACTACAGGGCAGGGGGTAAGAGGGAAAAAGAGTCACAGACTGAGACATAGACACATAGACAGAGAGAGACAGAGGCAGACAGATCAACAGAAACAGACAGAGAGACAGAGACAGAGACAGAGGAGAAATGGATAGACAGAGACCAAGAATGAAACACAGAGGCCTATGTGGTGTGTCTCCATCACTCCCCTTATACAGACCCATTCAGATATCAGGGAACCATGCAGAATACGAGGCCAAAATAATGTCACAGCCAGACAGAAAGCAAGAAAAGGATGACAGAGCTCTCCAATTCATCTGAGCCAAGCTAGCAAGAACTGCAAGAGAATAGCAGAAAGCACTGGGAATACACAAATCCTTTGCAGGACATCTGCAAATATATGTAGCTTCCTTTTTTTGTTTTCTTTTTCTTTTTCATTTTTTGTTTTGTCTAGATAGGGTTTCTTTTTGTAGCCCTGGCTCTCCTGGAACTCACATTGTAGGACGAAGTGGCCTCTAACTCAGAAAAGTAATGGAAAGTCATTGTGATTCTTTTCTTCATCCCCCTCATCATGACAGGCAGGGAGTTTCACTCCAAGCTCTGGTTACTGGTGTCTGGTAGAAAGGGCCATGGACTTTACTGTCAGTTTAAGTGGATGGAACAATATTTCAGGATGGGACTCTGAGCTGATTATAAAATTTCTCTCTGTGTGTAGGGACTCATTGGACAAAGTCATCTCCTAATGGAGTAGATCACCATAAGCCTCCAGGCATAAGCCTCCAGGGATCTAGACTATGAGCGAAAAACAAAACTTCTACTGGGTTTCTCCTGACAGAGTCATGTCTCCTTTGTTCTTCATTCATATCTCTAGATTCTTTGGTATTTAGGCTCTGAAGTTTGGACTTGCATTTTCCTGTGTCCAACTGGATGTTGCCTTAGACCTTGCCTCACACAAATGACTTACAAGTCTTTGACATCCTGGCATGGATTGAATCAAACTACAAGTATTCCATAGAATCTACCTTGAGGGAGCCAGCTGTGGGTATGCTCAATCCTATGGAGCATTTACACTAGAGCTGTGAGGCTGTGAGAAAGTCCATCAGGTAATAAGAGGTTCCAGAGAGCACAAATACATACACATTTTCTTATCTCAAGGTCAGACTACCACAATCTGTCCACAATAGTGCAATGTTGTAAGGATGAGGGAACCCATGTGGTCTCCGATCGGCAGGGCAAGTTCAGAATTTTTTCCCATCATCTGACAGATACATATGGAAATATTGTTCTGTCTCCACATACTGACAAGACAGTCATGTTGTCAAGACAGAAGAAGGCAGCACTCATCACACAAGGGTCTGTTCCCACAGCATGGTTAGTAGATCCATGGGCGCAGAAGACTGAGCACATGGCAGGAGATTCAGGATTCTCTGTGGGGCCCAGTGCTCCAGACGTGAGGCACCTGTCCAGCACCTCTGCCTTACCTTTCTTGAGAGCTTCAGTCTCACTCCTGATTTCCTGACCCAGATGCAATTTGAAGGACTTCTACACAAGGCGTGTCCAAGTGAGAAACCTGTGCTGACTCACCTGGCCTCTCCAAGTTGCCAGTTTCTGCAGCCTCCTTGGCAGCTGGTGATGTTGTTGGAGCTGCTTCATCAAAGGCTTCCTTTCCTGAAGACACCACTGTTGGGCTGAACGTTCTTGTGGTTACTGAATAAGACTGAGCTTCCTTTGATGTAATTGGTGCTCCAGGGCCCACCTCCCCACCTTTGAATTTTTCTTTGAGAACCATACCATTTTAGAAAAGGAAAGGAAGCCCATTTTGAAAATCGTGTTCTGATCTTTCTTTTTTTCTTCCAGAATGATGCCTTCTTGGCCAATTGTTCTTTCTTCTCCTGCAGGCAGGGAAAAGAATTTAGGCCACTACTTCAACTTTTGGAAGAAATGTCTTGTCAGCCCAGATATGAACAAAATTTTGTTCTGTTAGGTTTTGACATCTCAGGCCAGGGTCTCTATCCCTGGTGTGTTGGAAAATCCATTCTGCTACCTTACTCATTTCCTGTTTTTAGTAAAGCTAGGTCTCAGTCTTCTTAGTATGCCACGACATTGTGTGTATTTGTGTGTGTGTCTGTATGTTCATGTGTGTTGATTGGATTGCAGAGGTCATGTGGAGCCCTTACATTGAATCACTCCCTCCAATTACACAGCACAAGACAGTCCTGAGAACAGACTGAGTCGCTGTCACACAGTCCTCCTGTATCCATGCTTCTCCTTACACTGACCTTTTCTGTTAAGTAAATAAGATATTCTTCATAGTATTTAATTTTCAGTTCTCTCTTCAGCTCCTTGGCCCTCACAAAAATCTCGTTTGTGGTCTGCAATCGGGAAACCAAAAAGGATAATTAGAACAGCTCTAATGTCATAAAAGCGAGAAAAAATAAGTTAGCAGGGGCAGCAGTATCTCATGCATGACTTGAACCCCATTTCCAGCTATCCCCTCCTCTGTACTGATTTCCTGAGGCAGCAATTTCCCCGATTCCATCTAGTGTCATCATCTGTATCTTTTCTGTGATCAGCCGTATACTGCTCTTGAGATTTTTGTCAGCAGCATTGAAAATGAAATCCTACCTCAAGGATATTTGTTCTTTGATAAATCTCCAAAAGGTCTTGGTCCATTTTCTCAGTGGGGAGCTTTTCCACATAGAGTCTAAAGGAATAGAGCAGAGAGACTAAGCTGTGCAGAGAAATTCAAATGTCTAAATGAGTCCCTCAGGAAATTTGGACTCTGCAGTCACTGTTTCAGAAGTTTCTGGTGTTTAATAAGGCACACCTTGAAATCCCACATCCATTTCCTTTCCTTAGTCTAGAGCGACAATATCAAAAGAATTCCATTAAACTTGCACATTCAGCAAACATTAGCTGTCTATTAGCATAAATATAGTGACACAGTGCTAATTCGTCCTTTTAAGATTCAGGTGGTACCACATAGACCTGATCCTTGAGGAAACATGTTCTAATCCTGGACTTCAAAGTAGGAAATAAACTCAGTGGAATCAGGCTTTCATTGCCAATATTAATCTTAGCTCACATAGCACTTTTGGTTATTGCTTATTGGGAGTGTACCACCTCACCTCAGAGATCATTAGGTAATGACAGGAGATACTGAGGGTGCTCAGGTCTTGGTGTTGATGTGCCCTGTGGACCTACTCTCATGGTGCACTGTAAATGCTATTAAACTGCTTCAACCCTCAGTTCTGTTGAATAATCAATATACACTGCCTTTTCAGCAACTCTGCTTGAGAAGAGGATATGACCAGAACCTCAGTCTTGGATGCTGATTTATGGGAGGACATGTGATTCCTTGGTAAGAAAGATTTGTTTTTGGAAAAGAGAAGAAATGATAGGAGATTTAGTATGTTCTCAAGAGTATCCGTTCATTTTCCTGGAAATCACCACTGGAAAACCAAGATAACCCCTGTGTAGGAGTTGCACAACAAAGGGAATGCAAAGTGTGGTGCCTCAACTCATGTGTAAATCTAACTTTTGTAATTGTGGAACAGGTATAGGTGTACCTACTAAACTTTCAGTCTTCTTAAGATCAATCAATGAAATCATGTCCACAAAACCCCTGCCTAGTAGCTGTGCTCCTGTGTATCTCCTTATATTCTGTTTCATGAAATGTAAGGCCAGACAGGATTGTTGATACTTTTGCATCTTCGCCCTACTAAAGTCAAAGCACCCTTGTCACTGAGTCTATAAGAACTATTTCATGGTGACAGCTTTGCAATGTATTTTTCACTCTGCATATGCAATACAATCAACAGTTTGGAGAAATCCCTAACAGTGGTTAACCACACTAAAACCAGGTATTCTACAAACCTCTGGTGACTGTGGAGTTACAGGAAGGCCTACTTCTCTCCCATAGAACTCAATAAGCTTGGCCACCGATCAGAGACAAAGTTGTGACTGTGTACATCGGGAGATTTAGAAATCAAAATACCTATCAGTTCAGATACACCCTCATTTTCAGCCACCCTTTCTTCCACTATTGCTGGACCTTGAGTGCCATTAAAATTCCTTATTTATGATACCACCACCTTTGGTACTAATATCTTTGAATCACAAGGAAAAGTCTGCGTGGGAAGTGCCATAAAACTGATAAAAAGGTAGCATCCTCATGTTCCATAGCTCACAACAAAGGAGAAAACCTTGAATAGAACAGCAGGTTGAACAAGGGAATATTTGAGAAAAAGAGTAGAAAATGCAGGTTCTCACGTGAGGAATTTGTGGTAGAGCACAAAGGCTGCTTCCTTTTGTCCACATTGTTCTAATTCACCTGCCATTTGGCAGAACGTTTTGCTCAGGCTCATGTAAAATGTCAGCGAAACATTCTTGTTGATTTCAATCTTCTGCCCAAGAGCACTTAAAAGTTGGAACCGCTCTTCGGGGTGAAGAGTGACATTATCATGCCTGGAGATGTTCTAAGACAGAAAAGAGAGGACAGGAAACATCAAAACACTTTGTGTGGCATGATGCCATTCCAGCTCTCTAGCGCTTTCACACAGGCATGCGCGCACACACACACACACACACACACACACACACACACACTTTTGTGTATATATATATATATTTCTGTGTCAGATTCACAAACCTCTCTCCTTAAGAAATTAGAGTGGATAGAAAACCCCATGTGGCAATTCAGCTTCAAACATTTAGTGAATAATCCCTCTGTGGGATCTCTTTTTGTGCTAGTAAAGTGGTAGATTTGAGATTAGGGATGTCTGTTCCCATTCAAAACATAATGAAAAGGAGCTCTGAGGGAATGTTCAACTTAAGGAGCTGGGTTAGAAATAGATTATTTATTGAAATCAGGACCAGAAGAGGTCACGTAACTGTGAGTATTTGTGTACACATAGCAGGGTTTTGCATTTGCATGATCATGAGGAATGAAAACTAAGTTCCTGATGTTTACGATGTTCAGAAACTAAGTCTGAGAATATTCAGTAGGCCATAAAAGCTTGAAAACTCTCAACACCTTAGTCCACAGCACTGTAAAAGGCAGTCTTGACTTAGAGTGTTTGAGAGCAGTGTGCAATGTAGTTTAAAGACTAACTGTCCAGAGCATTGACCTATTTTCTCTGATCCCAGTGTCAATGAAAGAAAAAAATGATACATGAACAGTTGGGTGAAAACATTTGAGAATCACTAGTCTAAACACAGAAAAAGACACTGAGATTTAAAATTTGGCTCAAAGAATTCCATGCAAATTACCTTTATTTGTAACTGTGTTGAGAACAGATTTGTTGTGCCAGTACACAAAGGTCCTTTATTGCCTAGGCTCTGTTGTTGTGAGTGCCTAGGGTTCAGGAGGTTCCCACCTGTCACAAGATAAACAATAATTTAGGAAAGGAGATACTTTGCTTTTCTGTGAATTAATGTTATATTAATATGTGCATTTCTAAATAAACCACTGTGCCATCTTAAATCAATCTCCTTTGAAAATTCCTATAGATGAAAATTGTTGATTTAATTTCAATAAAAATTGTAAGTGAATTACTCTGCAATTTAGGTTGTGTCTACCATCCTGATTCAGTCACTGAACTGTAGGTTAAAAGCCTGTATCTCCATGGCCCCCAAGTGCTTAGGTGGCATATCTTCAAAAGTAGTGCTGGCACTGGTACTTCTTTTAAAGATTTTGCCTGGAGGACCACAGTAAGTCTATAGTTTCTCTGTGTCCTAGACATGACACACAGTCACATTTCTCTGTCCTGAAGGTTCCATTCAAAGCATAAAACCCAGGTCCATGAGTGTTATACTCTGATTCCTCGGTAGGACACATCAGCCAATCCAGGCAGGTCAGGCAAGACAAACCTGCACTTAGAGGGTTGGCAGTTGTGGCAGATAGTTTCCCTCTCATCACAACACTGCTACTGAAGAGCACTGCAGTTCAAATGTTAATGTGGAAACTGAGTGGAGATTGTTTACCACAGTGAGGCATCTTGGCTTTGAGTGTTTCTGTGTACACTCCAGCTCTCTGTCTGATTCTCTGCAAAACCTCCCATGACCTCCCTGGGTGCTTTCTCTACACTGTGCTCTCTTAAGCACCCTACATCTAGGTGTGCTCAGAGGCCAGTATGTGACTTTAGCTACAATGGAATGTGTAGATCCTTATAGTGGAAGAGGAAATGCTTTGTCCAAAATCATAAGCTCAGATATATCAGGGCCAAAACTGACACTATGGCAACAGATTCTAGTTCAGTACATTCCCTGTGCTTCCACCCTGTCTGGAATTCTCAAAATATTTGGGGATATCAGCTAAAGAAATGTTTAGATTTCTTTCCATACCAGACATTGTAAGGTTGTAATGTGAACACAGTTTGGGAAAACAGGTTTGCCCTTATCATAAGGACCCCAAGATGTTTCAGGTTTTGATTGGGTAGTTGCTAGCAAAGTATCCTGAAACTGAACTTGTACCTCTAGTCCAAGAATTCCTGGATGGGGAGACATAGGCTTATTAGTGATATTCAACTGAGTCTTTATGGATTCCTGTCTTATCTTCATAGCTTTATAATTCCTTGTAGTTACAAAGATTATACTGTGTCCAGTGAAATAATTGATTTGAACGCTGTTCAATTAAATTCGCTTTAGCTTGATCCCTAAGACTAATGATAATCTAGATCACCATGATTTCTCTAGTTCCTGTGTATGCTCAAGGTCAGTGTAAAACAAAATCCCTAGCACAGTCTCACCTATTTGGCACCTGTCAACCACAAGTGCTCAGAAAGTATTCTATTTCTTTTTAGTAATAATTTGACTTCATGGCCAGAGTTTGCCTATAGTTCATCATTCTTCCTAGAATGGCCATAAACTAGCATCAATCCTTCTGCCTATGCCACCTGGGTGCTAAAATTCTATGCTTGAGCCCAGACATTGCACTAAGAATTGGTTCTACAATATATGTATAGAATGCTCATTTTCTTAATTGCCAAGCATCATCAGTGTTTAGGGACTCAGAAGACGAAAACTAAACATGAAAGGTGTTTTTCCTAAGCACATCCTGTCCCAGCCTCAGGATCCTTCCCGATCTCTTGATCTATATGTTCATTAAATCCTTCAATGTTTGCCATGTACTCAGTAATTTATAGCCAGCATTCCTTTTAAAATGTATTTTTTGATATAATTTGGCTGCCTTAAGCATTTAGTGCCGAGCCTCCGGTATTACATGATTAACACCTCTATGTTCTGTCCTCTCCTTTCATCTACTCTTTCATATTCTCTTCTCCTCCAATCTTGCCCCATTTTTTATTTTCTTCATCATCTCTAGGTAAAGGTGGTGTGATCTTTTTATAAATGGTCCCTAGCTTGCGTTCTCAAGAGTATCAGGTTCCTTAGTGCCCTGTGATCCACCCTTCTATCTTTGTGTTCTTTAAATTTAAGATTCATAATATTGGGAATGCTAATTTTTAAAACTCATTTCATTTTATTTCTTGAGTAATGGTCTTGTAGCCCCAGACTGGCTCTTTTGAAGTTATTGACCAACAGACACTCTCATGTCCTCCTTGGTTCTCAGGCCTCTGGTTTCCAAGGGCTGACATTAAAGCTGTATGCCACTATACTCTCACTATTCCCATTAGGAGTTTGTAATGACAATCAAGGTTATATAATTATCTTAAACCATTTACAAAAATAGAGTGGCAACCTCCTCCATTAGTAACATACCCATCTTTAACCCAGTGTGCAACACCAGGGAGATCATATCTGTTTCTGTGCTGGTGAATGTAACAAGCTGTCCTTTTGTCAGGGAAAGACATTTTTCCACATGACAGCTTCAGAGAACACAAATGTGCAACCATGGAGGATGAAAGTACGTCTACCCAGTTGGCAAAATCTAGTCCCTCTAACTTGATATTTTTACAGTGGCAGATGTTTTACTGAATCTCCTCTTCTCAACATTACTTTTGAACAGTCATGTTTGTAGTATTGTAGAAAACTGTGTAGTCTGTCAACAAAAGAGAAGCATCTTGGCCCTCAGTTCTCCTGTGTCTTTACACAGTTCTCTCTCTGCTTCAGTTGAAAGAGCCCCAAGAACTATCTGGTTTCCTTCTCTCTCCCCTCCTCCTAAAGTCTCAATTCAAGAGAGCCCTTGAATCTGCCAGAAAGCAGATAATTAAAAGATTAGTCCAAAGTTTCAACCCTAGAAAATGTCAGAGCCAAGACTTAGGGCACAGTCTTGTCTTTCAATACTTTCTTCCCAAATCCAGCTTATTTTGATGACTCCCTATTTGAGGGACTGTCCAATTCAATAAACATGTTAGTTTCTTTTCCTACCTGACATTGTGGATGCAGGAAGACAAGTAGAGTTATAGGATGTGGATAAAGGGATGATAAAGGGGTTATTGGGTTTCAGAAGCAAAATTCACGTGTGCGCGTTGAAGCAGTTCAACTGAACACTGAGCCAGACTTGTTTACTCAGCTCCATGGTAACCTCAAGATTCTATTAAGTGCTGATTGGCTGAGAGGGCATCAGATGTCAGAAGGCAGATGAAGGCCAACAGTCATTTGAGAAGCCATGTTTTAAAAGGGACAGACTTGACACCATGCTAGAAAGAAATGCTAGGACAGCCCGACATGGCTGCAATGAAGGCAGCTATAAGCACAAAACCCACAGGTGATAGTTCCTATTTTTAGAAATCTTACTTACATAGGAGTGTCACACATTTCTTGCAAGTGTTAATAAGACACTTATCATTGAAATGTGATTATTCATCCGAACTGATAATATTAGTGTATTAACAGATATTTCCTCAGTAGGTATTTAGTTGCTGTTTAATTGCTGTGAAGAACCACCAGGACTGGGGCATTTCTTTGAACAGGAAGCATTTAATTGGGGCTTCCTTATAGTTTTACAGTTACAATCCCTGAAGTCATGTCAAGGTATTTCATAGTAAAACAAAGGAGGCAGGCAAAGAGAGAGAGAGAGAGAGAGAGAGAGAGAGAGAGAGAGAGAGAGAGAGAGAGAGACAGAGACAGAGAGACAGAAACAGAGAGACAGAGAGAGACAGAGAGACAGAGAGAGACAGAGACACAGAGACACAGAGAGAGACACAGAGACAGAGAAAAAGACAGAGACAGACAGAGAAAGAGACATAGAGAAAGAGACAGAAATAGAGAGAGACAGAGAGACAGACAGACAGAGATAGACAGAGACAGAGACAGACAGACAGAGAATGGGATACAGAGAGAGATACAGAAAGACACAGGTAGAGTGAGAAGAGACAGAGAAAGACAGAGAAACAGAGACAAATATAGAGAGATGGAGACAGAGAAATAACTAGAGACAGAGTTAGAGTCAGGTCCTGTCCCTGGTAACTTAAAACTTCAAACCCAACCCCAGTGAAACATTTCCTCCAAGAGTCTCCCCTAGAGACCTACCTCTAATATATACTGCCAGACTCCCATTGACACATCTTCCAATCAACACCATAATCTCAACAGGACCATAATTTCTGACCTTTTCCAAATAGTTACTGGGGACTAATGATGCAAATATATAACTCTGTGGGACTATTCTCATTCAAATCATCAGAAAATGGAAGAAGGGAGACCTCTAGGCTGAACAAAGATATTACTGTTGAAACTTTGTCATTCAAACTCACTGGGCAATTTCCAAGAACGAAAGCATGGTCCTTCATTGAAAAGCTCCTTTAGGGCAAATGTGGTAAATTTACATAGTGGCAGGTTAGATATTTAAAAAACAAAACGATGACCCTCTGGCATTTGTAGACAAACGGATGGAAATAAAAAAATTCATCCTGAGTGACATAAGCAAGACTCAGAAATACACATACTGTATGTATTCACTTATATCTGGATTTTAGTCATGAATTGTTGCAAACCAACCTATAATCCATACACCCAGAGGTAGGGTATAAAGACATGAACTACAATGGACACATGGATCTCCATGGAGGTGAGAGATTGAATAGATTTTACAGCTGACCTACATAAAAGAGAATGGACACAGTCAAGGAGGAAAGGGAAGAGAAATAAGGGAAAGGAAGAGAATCGTGGGAGATATAGGTTCAGTTGCAGGGGCATTAGAGGCATAACATAGAAACCTAGTGTACTGGAAATCCTAAAGTATAGGAAGGCAATCTTAGTGATTTCTACTGATGGGGGATACAGAGTCTCTACTGGCCATTTTTAATCACCAAAAAGACTTCCATGAAAAGGGACTGCATTGCATTCATTTGAGTTGTTCTGCAAGGCCATCCCATTGAAATATACAAACAACCCAGGGTGTTGCTAAGACAACTGTTTACTCTGCTGCGAGTGGAGTTCAATTGCTTAGGACAACATCTACACAGCACAGTGAAATAGAATTTGTGCTGATGCATGCCTGAAACCTTTGCTCTTATGTTCTAGTTTCTTTGTTGTAGGAGCATACTCTGTTGGCTACTGAAAGAGAAGCAAATATCAACTCAGCCACAAATCCCTTGACATAACATATTTTCTGTAGAACGTCTGTTATTCAGACTCAACATGCAGTTCTACCTGCTATATATGCTGCTGCAGTGGTGTCAGAAAACCTCTAGGAATAGTATAGAATTGTCTAATTTTACTTAAGGCACAATTAATGAGATAGAATCTATACAAGACTCTGCTTAGTTGACCAAAATATAGAGTGTAGATACCCCAGAAACTTAGTTTAAAGTCAAATCGTACTGGTTTAAAAAATTAAATAAAAGAAACAATCCTCCATTGCCTTATCCAATTTTTATAATCCCACAGATCAATGCCCTATTCTGCCATTATAAGAAAGGCTTCCTCCTGCAGCAGATGGGAACATATATAGAGACCCATACCATGATATTACAGGGCAGGGTGGGGGGACAGGGAAAAAGAGACACAGACAGAGACAGAGACAGATAGAGAGACAGAGACAGAGGCGGACAGATCAACAGAAACAGAGAGAGACAGAGACAAAGAGACAGAGAGAGACAGAGAAAGAGATAGACAGAGACCCAGAATGAAACACAGAGGCCTATGTAGTGTGACTCCATCAGTCCCCTTACCCAGACCCATTCAGATATCAGTGCAACCATGAAGGATGAAAGTACCTCTACCCATTTGGCAAAATCTAGTCCCTCTAACTTGATAATTTTACAGTGGCAGATGTTTTACTGAATATCCTCATTTCAACATTACTGTTGAACAGTCAAACTTTGAGATAGAATTATAGAAAACTGTGTAGTCTGTCAACAAAAGAGAAGTATCTTGGCCCTCAGTTCTCCTGTGTCTTTACACAGTTCTCTCTCTGCTTCAGTTGAAAGAGCCCCAAGAACTATCTGGTTTCCTTCTCTGTCCCCTCCTCCTAAAGTCTCAATTCAATAGAGAGCCCTTGAATCTGCCAGCAAGTAGATAAGTGAAAGTTCAGTCCAAAGTTTCAACCCTAGGAAATGTCAGAGCCAAGACTTAGTTGGGGCACAGTCTTGTCCTTCAATACTTTCTTCCCAAATCCAGCTTATTTTGATGATTCCCTATTTGAGGGATTATCCAATTCAATAAACATGTTAGTTTCTTTTCCTACCTGACATTGTGGAGGCAGGAAGACAAGTAGAGTTATAGGATCTGGATAAAGGGATGATAAAGGGGTTATTGGGTTTCAGAAGCAAAATTCACGTGTGCGCATTGAAGCAGTTCAACTGAACACTGAGCCAGACTTGTTTACTCAGCTCCATGGTAACCTCAAGATTCTATTAAGTGCTGATTGGCTGAGAGGGCATCTGATGTCAGAAGGCAGATGAAAGCCAACAGTCATTTGAGAAGCCATGTTTTAAAAGGGACAGACTTGACACCATGCTAGAAAGGAATGCTAGGACAGCCCGACATGGCTGCAATGAAGGCAGCTATAAGCACAAAACCCACAGGTGATAGTTCCTATTTCTAGGAATCTTACTTAAGTAGGAGTGTCACACATCTCTTGCAAATGTTAAATAGACACTTATCATTGAAATGTGATTATTCATCCGAACCAATAATATTAGTGTATTAACAGATATTTCCTCAGTAGGTATTTAGTTGCTGTTTAATTACTGTGAAGAACCACCAGGACTGGGGCATTCCTTTGAACAGGAAGCATTTAAGTGGGGCTTTCTTATAGTTTTACAGTTAGAATCCCTGATGTCATGTCAAGGTTTTTCATAGTAAATCAAAGGAGAGAGAGAGAGAGAGAGAGACAGAGAGAGAGAGAGAGACAGAGAGAGACAGAGAGAGACAGAGAGAGACAGAGAGAGAGACAGAAAGAGAGAGAGACAGACACAGAGAGACAGACAGAGATAGACAGAGACAGAGACAGACAGACAGAGAATGGGATACAGAAAGAGATACGGAAAGACACAGGTAGAATGAGAAGAGACAGAGAAAGACAGAGAGATAAACAGAGACATTTATAGAGAAATGGAAACAGAGACAGACATAACTAGAGGCAGAGTTAGATTCAGGTCCTGTCCCTTGTATCTCAAAACTTCAAACCCAAATCCAGTGAAACATTTCCTCCAAGAGTCTCCCCTAGTGACCTACCTCTAATATATACTGCCAGACTCCCATTGACACATCTTCCAATAAACACCATAATCTCAACAGGACCATAATTTCTGACCTTTTCCAAATAGTTACTGGGGACTAATGATGCAAATATATAACTCTGTGAGGCTATTCTCACAGATCTTTTGCCTGTTTGGTTAGATTTACGCCAAGGTAGTTTATGCTGTTTGTGGCTATTGTGAAGGCTGTTATTCCTTAACTTCTTTCTCAGCCTGCTTGTCCTTTGAGTACAAGAAGGCTACTGATTTGCTTGAGTTAATTTTATAACCAGCCACTTTGCTGAAGTTGTTTATTAGCTGTAGAAGTTCTCTGGTGGAGTTTTTTGGGTCACTTAAGTAAACTACCATATTGTCTGCTAATAATGATAGTCTGACTTCTTCCTTTCCAATTTATATCCCTTTGACTTCCTTATGTTGTCTAATTGCTCTCGCTAGAACTTCAAGTACTATATTGAAAAGATAGGGAGAGAGAGGGTATCCTTGCTGTAAGGGACCACAGGCTGGCTTCTCCCAGCTGCCTTGCTGCAAGGCCGGAGGGTGTGGAGAAGTCCAGCAGAGCCTCGGCCCTGGGCCTGGCTCTTGGCTAGAGCCTGGTGGATCCACCCACACGATGGTAGCCCTGGCTGGAGTCTGTCTTCCTGGGCCTCTCTAACCATGTCCTGGTAGCAATATGGAGACCTACCGCGACTGCTGCTGTGACGCATTTTCATATATTGATCCATACCTGCATCTGTGGGATGAAGCCTACTTGATCATGGTAAATGATTATTTTAATATGTTCTTTGATTTGGTTGGCAAGAATTTTATTGAATATTTTTGCACCAAGGGTCATAAGAGAAATTGGTCTGAAATATTCATTCTTGGTTTGGTCTTTTTTGTGGTTAGGTAAAAGCATTATTGTAGCTTCATAGAAAAAAAAATTAGCTACTGTTCCAAACTATCCCTTATATTTTGTGGAATAGTTTGGAGAGTATTGGTATTACATCCTCTATGAAAGTCAGATAGAATTCTCTGCTAAACCTATTTGGTCTTGGCCTTTTCTTTGGTTGGTAGACTATAAATGACTGCTTCTCCTCTAGGGGTTCTAAGACAGCTTAGATGGTTTATCTGATCCTGTTTGAACTTTAGCAGCTGGTATCTGTATAGAAAATTGTCCATTTCTTCCTGATTTTCCATTTCTGTTGGGGATAAACTATTGTAGTAGGATGTGATGCCTTTTTGAAAGTTCACAGTTTCTCTTTTTATGTTTCTGTGGTTATCTCCTCTGGGTTTGTTGAAAGAAGGCTACTTTCTTACTTTTTCTAGGGTGTAGTTTCTGTCCTTGTGTTTTGTGTTTTTCATCTATTATCCTTTGTAGGACTGGATTTGAAGAAAGATATTGTGTAAATTTCATATTTTCAAGGAATATCTTGGTTTCTCCAAATATGATGATTGAGAGTTTTGAGGGATATAGTACTCTGGGTTTGGTATTTGTGTTCTTCATTTCTTGTTTTTTGGGGAGGGTATAAAAAGGGTTTATTTAGCTTATACTTCCTCATTGTAGCCCATTATCAAATGAAGCCAGGACATGAACTCAAATATCACAGAAACCTAGAAGCAGGAGCTGATGCAGAGGCTTGTGAAGGATGCTGTTTATGGCTTCATCCTCATGGTAAGCTCACCCTGCTTTCTTTTTAAAAAAAACACATTTTTTTCATTTTATATCCCACTATCAGCCCTTAGTCTCCTTTCAGTAAATCTTCATGCAATTCCTCTGTCCATTCCACCTCTGTGTGTCACCCCCATCCCAACTAGCAGACCCACATTTACCCAGAAACAACCCCTTGCCCATTCAAGGAACTGAGAGACTGGGCACATATTCTTACACTGAGGCCAAAAAAGGTGGTCCCTTTAGGAGCATGATATCCAGAATCAGACAGGAAACAGACTCAGGGGAAGCCCCTATTCTAGCTGTTGGAGTCCTGAATGAAGACCAAGCTGCTCATCTGCTACATATATGTATGCACCTAGTGTAGCTCATGTTTTCTCATTGGTAGGAGGGTCATTCATTGGGAGATGCCATAGATCTGGAGAGATAACAGTGTTGGTCTTCCAGTGGAGTCCCTGTCTACATTGGGTCTCTTAATTCTTCTCTCAGCCTTGCAATAAAGTTTCCAAAATCTATCTAATATTTGGGAGTGAGTCTGCCTCTATTTGCATTGGGTGATAGTCACTCAAAAGATGGTTATAGTAACTACCTGGCTGTAAGCATAAAAGAGTATCATTAATAGTTTCAGGCCTGGTTATTGCACAGGGGTGGGTCTCAATTTGGGCCAATCATTGGTTGGCCATTCCCTCAGTCTCTATCATTGTCTCTGCACATTTCATAGGCAGGACACATTATATTTTTCCAGTTTCTGCCTATTAATAAAGCATTTATGAGCATAGTTGTGCATGTGTCCTTGTGGGTTGGTGGAGAATCTTTTAAGTATATGCCAAGGAAAGATACAGCTGTGTTTTGAGGAGAGACTATTCCCAATCTTCTGACAAACTGACACATTGATTTCCAGTAAAATATATAGATTGTATGTGAAACTTGGATTCAACTCTTGTTCAAAAAACAGATTTACTTAAAAAACAGATGTATTAAATAATGAGTACATTGTTGGCAGCAATCTTTACTACATTTAAATGGTACATTTCATTTGATTTCATAACCATTTTAGGATGACCCTATACTATAAGGAAACTAAGGCAATCTGATCTTGAATGTTGGAACAAAAGCAAGTGTTGGAATTATAATGGAGGGTACTTTTGTATTGTGTTAAGTTCCTAAAGGTATAAAGATATACTCAGGCTAACACAAACAGACTTAGTGATATTTTTTCAAATTGCTTTTATCTTTGCTAATGATATTAAATATCAGACTTCTAAATTTAAATGAGGAACAATATATCTTTGATAAGTAAGGTTGATTAATACCTAAGATCTACTTGGTTAGAAGTACTTGACTTAAAGATAGATATCTGTATGCTTTGTTTGGTAAATTTACAGAGCTTTAGCTGTTTGATGTAAACTGAGTTATACAAGAAATTATGATAATCTATTATGTTGCTCTGTGAAAAGAATCAAGAAAATTTCCTAGGCCATCTATGCAGTGTTTCTATAATTAAACATTATATTTTGATGCCAAGATATCTCCAGATTAAATCTGCAACTCACAATTATAATGCTCAAGTTCAACAGGGATAAAATTATCTACTTTTATGAATGGCACTAATTTGTAAACTGTTATGTCATTCCTATGAATGACAAACTTTAATTAGCTTCTTATATGTGTTTTCAAGGTCAATCCTAAAAGTAGTAACTAAAACAAGTAAAGTTTATTTAATATCAGGTTTGCTTAAGAAATGATGATCAATCTCTTCAGAGATTTAATTGACAAATGGGCATGATAACAGTGCACTTGGGGAGGTAAGGGGGGCAAGTTGTGCATGGTAGGAGGTCCCAGACAGAGCTACTACTATGGTTTGGGGCTGAGCTCAGCTCCCTGCTAACAAAGGAGTCTGTGGTGGTTCTGGCTCAGGGGAGGACCAAAGCTTCTCTGGACTCTTCAGGCTCCATGGCTCCTGGTCAGCATTCCTGTGACTCCACTGCGGGTGCCACAGCACCTGCTGCCTAGTGCTGCCCAGGGAACCTGTCCCTCATGGGGCTCATGATGGAGCTGATCTTCGCTAAATTTTGGAGCCTTTTCTGTAACCAAGAGCACAAAGTAATCATTGTGGGACTGGATAATGTGGGGAAAACCACCATTCTTTATCAGTTGAAGCAATGTTGAAGAAATAGTTGTGAGGAACACTCACTTTCTCATGTGGGATATTGGTGGTCAAGAGTCTCTCCGGTCATCCTGGAACACTTATTACTCAAACAGAGAGTTCATCATTCTTGTGGATAGCATTGACAGGGAATGCCTGGCCGTTACAAAAGAAGAATTGTACAGAATGCTGGCTCATGAGGATTTCAGGAAAGCTGCAGCCCTTATCTTTGCAAATAAGCAGAACATGAAAGGGTGCATTATGGCAGCTGAGATCTCCAAATACCTCACCCTTAGTTCAATTGAGGACCACCCGTGGCACATTCAGGCCTGCTGTGCACTCACAGGAGAAGGGTTATGCCAAGGTCTAGAGTGGATGACCTCCAGGATTGGTGAGAGACAATTGTTTTGCTTGAAAAACACTTCTCTATTTATTCGGTGACATGAACATTGTCCTAATACCTTTGGCTGCTGCTGAGGCAGCAGCATGTTTCATTTATGACAACACAAATCTCTGAATGAAGCTTGAATCAAGGGCTGCTGTATTGGAACATAAAGATCTTTCTTACCTTTGTTTCAAATGTACTAATCTCAGTCAGATGCGTATAACATGTAGCTGTGCTGTAGCAGCTGGACTCTGCTGACTTGGGTATTCTAATTATTCGGTGACTGCCTTGTAAAAACCATTGGTCATATATGTCCCGTTATCTGAAGTTCTGTTATGTTCAGTTCCTTTCACCTCTTGGCCACTACTCCTTCTGAGGTACTGGCATGACAGAACAGTAATGGGAATTGGCAAGTATTATTTATCCAGTGCTAAGCATTCATTTATCTACAAATGTTTTTATATTTTGGAAACTGTTAATTACAATGAAGAAAATCTACCTAGAAACCGTGTGTGTGTGTGTGTGTGTGTGTGTGTGTGTGTGTGTGTGTGACCATCATGAATACTTTCCTTTAAATTTCCCTCACCTCATTTCATGTGATAATATAATTTTAAGTTGCTCTTTGCATGGGAATCAATTGTACATTTACTTATATAAGGAATTAAGCTCACTTTTCTGCCAATCATATTTGGTTGAAAACTAATCAAGGTGAAGCATGAATTTAAAACCCAACATCAGTGGTAAATAGTATTGGCTCCATCTAGTAGCTGCAGGTTTTTCAGGGTATGTATAACAGCCAGAATTTAGTGAAACACACCAACGTAAATTAGAGCCAGGACACTTGGACTGTGTTTTTCTTTCAGTTTCCCATCTGCTTTATTATCAGTATAATCAGTGATTTTGTCAGAGATACCTAGTCTACTCTGGCTATAGCCTAGGCACAGACAGTTCTTTTTATTTCTTTTGTAGTAGCAACTGTCAGAGCATTGCTCTCATTAGCAGTACATTACTGAAAGGCAAAATAAAGTGGTCTTTCTGTAATCAAAGAGGCTTTGAATTCTTTTTGCTCTACCTCCTGGTTCCTGGTAGGTAGATTTGTGTCCTAAATTCTTACAGGGTGCTTTGAATGGATGTCTAGCTTTAGAATGCTCCTGTGAGACTTGGCCATCAGATCATGTTCTGTCTGTCTATTTGGCTGGTTGGTCTTTGGTTTGGTTTGTTTAGGTTTGGTAGGTTTTCCCTCAGTAGCCCATGGCCTGGTCACTAGGTAGACCAGATTGTTGTCATGTACCTAGCAACTCTGATGGTTTAGTTGGCTATAGAAATGAAAGAATGGGCCTAATGCTGAAGTCAGTCTTATTGGGTTGTGTTAATGGTTCCCAAGGCAAGTTGACTAAGATGAAAGGAAGAATGAGCACTTAAGTTGAGGGGGGACACTTGTTGTCACTAGTCTAGACTGTGTCATCCTGGTCATCTGCTGTATGAAAGGGATAAAGGGAGTTCTTCAGTTTTTCAGTATTTTTTCATTTGTATCAAAATCCTCTTCAGTGTTCATAAATACCTGCTCAAAATTGGCATTTTTTAACATTTTATTTATTTTCTATATTCTTTGTTTACATTCCAAAGGCTTTGCCCTTTCCCAATTGCCCCCTCACCATATGTCCCATAAGTTCTCTTCCCTCTGCCCATTCCTATGAATGGGGAATGGCTGGAGACAGAGCTTTTAGTAGCCAGGGTGAGCACCACCAGTCCGTGATGCTCCAGCTTTGCGATCCCTAGTGCTGGGGTTGGCATGGTATTTTGGTTGAATAGAATGTAACTGTCATTGTAGCATAAGGAGAAAACAGAAGGAGGGATACAGACAGTGCTGTGAACAATGTTCGCTGATGCTACCAAGTCTGGCCACCAAAAACTCTTTGAAGAAGATAAGAGGTTTTAATTAATTGTTTGTTTCTCAACAGCTTATGAGCAGAATTATTTCCAAGGCCATTCAGTGAATCCCCCTTGTGTTGCAGTGTGGATTAGCAAACAGACTGGTATTGTGGATTGTGCCTCTACACATAACTCTTTATTGGCATTCATCTCTAGATGCCCATTTTATATGCCAACTTACCTGTGGCTTTGGAACAAAATCCTTACACACCTGAACTTTCATTCTTAATGTCCTTTGTCTTCTTTCTGGGGTCACCTCATGATAAAGCTTCTAGTCTCATCTGGTCACACACTGCACTGCCTGTCTCAAGAGGTGGAGTCTGGTCTTAATCTGCCCATTTGCCATGTATCATTGACCTGAGACACTATTGTTCATGGCCTTATTTTTGTTCTTCCCAAACTGAGGAGCCTTTACATTAACCAAGTCTAAAATATGTTTTCTGTTCAGTATTCTGAAGCCTTACACACTATCACCATCTTTTCAGATCTACAATTATTGAGGAATGCTTGTAGTAGCATACCTGAGTGGTCTTATCCACTGTGTGATCCCTACCCCAGCACAACATCCTCTAGTGTGTATATAACAGAGTATGAAGAGATTGCTTTTCTTTGGCTTATGCTGAATATCTATCTAAAGACAGTGCAAAGGAGAAGCTGTATTCATCGAAAATGGCTTTGAGTTGCTTCTAAGTAGCACCCATATGTGTTGCAAACCCACTTCTACAGAACTTAACTTATTTTTCTGGCTTTTCTTACTGGATAGAAGTGGTTACTGTGTTCTGTTCACTGCCTTTAAGGCATCCTAAACACTTGGTTGGCCAGCCCTGAGAAAGTCACATCAGCCAGGACATGAGTGTGTTGCAGACTTGAGTCCACTTGTATGGAAACGACTGCTGTTTAAGGATGTTGGTTTTCATGTTGTCTCATCTTTATTCATTTAATATTAGTGTGAAGACTAAAAGCCAAGAGCCAGGATTGGAGAGGGGGGAGAATATATTTTAATAATTGTAGATGAATATAGCTATATAGAAGTCCATAGGAAACCTAGGTCCTCTTCATTGTTTTTATTATGGCTGGAAAGCCTGAAGACTGATAAGCATTCTAAGATTAAAACCTGGACACAAAGAACTCAAGAAGTTAGACCCCAAAGAACCAAATAACCCTATTAAAAATGGGGTACAGAGCTAAACAAGGAATTTTCACCAGAAGAAATTCTGATGACTGAGAAGCACCTTAAGAGATGTTCAACATCATTAGTCATCAGGGAAATGCAAATCAAAACAACCCTGAGATTCCAACTCACACCAGTCAGAATGGCTAAGATTAAAAACTCAAGAGACAACAGGTGCTGCCGAGGATGTGGAAGAAAGAGGATCACTCCTCCATTGTTGGTGGGACTGCAAGATGGTACAACCGCTCTGGAAATCAGTCTGGCGGTTCTTCAGAAAATTGGGCATGACACTTCCAGAGGACCCTATCATACCACTCCTGGGTATATACTCAGAGGATTCCCCTGCATGCAATAAAGACACATGCTCCACTATGTTCATAGCAGCCTTATTTATATTATCCAGAAGCTGGAACGAACCCAGATGTCCCTGAACGGAGGAATGGATACAGAAAATGTGGTATATTTATACAATGGAATACTACTCAGCAATTAAAAATAATGAATTCATGCAATTTGTAGGCAAATGGTTGGATCTTGAAAATATCATCCTAAGGGAATCACCCCAATCACAAAAGAATACACATGGATTACAATCACTGATATGTGGATATTATTGAGCACAGAAACTCTGAATACTCAAGACACAATTAGCTAATCAAAAGATTCCCAAGAAAAGGGATGGAGAGGACCCTGGTCTGGAAAAGACTAAACCCCATTTTGTAGGAGAGTACCAGAACATAGAAATGGGGGGGGGTGATTGGGGAACGGGGGGGGTGGGGGGGAGGACTTATGGGACATATGGTGAGGAGGGAACTGGAAAGGGGAAAGCCTTTGGAATGTAAACAAAGAATATAGAAAATAATAAAAAAAAGAAAAAATATATTTCCTCAAGAAAAAGAAATATAATGGAATTGATCTTATTAATGGGAAACGGAAAGTCAGAATTATAAAAATCACTAATTCACTCCTTTCAAAAACTTACTTATCTAGATGCTGGGATTCTTTAACTGCAAATAAAATAGCCTGTAATCCCTGTGTAAAAAAAAATAAAAAAAAATAAAAAGACATTGTGTTAACTCAGGATAGCCACATTACAAAAAAAAAAAAAAAATCTGGAACTGTAGTCACATAGCTGCTCCTTAATTTTTCTTAAGACCAATACTCTGCATTTTCTCTGAGCTATGTGTAGATGGAGTCTAGAAATCATAAATTCTAAATGAATTAAAAGGCTTTTTTGCACAACTTGTGAATTTTAAATTTAAAAATACTTATTACCTCATTTTTTTATGCACAAAATGCTTTGCTTAACTGTCTAGGCTGTTGTTGGACCCTATCAGAAAATGCCCTTCACCCAAATGTCATTGAATATGCAGAATACCCTGCTGGAGGGAGTGGGAGTTCTGGGCGGGACTTGGGTGCTGGGCAGGGCTTTTGTTTTCTTTGTTTCCCAGCAGCAGAGTGAACAGGTGTCCTGTCCTTCAGTGCACTTGAGCAAAGCACTCAGTATTTAATTCCTTACAGAAAGGACAGGAAAGGTCTGCAGTTTGGTGAGATAGACTTTGATTATCAAAGTGCTAAAACTGCAAATGGCCATCATTTGATCTCAGAAATTCATGATTGATTGGCATGTTTCATCTCCAGTTTATTCTCTTGGAGTAAACTTTCAGTCTCCTGGTGAATGTTTTTCATCTAGATTTCATCTTAAAGGCCCTAGCTGCTGTTTGACTGAAATTGTGAACAAAAATGATGATTGTGACTTTTCCAGTTATGAGACAGTTTTCCATTTCTCCACACTGCTCTCTATCACAAAACATAGTTTAAGATGAGGAAAGAGCAAGCTCCTGGCAGGTCCGCCCTGGCTTGCTGTAGTGTTTATTCTGATGGGTGTCTAATGGTCATAATGGCACATTCTTGTCTTCATGTATAAGTTGGTGTTTCATAACAGCAAGGAGAAAGCAGGCTCTGGACTTACACTTTTAGCTTAAATTATAAAACTCTTTAAATGTGCTTGTGTGTTCCTTTTATAAGGTTTAAATATACATCATTATCCATTACATCTCAGGCTATGTGAAAGTGGTCTGACAGTATTTTTCCCAAGCAGCTTGGTTCAAAATATGGTCTTATTAATAAGATCAAGTTAGGATCTCATTTCTCTGTGGGCCCTCTGGTGGTTACAGAGGAGGAGACCGTGTCTTTCATATCACATACTGCTTCTGAACCCTAAGTAAGAAACTGATGCATGCGCCCTTGTTAAGTGCTAACCAAGAAACTATAAAAGCAAATACCAAAAGAATCTCATACACTCACAGCCCACAAATGGTTCCATTCATGTTTGATTATAAGGTTGGTGAAAGAACATGGATTTTGAAATTTCACATTTTTTTTTCACTAGCATGAAATGCTCTTTTTATATGTTAGGTCATATTCATGATTTTTTATTTCTGCAATTATGTTCTAATGAATTGTGTGCATGCCAGCTTACCCAAGGAAAAAGATGCAGTTTGCTCAGGACTGTTAATATGTTTGAGAGGTTTTGTCTGATTTGCAATCAAGGCACAATATAGCATAATACCCTTGTAATTGCCGTCCACAGTTTTATTTTTAGCATAATAAATACTTTTCCAATAATAAAAATAAGCAGTGCACCTGGATTGTGCTAACCACCAGACCAAACTGTGCACATGCCTCTCTCCCACAGGGCTTTGTAGAGACTATGGATATTTGTTGACTCTGCCTTTTTAAATAAGTTCAGTTTTCCCAAGTATGTTCTCTACCTCTTAGACCCATTGGTTCTGGGAGCTGAAAGTCCATGCTGCCTTGAACAGCAACAGAAGAATTAATGCTTTCCTGTGGGACAGCCAAAGACTGGTCAAAGAAACCATCTTGTTGACCATGGAAGCCAGGACAAAGATCTAGGTAGCCTGCAAGTCTTTGTGATTTTATTGGAAACAGAGACCATTTGGATTGTACTTCCTGCTACAATTTATTCTTTTCAGAATTTTGAGCATGTGGACTTACAAACTGTAGCATTCACAGGGCAAACATATAAGCTTATTTACCAAGACAGTAGCTGCCTTGTTAAGCCATATAATAGGGCTTCTACCTACAGTTTTCTAGAACTTGTAGGCTTCTTGCTGAGAAAGGCAAACACAGTCTACCTTGCCGACCTACTTCCCTCTTAAAGAGACAATCTCACAAAATAAGTTTTAAAGTATTTTTTGCTGTTTATTTATTTAAAGATGTTGCTTTGAAATAACTGCTTTCTGTTATCATACATTTAGGTGTCCTGGTAAATGATTGGATGAAAAGGTGCAAGCTCAAGTAAGTCATGAGGGTTTAAAAAGTAGATTAAGATGTGTAAACACAAACTGTACAGTTCTAAGGAAGGAAAAGTTTAAATAATCAGATGATCTAAAACATTTTCTTAAGATGTGTAAATGAAAGTTTTAAAAGTATAAGAAAGTGACTTAAGGTAACACTGTTTTAGATTTCCTCTCATATCTATGCATTTGTCAGATGAAAACTTCCAAAATCAATCATTTTATTTTGAATGAATGGAGTTCTAATAACCTATTAATGTAGCCTTGGTAAAGAATTCTTCAGGATTTTAAAATATTGATGATATTGGCCTGGGAGAGTGGTAGATACTTTTATTCCTGGAAGTGGAAGCAGAGCCAGGCAAATCACTTAGATGGATGCCAGCCTAATCTACACTGTGAATTACTATGTTGGGCCACAAGATGAGATTCATACTCACACACACACACACACACACACACACACACACACACACACACACATATATATATATATATATATATATATATATATATATATATATATAATGTGCGTGTGAATTATTATTATTAGCATCAACAAGTTGTAACTTTTAAAAATTTTAGGATGTCTTCTAAATATAGACATAAACATTATTCTATTAAAACTTGATTATAACTTCGGAGAGCTAACGTTAATGCCTCTTAGGTCAATGGACTGGATATAAATATCCTTGTCAATTAACAAAATTTGTTTCCCTGCCTACTGCCTATTCCAGAGGATAGAATTCTTACATCCTCCTCCTTTCTGTCCCTTCCCTTCTTGTTTGATAGCCTGGCAGTTGTTTGTGAAGAAGCCTGTATTATAACTCTGTTATTGAGAGTCTGTGAACAAATGTGATTTCCCTATTTATGGACATGGATTACACCATTCATTTAGCACTATCACAATGCAATGCATGCTGTGTGATTGTTCAGCAAGCAGTCTCAGCCCTGAAAACAAACACTCACAATTATAACCAGGGTAAAGGTTCTTCATGATTGGCAGTTGATATTCTGGGTTCTACATTTAGTTAAAATAGTTATCTTTGTTACATTAGGGAAACCATAAACTGTGAAATCAAGGGAAGGAAACATCTACATTCATCATTTTGGGATCAAGCATAACTTGATGATAATGGCATTCTGAAACCGTTTTCCAATTTGTAGTAAATACCTTTCAAATACATTTGAATGTATTATTATTTCTCTTTCTCCTGAACAGTAAAAATTAGCAAAACTTCATGGAGTGAATAATTCACTAAAATCAGTCAGTGATATACACCAAAGAATAAAAAGAACAACCATCATATATCTAAATATCATTTTCTCCTATGCATGTTATCTTGGATCCTCATTTTAGGCAACCTGTATGATCATGTTTTTCTATGTGTAAGGTCCAAAATAAGAAAGCAGAGATAATCTGTTTTATTTTAATATTATTTCTTATGCCTCAAGTATGTTTCAGTTGATTCAGAAAGAAAACAGTGACAGGTTGGCTCAGTGATTACTAGCATGGCCTGTTTGTCTGGAAGACCTAGGTTTGGTCGCCAGCTCTGATAGGATGGCTCAGAACTGCCTCTAACTTCCTGAATTTTTATGGGACATGGAAATGATCTTCTGACATCTGTAGCCTATATATATGCACTGCACGCCTACACACACACACACACACACACACACACACAGACATTCACTCGCAGACATACATACACACACACACACGAATATTAATGCAAAATACGTATGCTTATATAACCAAGAAAGGTGTGTGTGTGTGTGTGTGTGTGTGTGTGTATATATATATATATATATATATATATATATATATTTAATATTATGAGTGAAAATATGCTACAACAATAGTGACACAAAAGCTGTAGGAATAACTAAACCATCTGAGATCCCGCCATGTCATATGAGAAGGATCCACCTTTACATGTTACAACACTGATAGAAAAGTAACCTGGCAATCAGAAGGCAAGGAATTCTACAGAGTCACAGGGCACAAAAATCTTACACAAAAGTTTTACTGGGTAGCAAAAACTCAGAGGGCTGTGTGGAGAGAATATATTCTACCTGGATGGATGAGGCACCTGTCAATTAAAATGTGATGGCCTATGGCATAGGCACAATGTAGGAGGCGGGGCATATAGGCAGCAGAAAGGATTCTGGGAGATTGCCAGGTGGAAGATTCCCCTGGGAAAATGTAACAAAATGGCCACATGGTATCTGAGCAAAGGTAACAGACAAACAGCAGAATATTAATTAGAATAAATGGGTTGATTTTTGTTATGATCAAGTCAGAAATGAGCCTAAATATAGGACCAGTGTATTTGTAAATATATTTTGAGTTCAAGTCTTATTCCTGGGAGAATGGGTCTGGGAGCAAGAACCAAACTTAACTTCCTCTTGGGTGGCTGCCTCTGCTCAAATATAAAGAAAGCAGCAAAGAACTTAATACAAGACAGAGATATGTACCTGTTCTTGGGGTTGGGCACAAAGCTTTCTGGGGTAGGGATTGCTATGATTTTGACTTGTGTGCTTGGGCTACTGTGTAAGGATGGACTGTGGATGGGGAAGACTGAGGCTGGCCTGTAGGGCAGTTAGAGTTCTCTCTGTGGAACTTGGCAGTTGGAGGTGCTCAGGGGAGGGGCTTAGCCACTCCTGAGCCTCAAGGGATTTACACACATCAGACACTGCTTAAGTGACCAAGAAAAGGAAACTAGATATTCAAAATACTTAAGTGAATATCTACCCTGCAGATCTAAAAATAAATACACAAATGAATACAAGTAACAAAATATTTCCCTTTTAGGATATTCTGATATACTCATAGATCAGTGCCTTATTCAGCCTTCAGAGGAGGTTTCTCCTGCATCTGATATCAACAAATGCAAAAACCCACAGTCAGACATTATGTAGGCAGAGACAAAGAGAAACAGACAGACAAACCCACACACAGACAGACAGAAAAACAAAGAGAGAGAAAGAGACAGAGAGAGGGGAGAGAGAGGGAGAGGGAGGCAGAGGGACAGCAGGGAGGGAAGGATAGAGTGAGGGAGAGAGGGAGAGTGAGGGATGGAGGGAGGGAGGGAAGGAAAGAGAGAGAGGGGGAGGGATGGAAGGAGGGAAGGAGAGAGAGAGAGAGTGTGAGAGAGAGAGTGTGAGAGAGAGAGAGAGAGAGAGAGAGAGAGAGAGAGAGAGAGAGAGAGAGAACAGCACACAATCCAAATGAGGTATGTCCATTAAACATCCCTCATTGGAGGAGCTCAGGGATCCCAGAAGTAGGAAAATAAGGAGAAATAGTGTAATTGCCAAAATAAAGACTAGACACATGAAGGTCAAGGTCTTCTAAGTCAAAGCTTATTTGTACTTCAACCGTAGGCTATACAGGGTTGTACAAACAAGTCTTCCCCCAAAATAACTTTTAATTTAGTATTTTTATGGGACTCCTGAATGTGTAAAACTATGTCTCAGAATCTTCTGTCTTGTCTTAAGCTCTTCGATTGCTAAGTCAATTTTCAGGTGATTTTCTATTTGGCAGCCTAAGTTTCATTCCAAATTCAATATAAAGATTAAAAAAGAGAACCCCCTTCGCAGTATTGTCTGCTGACCACCACACTTCATGCCATTAATGCTCCATATCAAACAAACATATACACAAACAAACGTTAAGTCTCTTAGATGAGGGTTACAGAGATGCTTTAGTGATTAAGAGCATGTACTGCTATGGCAGAAGACCCGACTTTAATTTCTAGCACCTCATCTGCTGCCTCACAACTGTAAAAGTGGAGCAATCCCAAAACAAACAGCTGAGATTTTCTTCTGACCTCCACATTTGCATGCTGTGAGCAATCCACCCATTGCTGGGGTGACATTACTTACTTTGTATTAAGGTGTGTGTTTATTTTCAATTTTGAATTCTGTACTGACAAAGAGCAAAGTGAAGGCGGGATTTTGATACTGTCATTTCTATGACCCCTGGCTGGGTTTTAGATTTGTAATTTTGTCCTTCCCTATCTGTTCAAAACATGAATGCCATTGCCTGATGGCAACCCAAAAGATGTCCTGGCACTGTCTTACTGCTGATTGCTAATAATAAACATCCGGCATCCAATAGTTGAGTCAGAAATTACTGGGGTTGACCAGGACAGGAGAGATGTAGAGAGCTGCGAACTGCCTTGCCTTAAAGATGGTGCTGGCTTCCGCCCTCTGCCTTCTTGCTGGCAGGTGCTCTCCGCTGTAAACAAGCCTTTATTTGGCTGTGCCTGCTTAGCTGGGCTGCTTCCGCATTGGAGCAGCTTATCTGTAAGGTCCACGTGGCTTACTGGGGTTGGTCAGCACAAGAGGATAAAAGCCTGGGCAGGGGAAGGGGGGGAACCGGGGAGAAGAAGCTTGTACAAAGGATCCGAATAAACTGCTCGAAGAAGATCTCCTGCTGGTCGTGTCTTCCTTGCTGGCCAAGGTTGGGCGCAACAGAGAGAGACAAAAGGGATAAAAGCAGATGCAGGAGTATGGAAAGATACTGATGGAGACAGAAGATGGGAAAGGTGTAAACAGACAGTGAGAACCGCGTGGGTACATAGATTGTTGAACAACTTGAAGTTATTTTAATTGAGATAGCTGAGAGTCTATGCCCTCAAAATGCCCATAGCTTTGACCTATACAGAAATCTGTATTCTTTATACTGTAAGCTTGTCAGTGAAAAGACCTGCTTTTCCCCATGCACACAACAATGCATATCTCTAAGACAGTATGTGTTGCAGCTTCTTGGGTGTATGTAGGAGTAAGGTGAGAAAGACACTTTCAGCATTTTTCCACAGAGAATGCAAAGAAGCCTCCATACCTTTTCTAAAGACCATGGATTCTCCAGACTTCCAAGTTCAACCAAGCCTTCTCACATCTCTCTCTTGCTTGGATCCCAGGGCAGCAGTAGAGTCCCTGACAACAAGTTCTTTGCTTTATCCTTATATACTTAGAGGCAGGGATAGCACACACAGACCAAAGAACTAACGAATGAATGTTAACATCTACAAGTATATGCTCACACTCAGGAAGACCCTCACTTGTGTACATACTCATATATGGCACATAAGTGGAGAAACCTGTGATGTACGCACACATACTTCAACTGGTATTTTTATAATTGTATGACCATTTTCTTTACTGTGCACATCAGAGCTCCCCTTGTCTCCATGAAACCATGCCTGGGTGTTAGTTCATTGTAACTGTGGCATCCACAGCTTCCTCCTTTTCCAGGACTTCCATCATAATGTTTGGGACTCTAACTGCTGTCCAATCATGTTCTTTCTTTCAGATACTGCTGAATGAAATTGCTAAGGGTCCTGGAATGCAAATTGCAAAACCAGTGTGGTGGCCAGTGTTACAGCCTGGTACATCAATCAAGAAAGCCATGTCACAGATGGAGGTAGATGCAAGGAGCTCTCAGAAGGCAGGGAGGGGAGAGGCACTCAATAGCAATTGACAGGCATTTCACTTCCTCATTCAGCTCAGAATCTCTGTCTCCTCAGGTGCCTCCAGTCAGTCTGTGGAGAACTTCATTATTCTGTTCCCACTAAATCTCTATTGACTATAGAAAGGTAAGTGGCCAAAGAGATCAGAGCATTGTCCGATGTTGTGTGTAATAAGGTTTTCTTTATTGTCACCTGTGTCTTTGCCTACCTATGTAGTATCTTTTAGCTTCTAGCAGCTATATTAATTATTTGTGGATTTTGGTGCTCTAGAACATGAGCATGTTATATCACTAACTCTGGGCTAAATAGATCTACATCACTGTCACTCAATGCACTGTGAAGCTGAGGCAAGAAAATCATGTGACTAGCCTGCCTTAAGTAGATATCTTCCCTCAAAAAATGCAATATTTTCATTAAGAAATGTCATTATACCTGGAATCTCATAGACTACAAATGCTAGTTATTATGATAACAGGAAAATGTCAGCAGCAGGGAGGAGAAACAGCTCTATAAGTGTGTTAGGGAGAGCACCTGAGAGGTTCTCAGCTTGCTGATGGAAAAGTACCAACATGACTTCTCTCCTCTCTAGAACTTCCTTTACTTGGGAACAGATCTCACTATATAAACAAAACAGGCTAACAGTCATGGTATATTTCTGCCTCTGTTCAAAGGATCAAGACTTCAGATATAGGCCAGCATGGCCAGAACACTTTTGCATTTTTCTTCTGGATGACTTTCTTAATTACCTTGAACCTCAGTGAAAAGGAAAGATATTAGCAATCTTCTAAAACCTCACCAAGCCCAGGACATTTATTCCTTCCTCATTGCTCAATTTCCTCATCCACTGTGCCTTCAGACACTGTTTAAATTTAGCATTTAAATCCACCGAGCACATATGTACATAAAGTTTATCCCAGTCAGGTTAAACTCCCAGAGCATGTACTAAGGGGCCTGTGCTCAGGAAAATAAACTATAGGAAGATTGGCAAGTTTCCTATCTCCTAATTTCTCCTTCAGGTCCTCACTTGCACCCCCAAAATTTTTCTAGAAAACTCATTCAGTGCCCTTAACATGAATGCCATTATGCTTTCTCTGGTGTAAATCAGGGAGAGCTAATGGCTGAGGAGAAAGTCGTATGCACCTGGTTAAAATTTTCCATGTTCTCCATCTCTTGGTGTCTTGGGGTTGTCAGTCACAATAAGCTTCCACTAGAATTTACAAGTCTCTGCTTCCCCATGTTTCTCTGTCCAAGTCCCCAGCTCACATTCCTTTGAGGGACCTGCCTCAAGTCTGAGCAAACCTAGGGTATCCCATTAGCAGGTACAGGGTTATAGAGTCCCATGCTTACATATTTCTATTTTTCTTGTTTGTATAGAGAGATTCTTGTGTGACTATCTCATCAACATGTAGGTGTATGCACTCCTGATGAGAGCCTAGGTTACCACAGGAAATTATAGAGTAAAAAGACTTGTGAGCCAAAATATGGGTACTGAGATAAAATAAGGTCCACAGATTTACTACTATTCTTTTTAGCACTGAGCCCTGTTTGGAGCTCCATTTACCATCTTTTAAGCAAGTGTTGATCTGGAGAGCATTGGAGATCAGAATGCTTTGTTTACTCCTCATCTTTTCATCTAGGAACATTTAAATTTGATGATCTCAAATTTAAATGGACCCTTATCCTCATCTTTTACTGATAGTACCACCTCACTTAAAACTATGCACTGGTCTGCAACAATTTGGGCTCAGGGTTGAGTTTATATCCGTGTCTTCAGGACCAACTGTGATATGAAAAGACATAATGTCTGTCTTAACTTATACCAAAAACAAGAGGGATAGGAGAGCATAACAGAGAAGGATATAATAGGAGAAGTGAAGGAAAAGAGCTTGTCTAGGACAGATGTGGAATGGAATATAAGCATTGCAAGAAAGACACAGATTCACTTCCTGTACTCATCTCACCAGAGACATCCAAGGGGCCAGTGGTAAGAAAGCCTTGCACTGTAGAGATGGAATGGCCAACAGTATGGCTTCCATGTACTAGCCATTTGCTGAGTGATCACTTGTGGAATGAAATGAGAGCTCATTATTCTCAGATAGGAATGGATAGCGAACCCCTGGTTGCTCTTGGGGATCCAGTAGCAATCATGAAAGCATGATACTCATTCCTGTCATGCTACTTCACACACTAGGCAACCTTGAAATAACCAGCTCAGTTCATAAATAACAGTTCAGTATTACTTTCAGCTTTACACCATCCTAGGCCAGGGTCAACAGGTTAATTTAGGAGGCTGGATGTCTGAGCAACTGAACTCTTACATTCTATGTAATCTGGGACTCTGAACAGACTTCAAAGCCCAAGCTGAAGATCATAAGTCTTAAGAAAAAGGGAGGAACCACTGGAGCAAATACATCAAGCTACTTTTAGGTGCTATTGATTATGACTGAAAAATTCAGTCCCAGGTGTGAGAAATACACTATGTACTTTTATTCAGGGAGGCCTGAAACTACATAAACAATATAAGCTAGTACTATCTCTCTTGGGTACATACCAGAATTAGATGGTAAGACCCTACATTCGAAGACACCACAGTTCGTTCTTGGCACATAGAATGATCTGTGTCTAGAAAACTTCCTCCCTGCTGCCTAGCATTCTCTGTGCAGTGTGGTGCTATGCATAGAGCTGGGAAAAAAGTTATTTTCTGACCAGTAGTGGATGCTATTTGCTGTAAAGCTGAACTTATGGGAATGATATTCCTACAGATGAAATCATGGCACTATTTCTATAACAGTAATGAACAATTTGTGGATGAATTTTTGACCACTTCACAGAATGGAATCCATGCCTGAAGCTCCAAATCTCATCCTAATCTCACACATTGGCCATGAGGAAGCATAGAACTGTCATTTTGGACATATCAAACTCCTTCCTGAATGAGCTTATGTCCATAGATTAGTGCTTCTTTTCCCGTTGATCAGAGAAACTGCTTTGGCATTTTTTAATGCATAGACTTATTTATTCCTTAAGGTGTTGAAAATAAATGTTGAGTGTTTGGTCCCAAATCAGACATTTATATCACACAGATAAACACCAGACCTCACCACTCAGGGAGCATGGTATAACATAACCCAGAAATAGTATACTAGGTGGAGGCTGGGGAGGACTGCTGTGAAAACCTCTGTTCTGGACAGGACAAGCCATTGCACTCAAATAACCCCTGCAGCTGTGTTTACTTCCACCGCAGGTTTAAAAAGTGAAGATTTTTCAGTATTACATCGTACATATGAAAGAAGCTCCTCCTCCAGCCTTAGCAGAAGAGCTAATAGTAGCAACTGTTTGGGGGTATGAAGTGGGAATTTTCCAAAGATCTATATGATCTCACATGAAAATGTGCAAGACACTTTGATTAAACACAGCAGGTTATTTTTAATGGTGCAGGTCACTTGGCTTCCAGGAAGACAGCCCTTGCCACCATGCCTGACAAGCAGAGTTTGATCCTGGGATCCTACATGGTAGTAGGAAATACCTGATGCCTGCAAGAGCTCCTTAACTCCAGAAAACTTCTAGCATATGTACTCTCAGAAACCAACAATAAACAAATATATAGAAACAAAGACAGAGAGCGAGCAAGTTAGTGAGAGCAAGAGAGAGAGGGTGAAATAAATGTGCATTTAAACAAGACATGATAGTAGGAGAGATTTTTCTCTTTCTAGAATTGAGGTTTCAGATGCACTTAGGGAAGCATATAAGAGGGTAGCGAGGAGTGAATCTTATCAATATACATTATAGGTTACTCTTATGAAGAAATCTGTTAATTCATACCCTTATTTACTCTTTGAGTGGTTGAGAGTATGTGTTGAGTCAGTGTCAAAGAATAAATAAGTTTTCCACCCTTAGTAATCAAAAAGACTTTCTTTCTTTCTTTCTTTCTTTCTTTCTTTCTTTCCTTCCTTCCTTCCTTCCTTCCTTCCTTCCTTCCTTCCCTTCTTCCTTCTTCCTTCTCCCTTCCTTTCTTTCTTTGGGTTTTTTGAGACAGGGTTTCTCTGTGTAGCCCTGGTTGTCCTGGAACTCACTCTGTAGACCAGGCTGGCCTTGATGTCAGAAATCTGCCTGCCTCTGCCTTCCAAGTGCTGGGATTACAGGCATGCGCCACCACTGCCCTGCTAAAGAAGACTTTAATCCCAGCACCTGGGAGGCAGGATCAATTTTTTTCTAAGTTCCATGTCAGCCTGGACTACATATGGACTTTCAGGACTTCAGGACAGACACAGGTTAACACAGAAATCCAGACATAAGGAAAAGGAGGGGAAAAGAAAAGGTGGAAAGATGAGAAAATAGAAATAGCCAGGACAAGGTTGTCCACCATCACCTGCCAATCCTATTTGCAGACAGTCAGGCCTCTCATTTGACATGCTCATGGGAAACAGACACACGACCCAAGAGTTTGAAACAAGAGTTAACTTTTACTATAGAATTAAAATAGCCTTTTAAACCTAAATTCCTAAAGAAACTAGGAATCTGAGCATTCACTTATGTAAATAAAATAAGGGATTCTGTGAAATTTGAGGGAAACATCAGTGTGTTGTGATTAGCGTCAGTTGTGCACAGGGCCAAAGTCAGAGGCATTGAAGAGAATAGTTGTCCACACTCAGATCATAGTGAGCTTCTTTTTGCCAGTCGGTCACCAACAGTGAGTTTGTTGTGTCATCCCTTGTTAGGACAGTAACTTTGTATGAGTTTGATGCCAACCCTAGTCTTATGGTCAGGTCATTAACAATTCAGGGAAATCACATGCTGTAGAAACCATGTTCAGGCAAGCACTTTTCTGCCTCTAGGCCAGACAGATTTTCCTCCGGTATTATGTTGTGTTTTGTGGCTAGATTAGTCAGTCAGAAGTATGGCCATCAGGCCAACTTGGTTGCAGGACTAGACAAACTGGAGCAGGTGACATGGTGTCTGAGGAGTTGAGAAAGTCTTCCTTGTCCTGTTTACCTTATATAAATGTAACAACATCAACAGGGCTGTAGTCATCTCCTCATGTCTTCCAGGGTTTGACAGGTGGTCACATTGTTACCCAAGTTCTTTTCACATCTATGATGAACTGCAGATTCAATATGCACTATATATCAAAGTACAACTGTTACCACATTACTGGTATAAGCCTCAATTGGCATCCTCAAAGGTTCTTCTTGGAGCCTAGCAGAAACACTAGGATATTTTCCTGGAAATAGGTCTTTTTCAGTTTCCCATGATGGGGTACCAGACTATAATAAAGAATCTCATTTGAAAAACATCATATTATGCAGTTTGTAATAGAAACTGAATATTGGTGGTAGACTCATCACAGGTTAAAGGCAATCCAAAAGCAAGTAAGTTTCACTTGAATCAGAAAATTCTCTTAATTATTCAACATCAATGTATCACTCAGGCTAACATTTTGAGTACATGAAAAAATTAGGCCAATGTCTGGAACCTTTTTGGTGTTTCTCTTCTGCAGTTGGTTATTTAGTGTTGGAATTACTATCTGTCCCATATTGACCCTGCAGCTGGTGAGGCAGATCAGCTTTGGGTTCACTGGAGCCTTACACACATACTGGAGAATGGCCAAATGTTTTGTCTTAACCTCTTAATAAATATGCTATATAAAACAATGAATTTCTAATTGCTATGAACTCTTCATATACTCTTCTATCTTTAAATAAACCTTATATAGATTATATATATAATATATATAGGTTATATATATTATATAATCTATATAAGGTTTATAATATATATATTATATATAATCTATATAAGGTTTATATAGATTTATAAATTTATAGATTATAAAGATTTATGTAGATTTATATATATTTATTTTTCTGGGTACTGTATGTGATCATAGTATGCCTTCCATCCACACCAGTGCACATACATGACGTAGATACAATATACATGACATAGAAGCAACATGCATAACACACATTGAACATACACTACCCTAATACATACACATAACATTCATATATGTAAACACACAGGGACATATGTAGGTGCACATACACATACATACAAACACACTTAAACTAAACACACACACACACTCCCACAACTGAAGTTGTGTAAAATTTGACTCATCTCAAATCTGTGACAGTCACCTTGAAGTTCTAGTTGATGACATGACTATAGTCCTGCAATTAGAGAAAAGGAAATGTGGATAAATCATACGAAAGTCTCATTTTGAAACAACTTATACTTTTTATGTTACACTACAGGATAGTCTCATGTGATCTAGGCTATACCATATATCCTAGATAGCACAGAAGGATATTGGAGTTCTCCTCCTGACACCTGCTCTCCAGTGCTATGTTATAGGCACGCAGAACTTTGGCAGATTCCAGAAGTGCTGGGAACTGAATCCACAAGCACTCTCTCTACAGAGCCCTGTCCCCAGCCTCTAATGTACTAAGCTCACTGTAGGGCAATAGTTCTCAGTCTAGAGTGTGTGATTGCAGTGTTGGTAGCAGCTATGGGAAAGGGTTTAGGGACCATTACTCCTTCATAGTTCTCCTTATGGTCAGATTCAGTGTGTCATGACCAAATAACTTGACACATTTTATTCAGAGTCACTTTCAAAATATTGCTTTATTAAAAGGACCAGTAAGGTCAGTGTCATATTGGAGTCATGATATATATCAGATGGTAAGTGTTACTTAATAGTTGTGAGGGATGCTCAAATATGGAGTACAAAAATGTATGGATTAATCAATCTGACACAGTTTGACGACTTAGGGTTAGATAGCTTCTTACTCATAATTCACCTTCTATAGCTATCCTACTGCTGGATTTCCAGGTATGGTTTACATAGGCCAAAATTCGAAAGGGTCATGACAACTGGGAACCTTGGGATTGGAGTTCTGGTATCTCTTATAATTTTACAATCTCTTTAAAGACCCCAGTACCTAAACATTATTGTATCTCATGTTAGAGCTATGCAGTTTATAACATGTCTGCTGCAAACTTCTTTCTCACATTCAACTGAAAAACTATTCTCTGGAATTGATCCAGAGAACACATTGGGGATCTGGGGAAATGATACAGTGTGTAACAGTATCCACTGATCTTGCAGAGATGCAGGCACTTCACAATAACCTGACTCCAGATCTAGGACATTTCCCAAACTCTTCTCACCACAACAAGTACTGAAGCATCTCTGAGACAGTGAATGACCAGCTTGAAACATAAACTTATGTCCACTGATTCTTGCATCCGAGATATTTGATTATTATGGATTTTTTTAATAAGGGAGTGATGAAGCTGAACTGCCAGGAGGGTAAGGAAAAAATGATAAACCCACTCAGTACTGTGTCCTGACTGAAAACATGGCATGATTACTGGCACAAAGATACATGCACAGAAGAGAGCTGTGTCCTGTGTGTTGGAATGGAATCCACTCCATAGAAAATCAGATGTTTATTTTAATCCAGTAGGTGTCAGTGTGAGAATTCCAATTCTGAAATGAAAAAAGGCAGATTCACAGTTGCACACATTTGCCTCCAAGTCCAAGTTTCCTCTGTCTCTCTTCTCTACCTTTCTCTCCACCTCCCTCCTTTCATTCAATTTTCCATTCCTCATTCCTCTTCTCTTCTTTCTTAGATGTCTCTCCATAACTATCCCTCTTTCTCTTTCCCTTCTTGCCTCTCTCTTTGCCTCTCATCTCTCCTCTCATCTATTCTGCACAATGTTACCATTCTCTTTTAGAAATTGTGAACTATCTCCTCCTTTTGCAATACGTCATTGTCATCTTTGTCCTCTTTCTAGACCTTGTCATCCCTGTCTAATCTTAATCACCCTCTAGTTTCTTATTTTTGTCTTTTCTTTTCTTTGATTTCTTTCTCCCTTGTCTTCCATCCACATTTTCTTTCTTTCGTTCTTCCTTCCTTTCTTTCTTTCTTTTTCTATTCATTTTCCTTCTATTTCTCATTCTCTTCCCCCTTCTCCTTCATCTTCTCAATGCCCTCCCCTCTCTCCTCTGTGTCCTCCTTCTTTTTTCCCTGTGTGTATATAAACATCTCTGGCTCACTGTCTCTGGATCCCTTTCTTGCAAAATGATTTCTAGCACATTGATAGTGAGGAAAAAGTATAATATTCTAGAATTAGGGTTAGCTTGTTCCTTTAGGACTTCAAGTGACAAAACATATTATTAAAGAAAGAATATTCATTGCTTGTCCAACACTACCTCACCTGAAGACTTCAGAATAACAGAGGGAAAAGACATGAAACTCTCATACAGTGTTTCCTGTGAAATTTCTTCAATCTCTGCCTCTTGAGGTCACTTCTTAAGAGGTTGTCTTAAAAACCTGCTGTGGTGTCATCTTAAGATGTCTTTTAAGAGTGGTTGTTGATCATTAGAGTATGCACATAAAGGAAAGGCTTTCATAGCATTCAGTTAAGACATTCTGTACAAAGACAGTTTTTAGTTTTGAGACTGATGATTTTGTACTTGAAAATTCCAGACTTGAATCTCACATACATACAGTTTATATTTGCGGGAACATACCACAGCTGTGGATTCAGGGAGCATCATTTGATATCCAAAATTTGTGTGTAGATCTGCACTTGACAAGAAGGCTCTCTGGGTTGAATAGGTCTGAGAAGACAAAAGAAGCCATGAATTCTAATTTCGCCCAGCCAACTATGCTTGATTCACAATGATAGCTAAGTCCAAGGAGAATTTTTAATCTGTTCTTAGTGTGATTTCCAAAGTCCTTGACTGCAGACTGCCATCTGTCATGTGCAGAAGTCAGATGGTACCATCTTCTTTGTCCTCCTAATTCATGAAGTTCAAAATGAACTGAGATTTTTTTTCATTTAGTGTCTTAGTGTTTTCTTTCTTGTGAATCAACACCATGGTCAACACCATGTCCTTATAAAGGACAACACTTAATTCAGGCTGGCTTACAGGTCCTGAGGTTCAGGCTGTTATCATCATAGCAGAAAGCATGACATCATTCAGGCAAACATGATGCCTGAGGAGCCCATCGTTCTACATCTTGTTTGAAAGTCAAACAGGAGAATTATGTCTCACAGGAAGCAAGGAGGCTTTCAAAGGTCACTCCCAAAGTGACACAATGAATGCTATTCCAGCAATGCCATACATCATAATATCCTGCCAGGGACAGGAGTATTCAAACCACTACACTTACTTTTAGCTCGTTTTTTTTTTTAGTGTAATTTTTTTTTCAAAAAAAAAACTTTATTGGATATATTCTATATTTACATTTCATTTCCCTTTTTTTGTTTCCCCACCCCCCTAAGGTCCCACATGCCCTTTTCCCTCTTCCTGCTCCCTCATCCACCCCTTCCCACTTCCCTGTTCTGTTATTCCCCTACAGTGATGCTTTGATCCTTTCCAGCTAGCTTGTTTCATATTTAGGACAAGACCCTTTTGATCATCCATGCTTAGTTATACCTGATATGTAGACAGTAACTATTTCAAGTTTTGTCTTCACTTCTAACCCATCTCTGCTTCCTTCCTGACAACAGCAGGTTTATTTCTTCATCTATATTTCTGATGACTTCTTCAGCAATCTCTTTGGGAATGCAGCAGTTTATATTGAATCCTGCACTTGAGACCCATGGGATTTCTCCCTATGTGACAAGGAGCTCCTTCTGTCCTTCTGATATGGTATTGTACTACTGTCTTATGATCATACCATGTCTTTTCCTTTACATCCCTACCCTCCTTCACTGGTTTACCATATGTAAAATACCATCAAAGAACTGCATGCAGGCATGGGGATAAATCTTGTAGATGTTAAGCCCTGCATGCCAGTAGTAAAAGTTACTTTTCTACTCATTGCAAATCAGTCACTGTTAGAATGGAAGAGGTGCAAATATTAAATGGAGGAAGACATGTTGAAAACAAGAGGGGTTTCAGTGTTAAATGGAAGAAGTGAGTAATTTGGAGCAGGCTTCCAGCAGATTCTTGTTTCTTTCTCTAAGTTGTGTATGAACATAGATGCTTCCCCCATGAGCCATTAAACCACTGTGCTTATATATGTACACACATGCATAAGCTATAATTGAAAACATCAAGCCTTTGAAAAACTATAAAGTCAAAGAAAATGTAAAAAATAAACAAAAAGAAACCATGTCCAAACCATTTCACAGGTCTTACATGATAGTAATCTGCTAATCCATTCCCAAAGGGCAACCCCTTTACTTCAAATTCCCATAGATTCTAGGGCCTACATGTCAGCTTCAGTATGACAGTTATGACAGAATCCACATTGGCCAATTCCTCAAGTGACTTTTGTTAGAGGCACAGAATTACTGTTCACTCAACATGGTACCAAATTCACCAACTTGCAGTCTACACTTCTGAATGCTGGGGGTCCAGGAGACTGACAGTGTACCTAGTTTTTTATGAGTTAATTGAACATTGCAGTCTCTGTCCACCATGGTTTAAAACACATTAAGTCAATATCCCCAGAACTCCAGCAGGTTCCACCCTGAATTCCTGCTTCCTGTGTCCCCATACTGTGTCTTCTGTGACCCTCATATCCAGTTCTCATTCAGCCTTGATGCTCCTCCATCCCCAATGTCTTCCTTGCTTTCCTCATTAGACATCCACCTAAGCTGCCAGGGAATTGTTTCTCTTGCAGCCAGTCTCCCTTTTTACCATGTTCATGAGCCACTTGCATGGTAAATTGTCTCAAATCCTTCCTCTGGCTTCTTACTACATCCTCCCAATGTTGATGCAGTTGTAATATCTCACATGTGCCTTCAATTCCAAACTTTATAAGTGTATCTCACTTTCAAGTTCTGTCCTCTTCTACAAACCCAACTCATTTTTATGTCAGGAATACTGCCCCCTCCATGATCCCAACTGAAATCCTGCCCTATCTCAGGCTCCTAAACTCTATCTCCATTTCCTGGATATCTGAATTCCCCTGATCAGCCCTACACACACACAAGACTATCACGTCCTTATTATCATTCCATGGTATCAGCTCACAAACCTCACCTTACTTTCCCTAACCAAGGAGCTTTGCATCACCTTCATTTTGACCTATAGACTATGGCTTTGATCACAGCATAATTTTGCTCAGAACTGCTCACAGACTTTTCCCTTTACTCAAAATTGCCACTTTTTTTCTAGTCCATCCAAGACAAGAGATGCCATGGTTCTGATGGCTGATATCAACACATATGAGGCATTCTTTTCCAATACAAAACATAAATCCCAGCTAACAGAAATGCTCACTGATACAGGAGGTCAGTGTATCACTCTCCAATGCTATCCCCATCCCCTATAAACACTTTTGGGCTCCTTCCCAAGTCATCATAAGTTACCATAAGTGAGACCTTTCTTCTCTGCAACCCACACTGGCATATATTTCTCTCATGAAGTATATTGTGCATTTTGCCTCATGTGACTTGCTCATTACTCTGTAATCTCCCTTTTGAGTATCAAGACACAAAAGGCCGAATTTCAACTGGGCCTAATGTATTATTGAAGTAGGCACATCAGTAAGAATATATGCAATAGGACTGAAGAACATGAAGTCACAGGAGACTGCCTCACACATCAGCACTTCCCAAGGTCTGACTACAAGTTCTTAGAAAACCTAAAAGCAAACCATGTAATTTTGGTTCATATTTGTAAAGTTAAAGAAGTTCGATTGTTTTGTGAGCAACAGTCTTTGAAATTGATACTTATCCAAAGGACTCTCTAGACAAGTTAGTGTGTTTCCTTGAAAATGAAGAGATGTATGCTATGCATGTTCAAATACTTGAAAACGTAGAGGTAGGATCATTTTGTTTGGGCAAAAATGAAGTACTACTTCATAAATACAAAGACTATCATTAGAAAGGACACTCTTGGCTTACTTAAGTTTTATTTCTACATCTTTTAGGTATATGGTCTCTACAGACTGTTTTAATACATCCTGGCGAGCAGCCATTCTCCGTGGAGATTCATATGAAGTTGGAACTTTGAAGAATTACTCCAAGTAAGACATAAAATACTAGGAGCTCCGTTGACTGGAACTGTACACTATTGGCTATATATGGTCAGAGATGAAGATCTGGAATGGCTTGACTCTGTGCAGAGCAACATTTAGGCATCATGTTTCTAAGAGACTGACAAGATGTCCCCTCAGTTACCGAGTTCCATTTGCTTACATGAATCCAGCCTAATGTGAGAAGCCCCAGTTCTTCTTATATGAGTAACTTCTATTCCTCATTTTGCACATAGCAAAAATCTTGGCCTCCTTTCCGGAAAGGAGTGATGTTATGAGTAACATGATTGTCCTCTCCAGCCTGCCAGGAGAAAACAACTTGTCCAATTCTTGGAGGACTCAGACCCATTCTATCACACACACATGAGGCCCTAGACCACACCAGTGCATGAATCTCATTGTTCTTAGTCCCTTTGGTGTTTCAAAACTTTGGGTGCTATTGTGCTTTGTTGAGATACAGTAAAAAGGAAAAGATGTTGAGTAGAACCGGAGATATTTATCTTGATACCTCCTGGTCCTAGGCTCATTCCTGTAGCAGTCAGAAGATCTGCTCAGTTGTTCTGAGTTGTCTTGACAATTTGTACTCCAAATCTTACAAGAGTAGGTACTAAGTCAAGGACCCTTAAGCAATTTGTTTTTTCTTTTCTTTTTGCAACTAGGCACCATGTCTCTATTCCTGCTTCATGCCTCCCTGGCTGCCTTTCTGCATCTGGTCTGCCTTCTTTTATGTAATTTAGGTAATACCGCACTCTGACTGTGCAGCTGATTTGAAGGTTTAGGAAGCCTTCAGCCACATTTTGAGAGTGAGTAGAATTCCTGGCTCTAGCCTCCAAGTAGAATGAAAATTTCTAATTATAGTGTTGATCCACATTGTTTATTGCAATGGACTCTAAAAAGCAACCAAATACAAAGTCATCCAATTCAAGATGTCCAGACCTTGTCACCCATAGTTTCTTCTGGTGGGTGGTGTGTATGGATATATATCCTAGATATGTTCCCCAACACTCATGGAAAACCAATGGGAAAGAAACAACCTCAGATCATGATAAGTGTTTATATCTTTACCAAGCCTCCATATAACACCCCACATACCTCAGTACATTTTTAAGTGTTCTTCCTTCCTGAGGTGGGAAGGAATATCTCACATAAATACTGAGGGAAGACCAGCCAGTGCAGGCCTCTTCCCTTTGAACTGTAATGAAAAATTTAGAAAATTCGGAGGTAACAGATCCTGGTATTTCTGAGCAGAACCCAGTCTGGCAGCCTGGGAGAGAAAATCTAAGTCATTGGGATTCTTTCCTTCATTCTGCTCATCATGGGCAGATAGTATTACTTCAATTTCTGGCTATTGGTTTCTGGGAGTTGGGGCCTTCTACTTTACTGTCAGCTTAAGTGGATAGAGCAATATTTCTCGATGTAAATCTGAGCTGATTATAAAATTTCTATGTGTGTGGATGGATTTATTGGACAAAGTCTTCTCCTATCTGAGGTGTGGATTATATGCCTCCAGGGATCTAAACAGTCAGAGAAAAGGAAAACTTGTGCTGTCTTTCCCCAGGCAGAGTTATGTCTCCTCTATTCTTAGTTCATATCTCCAGACATTTTGGCTCTGGATTCTAAGATCTGGACCTGTGTTTTCCTGTGTCCAGCTCGGATTTTACGTAGACATAGTCTCACACAAGTCACTTACAAGGTCTGTGACTTGCAGATATAGATGGAGTCAAATTAGAAGTATTTCATAGATTCCACCTTGAAGAAGACAGTTGTGGGCATACTCAATCATATGGAGCAATTACACTAGAGCTGTGAGGCTATGATAAACCCCATCACATATTAAGAAGTTGCAGACAGCAGAAAGACAGTCTGTTCTCAAGATCACACCAGCAGGGTATGTCCACAATGGTGCAGTATTGTAGGGAAAAGAGAGACCCTTGTGGCCTCAGAACTTTAAGACAAGCTCAGAAATTTTCTTTTTTTTTTACCATCAACTCACAGACATATCCAGAAATATTGCTCTGTCTACAGAAACTGACAAGACAGTTAGATTGTCAGAACTGAAAAAGGCAACCCTCATGACAGGAGGTTCTGTTACCACAGCATAGTATGTTGATCCCTGGTAGCAAAACGAACACATGGCCGGAGATTCAAAATTCTGTGTGGGGCCCAGTGCTCCTGACTTGAGACACCTGTCCAGCGTCTCTGCCTTACTTACTTGTGAGCTTCAGTTGCACTCCTGTGTGGTTGACCAAGAAGAAATTGGAACCACTTCTACACAAGGATTGTCCAAGTCAGAAACATGTGGTGACTCACCTGGCCTTTCCAAGGTGCCAGTTTCTGCAACTGTGTTGGAAGCTGGTGATGTGGTTGCGGCTGCTTCCTCATAGGCTTCCTTTCCTGAAGATACCACTGGTGGGCTGAAGGTTCTTGTTGTTACTGAAGAAGGCTGAGCTTCCTTTGATACGAATTGTGCTCCAGGGCCCACCTCACCAAAGTTGTTTCCTTCACAACCATACATTTTTCCAAATGGCTAGGAAGCCCATTTGAAAAATCCTGATGTTACTAGAATATTTCTTATCTCCTCCCAGAAGGTTGCCTTTTTGGGAAGTTCCTTGTTGTTATTCTTATGTAGGAAGGGGAAATTATTTAGGCCACTACTTCAAATCTTGGAAGCAAATTCTTGTCAGCCCTGATATTAACAACATGTAGTTCTGTTAAAGTCTGAAATCTCAGTCTAGGGCCTATATCCCTGGTGTGTTGGAAAATCCATTCTTGTACCTTACTCATTTCATGTTCTCAGTAAAGCTAGGACTGAGTCTTCTTAGTATGCCACCCCAGTGTGTGTGTGTGTGTGTGTGTGTGTGTGTGTGTGTGTGTGTTGGTTCATGTGCACATTGCCTGTGCAGCCCTTTTATTGAATAAGACACTCCACTGAGACAACACAGGACAGTCCTGGGAACAGACTGAGGTGTCTCCTGTCTCCATGCTTCTCCTCACACTGATCTTCTCTGCCATATAAATTTGATATTCTTCTGAGTATTCCTTTAGCAATTCCCTCTTCAGCTCCTCAGCCTGCCTAAAGCCTTGTGTTGTTATGTGCAATACTAAACCAAACGGGATAAATAAAAAAGTTCTATTGTCAGAAAAGTGACAAAGAAAATAAGTTGGCAGGGGCAGCAGTATCTCATGCATAACTTGAACCCCATTCCCTGCCATCCTTCCTCTGTACTGAATTCCTGAAGGAGCATATTCCCTTATTCCATGTAGTGTCATCAGCTGCGGCTTTTCTGTGAGCAGCTGTGTACTGCTCTGTAGATTTATGGTGAGCTACATTGAGGAGGAAAACCTATCTTGAGGATATTTAATCTTTTAAAATTCTCTACAACCTCTTAGTACTTTTTCCTGTGGGGATTTTTTCAGCATAGAGTCTAACCGAATAGAGCAGTGAGACTAAGCTATGTAGAGAAAATTATATTTACAAATAAGGACCTAAGGAAATTTGACCTCTTTATACATGGTTTCACATGTTTCTGGTATTTAAAAAGGCACACACTGACATCCCACATCCATTTCCATCCCTATGCCTTGAGAGAGAATATCCACAGTCTTCCAATAAAGTGGCCCATTCAGCAATCATTCCGCTGTCAATGAGCATTGCTAAAGTGGCATGATGTCACTCTCAACTCAGCTCTCAGGAGGAACCAGAAGGAGCCACAGAGATCTGAGGAAACTGGTTGTACTCCTGAATTTGAAACTACAAAAGAGTGTTCATGGTTTCCCTTCCCAATCACAATATGAATCTTTGTTCACATAACAGTTTTGTGCATTGCTTACCAGGAATGCACAACCTCACCTCAGGTGTCACTAGGTAATACTCCTGACACCGAGGGTACTTAGTTCCTGGAGGTGCTGTGCTGTTGGCACCTAGTCAGATACTGCACCTAAAGATGCTGGTAATGTCTGTCCAAGACTCAAAACAGAATCACAACCCTGTCTGAAACTCTGCTTAAGAGGAAGATATGACCATAAAATCAGTCTAGGAAACTTGTGTCTGGGAGATTGTATGACTCCTTAGTACGAGAGATTTATTTTGGAAAAGAGAAGAAATAATGAGAGATTTTTTTATGATCGTGAGAAAATGCCTTTATTTTGCTAGTAATAATGAGTGGAAAACCAAGGGAACCCTTGTTCTAGGAGTTATAAAACAAGGATAATGCAAACTGTGGTACCTGAGCTCATCTGTAAACCTAAGCTTTATCTTAGTAGACTAGGAAGTGATATATCTGCTCATCACTCAGTCTTCAGAAGGTCAATGAAATCGTGTCCAGAAAACCCCTACCCAGTGGCTGAGCTCCTCAGATTTATGTGTATCTCCTTATATTCTGTTTCACCATTCAGGGCCAGTTATTGTTGGTGAGACCTTTATATAGGTAAAGCATACTTGTTACTGAGGCTGTAAGAGTAATTTTCTGGTGATAGCTCAGCTATCTCCTTTTTAATCTGCCTACCCAATATGATGAACAGATTGAGAAAAGCCTAACTATGCTTAACCCCACTGAAGTCCAAAATCCTCTGATGGCTGTGGAACCAGAGGAAGGCCTACATCTCCCAGGGAATTCACTCATTTTGCTACTCATCCGAGACAAGCCAGTGACTGCTTGACAGAGATTTGGAAATTAAAATCTCTACCAGGTCAGATATACCCTGGTTTCAGGACCCTTTTTCTTCCACTATGAGCTGGACCAAGTGTGCACAGGTTCAAGAACTAAGTCTACTTCAATAATATTTCTTATCCATGATACCACCAGCTTTGGTCCTCATGTCTTTGAATTGCAAGAAAAAGCCTGTATGTGAGCTGCCAGAAATCTGATGAAAAGATGAGAGCCTCAAGTTCTATAGCTCTCAGCAAAGGAGAGAATCCTGAATAGACCAGCAGGATGAACATGGGAAGAATTCCAGGAAAGGTGTAGAAACTGTAGGTTGTTATGTGGGGAACTTGTGATAGAATACAAAGGCATTTTCTCCTTATCCACATATATCCTGGTCAGTTGCCATTTTGTAGAAGGTTTTGCTTAAGTTCATGTAAGATGCAAAAAATAATTGTTGATCCCAATGGTTTGCTCTAGAGCACTTAAAATTTGGAATCTCTATTGTGGAGGAAGTGTGACATCATCATGTCTGAGGATGTTCTAAGACAGAAAAAAAATACAGGAAAGATCAATATCATTGGTCGGGCCTGCTGCCATTCCAGCTTTCTAGAGCATGTGCACATGCATGCACATGAACACACACACAGACACAGACACACACACACACACACACACACACACAGGTCTGTGCATCTGTATTTTTGTGTGTTTTTGTTGGATTCATAGATCTCTTTCGCTAAAGAAGTTAGAGTGAATAGAATATCACATAGGGTGATTGAGCTTTATGAATTTGGTGAATAATCCCACCATGGGATTTCATTATTTTGGTAATCAAGTGGTAGGGTTGGTATTGGGATGTCTGTACCCATTAAAAATGTAATGCACAAGAGCTTTGAGGGAATGTTCAACTTTAGGAGCTGTCTTACAAATAGCTTATTTATTGAACTCAGGACCGGAAGACTTCACATAACTATGAGTGGTTTTGTACATATATGAGGATAATGCATTTTCATGACCATGAGAAAGGAAAACTCAGTTTCTGCTGTCTAAGAAGTTCAGAGGAATGAATTCATAAAATGTGGTATATTTACACAATGGAGTACTACTCAGCTATTAAAAACAATGAATTCTTATGCAAATGTTTGGAAATAAATAATATCATCCTGAGTGAGCTAACCCAATCACAAAAGTACACACCCAGTAATCACTTGCTGATAAAGTGGATATTAGCTGAAAAGCTCAGAATACTCAAGATACAGCTCACAGACCATATGAAGCTCAAGAAGAAGAAATACCAAAGTGTGGATACACTGATCCTTCTTGGAAGGTGGATCAACATATGGATGGCTTACAACCAACCAATAGACTGGGTATAGGTTCCTCAATGGAGCAGCTAGAGAAAGGACCCAAAGACCTGAAAAGATTTTCAGCCCCACAGGAGGAATAACAAGTACCAACCAGTATCCCCACAGCTCCCAAGAACTAAAACACCAAACTAAGAGAACCCATGGCTCCAGCTACTTATGTAGCAGAGGGTGGCCATTTCAGACATCAATGAGAGGAGAGGCCATTGCTCCTATGAAGACTCGATGCCCCATTGTAGGGGAGTGGCAGGGCAGGAATGTGGGGGGGGGATTGTTGGTAAACGGAGTAGAGATGGGATAGTTGGTTTTGGAGGAGTCACAAGGAAAGGGCATACCATTTGAAATGTAAATAAAGGAAATAGCTAATAAAAAATAGACAACAATAAAAGTTCAGAACCTAACCTTGAGAATCCTCAGTAAACAATAAAACTTTTGAGTAATCTGAGCACCTTGGACCACAGCGTTGTACATGACTTTCTTGGGTCAGAGTGTTTGAGCACAGAGTGCAATGCAGTCTAAAGACTAACTGATAAGGACATTGACCAGTTTTCTCTAAATTGAGTGGCAATATAAAAAAAAGTGATATATGACGACTTGGGTGAAAACATTTGATGATCATTAGTATAAACACAAAAATAACATTTACATTTTAAATTTCTCATATACTTCCCTGTAAATTACCTTTATTTGTAACTGTATTGATACTTACCATATTTGTTGTTCCAGTAGAGAAAGATCCTTTATTACCTAGACTCTGTTGGTCTGAGTGCCTAGGTATCACTAGGTTCCCACCTCTCACAAGATAAACAAGAAGCCAGGAAAGGAGATCCTTTTCTTCCCTGGGAATTAATGTTATATTACATTAATGTATGCATTGCTAAATAAACCACTGTGCTATCTTGAATCAATCTCCACTGAAAAGTCCTGTAGACTATAAGTGGTGACTTATGTCCATTTTTTATTTAAAATTGTATGTTACACTGCAATGTATGTTGTGTCTACCATCCTGCTTCAGTCACTTCACTGTAGGATTAAATGCTTGTATCTCCATGGTCCACAAATGATCAGGTGGTTCAGTGGTAGAACACCTACCTCTCTGGCCTCTGAAACATCTATCACTGCAGTCATTATGTAGCACCTGGGTAGACAAGATATAATTGCTATTTACTAAACCCTGAGTGCCTTTTATAATGTAGAACATAGAAGAAGAAGGCAATAGAGGTTTCTTCCTTCGGGCTGCTACCAGTACATACTGTAAGAGGTTGATAATTCTAATATTCAATATGAACATGAGGAATTGGCTCATCAGTTAGAGTTGCTGCCAAGCTTGATACACTGAGTTTCTTCTCCAGGACCTACAAGTGGAAAGGACTGATCTTTAACTGTATATGTATGCTGTGGTGTCTGTTTTCAGATATACACACAGACTCAAAATAAGTACAATACAATTCAAATAAGTTGATTTAGTATTTTTTAGCAAGTGATATTAAATATGATAACAAGATATATCAATTTCAAAATAGTTTCACATATTATGATATTTGTAATATATGATGACTCAGAGTTCATCACCTTGGAAATTTATTTTTGAAATGGAGTCAACTTACTTCTTTACATCAAAAAGAAACACACTCCTAACCCCTTTTCTCAGTTGTTTATTACAATGTAATTCAGAAAATGTCTGATTCTTGGCCATATATTATGTTCCTTGTAATCATATGATTTAGGCAGAAGTGCCTATGTATAGTGTGGACACACTTCCCAGGGAGGATGTGGATGTGACAGGTAAAGGGAAGATCAAGATTAAACTTTCAGTCATTTTTATCTCAGATAAATCCCTGTGTAGGATTGGATGTAAAAGGACTTCACTCTGATTGCTCAGAAATTCTCAAGCCTTCATTGTCAATACTTCTATTGCCATTGGTCTCGGAGATCTCACTAGATCACCCATTTAGTTGTAATTATAGAATCCTAGGCTCTGTCAGTGAACCCCTGCAAAGATTTCTAAATTTGGCTTATAATTCAATGCTCAAAATAATCTGTCATAGGATATGATGTATTACTGAGAAAATAGATATTCTGGTTTATCTTGAACTGTTGAGTAACTGTGGTTAAAAATGTCTCATACATTTATTATAAAATACTTAGAAATTTGTCTTAAAACAAACCAGTGACAAATGGTTGAAGTAACTGATTTGCTAATTAAGCCGATTTCATGATTCCATAATATGTAAATTTGTTAAATCTTGATATTGTGTCTGCCTAATGTTTAGAATTCATAATTTTCATTTAAAATATTTTTTAAAAATGAATACTGAAGTATGAGTATCAGATTTTCTAATTTTGTACTTTTGATACTCTAAAGTATATCAAGCAGTCATTCAAGGATAACTGAGATATTTTAAATAAACTCTGTTACATATGTGCACATTTTATTTCATTGTTCTTCAGATAATTGACAGCTATACGTGTTCTATTTCTTGTCTCTTTGAAACATTGCAGCAATAAACATATATGTTCAAGTATTCATGTGGAATCATGTGGAATTATTTTGACAACAGTTCTCTTGCCTTTTGTGGAGGAGTTGCAGCTAATGAGAATTTCTTCCTGGGATGATTAATTTCCCTGAGAAATCCCTTTTCAAACAAAGTTGCAGAAAGGCATATGATAATAAATAGGGACAGTTAAAATGTTCTGGTGATTTATACACTTTCAAGTTGACTGGAATCATCTAGGAAATCATAGAAGCATATTTCTTGATGTACATGTTAGAGACTTGCCAGGTGGGATTAACAGATGACAGTGTTCCACTCTGAATGTGGGAAGTATGTGTCCCTTTACCTGGAAACTGAGGATGAATAAACAGTAGCAGAGGAGCTGGCCAATAGAGGAGTGGATTCCTTCTTCTTTGTTGCCATTCTGCAAAGCTAAAATGCTGTCTTCCAGCATACTCTACTCCCAGCCATGAAGAACAGAATCTTCTGCAGCAATGAGCACTGATTTTCCTGGCTGACTCCCAAGCTCATGCTTAGTTGCCCAGGACCTCCTTCCCAGGGAATGGTGGCCAATGTCCACAGTGGCATGGTTCCTCCCCCATCAATTAGCAACCCCTCAAAGACATGCCTAAAGACTATTTTCATCTTGGTGATCCAAGACAGTTGCTACACTCTTCTCAGGTGAGGCCAAGATATCACTCAAGGTTAACTCAGATATTTTAATAAGATTATTTAAGAACATGTTTACATTTTATTTCCATGTTCTTTATATGATGTGCAGCTATGCTCAAACTTTTACCTAACTCCTTGAAACATGGCATCAATAAACACATGTGTATAAGTATATTTGTGTATTGCTGACTTAAAGTCCTTCCAGTATAGAAGCAGAAGTTATATATCTGGACCAGATTTCATCTTTATTGCTAGTTTCTTCTTTTTTTAATATTTTTGTTGGATATATTCTATATTTACATTTCATTTCCCTTTTTCTGGTTCCCTGCCCCCCAAAGGTCCCACAAACCCTTTTCCCTCCCCATGTTCCCCCATCCACCTCTTCCCACTTCCCTGTTCTGGTATCGCCCTACACTGATCCTTTGAGCCTTTCCAGTTTCTTCAATAATCACCCTATGAATCTCCAGTCTATATCTCCCTGATCATCAGCAGGCTACTGATATTTTTCACAGATGTGGAAGAAAAATTATAAAATTTCTATCAAAACCTAACCTACCCTGAAAGATAAAGCAATTTCGGACAAAAATAAGTAACACCTGATGACTCACAGAAACAAAGTAACAAGAAATGTGCAGCACTGAAAAATAAAAGGGAAGAATTAGGAAGCTAGTGGAATCTCAGACTCTTTTACAATCTCTAGACAAACTGCACACTCAGAAAGTTCTTTTATTTTTATATGAATCATTAGAAATTACACGAAATCACATTAAATTATATTTTCCACTCAGACTTCATGGTAAATGAGATCCCATTTCTCCTATACACCCACGAGTATATACCTATTAATTGATCCCTGGTCCTAGTACCCTGCTTTCTGCTGGATTTCCTACATGGAGGGAGTGTGTAACTGAGTCTTTGAGTTCACTTTCTACATTGTTCTCTTTTACCAGCCTCCTAGATTGTTTAATTCCTCTTATTTCTAACTCTCTTTGTTCTTTCATACAATTGATATTTTTTACATTTAATATTTCTTAATTATTTTTAATTAGTTATTTCTTTATTTACATTACAGTTGATATCCCCTTTCCTAGTTTCCCCTCCAAAATCCCCTATCCCATCCCCCCCCCTCCTGCTCACCAACACATCAACTCCCACTTCCCTGTCCTGTCATTCCCCTACACTGGAACATCCCGGCTTCACAGGACCAAGAGCCTCTCCTTTCACTGATGTGCAACAAGACCATCCTCTGCTACATATGGGTCTCGCCATGTGTATTCGATTGATGGTGGTTTGGTCCCTGGGAGTTCTGGGGTTATGGTTCATATTGTTCCTCCTCTGAGGCTGCAAACACCTATAGCTCATTGGGTCCTTTCTCTAGATCCTCCATTGGGAACCTGTGCTCAGTCCATTGGTTGGCTGTGAGCATCCACTTCTGGATTTGTCAGGCACTAGCAGAGCCTCTCAGGAGATAGCTGTATCAGGCTCCTGTCAGCAAGCTTTTGTTGGCATTCACAACAGTGTCTGGGTTTGGTAACTGTAAAGGGGGTGGATCTCCAGGTGTGGCAGTCTCTGAATGGCCTTTCCTTTAGACTCTGCCCCACACTTTCTCTGAATCTCCTCCTATGGGCATTTTGATCCTCTTAAGAGGATCAAAGCATCCACACTTTGATCTTCCTTCCTTGAGTTTCATATTGTCTGTAAATTACATCTTGGGTATTCCAAGATTCTGGGCTAATGTCCACTTATCAGTAAGTACATACCATGTATATTCTTTTGTGATTGTATTACCTCACTCATGAAGACATTTTCTAGTTCCATTAATATGCTAAGAATTTCATGAATTCGTTGCCTTTAATAATTGAGTATCCTTCCAGTGCATAAATGTTGCCATGTTTTCTGTATCCATTCTTCTGTTTAGGGACATCTGAGTTCTTTCAAAGTTCTGGTTACTGCGAACATAGTGGAGCATGTGTCCTTATTACATGTTGGAGCATCTTCTGGGTATATGCCCAGGAGATGTATAGCTGTGTCCTCAGGTAGTAGTATGCCCAATTTTCTGAGGAACTGCCAAACTGATTCCTAGAGTAGTTTTACCAGCTTGCAATCCTACCAAAAATGGAGGAGTGTTCCTCTTTCTGCACATCCTTACCAGCATCTGCTGTCTACTGAGTTTTTGATCTTACCCATAAAGATTGATGTGAGACGGAATACCAGGACTCTTTCGATTTTCATATCCCTGATGATTAAGGATGTTGAACATTTCTTTATGTGCTTCTCAGCCATTCGGTATTCTTCAGTTGGGAATATTTTGTTTAGCTCTTTATCCCATTTTTATAGAGGAGACATGGAAAGGGGGAAAAAAGAAATGTGAATTAAGAAAATATCAAAAAAGAGGAACAAAATATTTTTAAATCAAGCCTCATGAAACATTCTCCCTATAATACAAATGTATATTTCCATTTTATATAAAAACTTAAGTTTACTGATGCCTTCACCCAATTACAGAATACAGCAGGGTTGAAATCTAGTTTATAGGTCCATTTATTCCTCAATGTTTGTAAGCTTATTCATCAATTCCATAGTTCCTTTTCAAGTTGTAAGTGTCTCATTGAAGTAGACCAAGATTTTCAAGGCTGTGGTACTAAGATGACAAAATATTTTCCATAATTTTCTTCCTGGAGGTGTATAGTGAGGGTGACATCCAAGAGAGTGAATATCTTAGCTTAGTGATTTCTACAATAATACAGACTCTTTCCTTACTCTACTCTACCTAAAGAATTGGTAAACATTTTCCAATTAATATGATTCTATCATACTATGCCAAACACACTATTCGTAATTATGAATTCAAAAATTGAAAATTGGAAAAGTGATTTTACTGATTTGAACTAATTTTATCAAAGATAGTTAAATAAAAAGGGGGAAATAAATCTAGAAAAATTATTTTAATTCAGGAAAAGGACACATGAATAGACATTTTAAAATGTAGATTTTTTCAGTAGTTTTAGTAATAAAAATATGTTTACTACTTTTGTTTTATATAGCAGACTTTGACTTATTTAAATGAATATGTATAATATAACTTCGCTTTGAGTCATATGAAACTTTATTGGTTTGCAGACAAAAACAAAAAAGTTTAAGATTTTAATTGCATATTTATTACAAACTATAATGTTATACAAATAAATTCATGTAATACATAACCAAATAAATGCCAGTCATATTTATCTAGCGCAAAATTTAAGATGAACCTAAATGAAATACAACTTAATATTGTTTCCTCTTCGTTGCTTTAGAAACAAAATTGATTGGGAAGTGAAATGGTGACCACCAGACACAGTGCCTTTGTTTCATCAATTAGGCTATTTAGGCAAAATGTTGTTTCACTTCATGAAAATGCCGTCTGGATTAAAAACAAAGGATGAATGGGTATATCGAGTTTAGAGTCAAAGAAATATAATGTCTTTGCAAAAGATTAAGAAGTAGAAAGCCTGTTTTTTTTTCTGTTGTGTTCTGTGCTATATTATTTATGAAAAAAATAATTAAATAAAACTAGTCCTCCACAAACAATGAAGTTCCTAATTTATGATGCAGATAAACAGATGGAGCCTGGATAATCCAGTAGAAGGAACTAGCAACTTCCAAGAAAGTGGGTGAGGGAATACATTTGAAAGAAGGACAAAATTGGAGTCTGCAGAGTGTCCGCAGGGGCGAACTTTGTTTCCTTTCCTATTTCTGCAGTTTACATGTCTACACAGCTGTCAAGGAGGCTTTTATACTTTAAAAGAGGCATATTCACTTGCCTGCATGGGCAGGATAATTTGTTTATAAACATTAATATTAGAATAGCCAAATGCTTATTTGCATCTTTGGACAGGAGCCCCTGTAGCACAGGGTGACATAATAGGTTATATAAGATGTTACAGGATTTCTGCTCTTGTTTTCGCTGGATCTGGGTACTGAGACTGCAGAGATTCACCACCAGGCCAGTTTTAGGCAGAACTGAGGACAAATATCGAGATTTTGTGCCTTTTAACCCAGTAATTTACCAACTGAGTTATTCTACCAATTTTGTGTATTTCATTTACTAAGAGCAAAATGCTTCTCATTATTTAAAAAAGTATGTCACAGCAGAACTGAAAAAAAAATGGAACACCATAGATGCAAAGTTGTGCTGAGTCTTCTAGTAAGGACCTGTGTTCAAGACTAGCGAAAAGAAAGAGAAGCAGAGCGATGAAGACACCAAGAGAGATAGAGTGAGTAGAATTATATCTCAGAAATTAAAATAAATCTGCATATGAATTGGGTCTGGGATTATGCTCCTTAATATTTTATCTGACACAGTCAAGCAGAGAGTGACATTACATGTATATTCATCTTGCATAATGAAATCATCACCCCAGACACATGTTCTTTACACTTGCAAGTCCTAAAATTTCAGAGACAATAATATCCAGCCTCTAGGGTGAAGTGAGAAATTGTGGTTAGAGCTTCATAATGATTGCTTCATGCTGGGGATTTGTGTGAACACATTCTCAGATACTATAATAGGGCCTCACAAATGAAAATAATCATATTCTTTAACAAAGAAAATAAATGTATTACTAAGGAGCCTTTGAAATTCAGATTGAACAACCCTACACTGACCTGAGCCTTCTGTTCTTACTTTGAGCTACTTTCCAGAGCTCTGTAAAATGGTAAAAGCCCAGAAGCTGACACAATGATGCGGAAAGTTTTGCCCTGCAGCAAAGAGGAACCACCTGGGACAGGGCAGATTCTAAGGTAATCAGTAAGGTTGTGTGTAAGGAAGGATGAATATCCATGAATTTGTAGCCCAGCAAACCTGCCCCTGTATATGATAAAGACAACCCTTTGTTCAGGTAGAATGTACTAGGCATTGGGTTTGTGAAACCATACAGAAAACAGAATTGTAAACTACCATAGTACCTGTGCATATATGGTAATGAAAAGCAGTAACAGAAATTTGTCCATAATTCTTTGTTATTAAAAAGCCTGTTATAGTAGTAAAGTAACCTGATTTCTGGTGTTATGTTTACATAGCATTACTTGAGTTAGCAAGTTTTGGTATACATGGGTGTAGTAGTATGGATGTTCGTATGTATGTCACAAATGTTGGCACAGACTTGTCATTGTGTAGGGAAGCTGAGGTTGACATGACTCTCTTCCTTGACCACTCCCATTCTTATAAACTTAGCTTGCTGCATTGGTACAGGTCAGCTAGCTGGTTGCTCAAAAGTTTCTGTCTGTTCCTCTGACAGAGAATTACAGGCCAGATTACATACTTAAAACTCTGTTCATCTGTTCATTATATGCAAGAAAGAATAATTATGTCATGTTCTTATTCCCTTTCCATCACAGTGCCCCCTTCAGATTTGTCTCTACACAGTCCAGTATTGGTGATTCCCATCAATAAGTACTTGGTATGTTTTACAATAATATTCAGAAACAATAATCCTTATTTTTAAGTCAGTCATTTCCTTGAAGTTCTGTATTGAAACTCAAGATTCCAATGTCCTTTAAGGAAAACAATAGACAAACTTCAAATAGTGTATTCAACTATTTCTTCCCATATGTGCTTGTAGGTTTTTTTTGTCGGATCCACATATCTTTTCCCCTGATTCTTGGGGTATTCATGATTTGCTGGAAATCTAGGACTAAAAAACAAGCATTTGTGTATACATACACTATACAGTCTACAGAGTTAGTGGAAATGTTAAAAATAGCAAAGGTCTGTAGCCATGATTACTCTTCTGTTGGTTTTGGTTTTTTGAAACAATGACTCATAAACCATGAGGATACTAAATTTACTATGTAGAGTCTGGTCTTGAGCTCTTTTTTCATTTTTTTAATTTGATATATTCTTTATTTACATTTCAAATGATTTCCCCTTTCCTGGTTCCCCCATCCCACAAAGTCCCATAAGCCCTCTTCCCTCTCCCTTTCCCGCATCCACCCATTCCTGCTTCCCTATTCTGGTTTTTCTCTACACTGCTGCACTGAGCCTTTCCAGAACCAGGGGCAACTTCTTCCTTCTTCTTGGACATCATTTGATATGTGGATTGTGTCTTGGGTATTCCAAGCTTCTAGACTAATATCTGCTTATCAGTGAGTGCATACCATGAATGGTCTTTTGAGACTGGGTTACCTCACTTAGGATGATGTTCTCCAGCTCCATCTATTTATCTAAGAATTTCATGAATTCATTGTTTCTAATGGCTGAATAGTACTCCATTGTGTATATATACCACATTTTTTGTATCCATTCATCCATTGAAGCACATCAGGGTTCTTTCCAGCTTCTGGCTCTTATACGTAGAGCTGCTATGAACATAGTGGAGCATGTATCCTTATTACATGCTGGGGAATCCTCTGGGTATATGCCCTGGAGTGGTATAGCAGAGTCCTCCAAAGTTTCATGCCACTTTTTTGAGGAACTGCCAGACTGATTTCCAGAGTGGTTGTACCAACTTGCATTCCCACTAGCAGGTAGATCAATGGAATAGGAATGAAGACCCAGAAATGAGCCCACATTCCTATGGTCACTTGATCTTTGACAAAGGAGCTGAAACCATCCAGTGGAAAAAAGATAGCCTGTTCAACAAATGGTGCTGGCTCAACCTGATGTCAGCATGCAGAAGAGTGTGAATTGATCCATTCTTATCTCCTTGTACTAAGCTCAACTCCAAATGGATCAAGGACCTCCACATAAAACCAGACACACTGAAACTAATAGAACAGAATCTGGGGAAGACCCTTGAAGACATGGGCACAGGGGAAAAGTTCCTGAACAGAACACCTATAGCTTATGCTCTAAGATCAAGAATTGACAAATGGGACCTCATAAAATTACAAAGTTTCAGTAATGCAAAGGACACTGTCAAGTGTACAAAATGACAACCAACAAATTGGGAAAATGTCTTCACCAACCCTACATCCAACAGAGGGCTAATATCGAATATATACAAAGAACTCAAGAAGTTAGACTCCAGAGAGCCAAATAACACTATTTAAAAATGGGATACAGAATTTTCACCTGGAGAACTTCGAATGGCTGAGAAGCACCTTAAGAAATGTCATGAGAGAAATGCAAAGCAAAATAACCCTGAGATTTCCCCTCATATTAGTCAAAATGGCTAAGATTAAAGCAGGTGTTGGAGAGGATGTGGAGAAAGTGTACCTCCTATTCTTACTTCTAACTTTTAAAGTACTAATAAAGTTTCTTAATTTCAATGCTAACTGCTTTCTTTCCTTATGTGTTTATGTAAAGTTTTTTTGTTTATTATAAGATAAATATTTAAATGGTAGACATGTTAGCCCTTTGGTAATTTGTAATTTATTTTTTTCTATATCTACTTTTTGGCTTAAATTGAAATACTGTTGAATCCTTTCCCTCTTTACTGTCCCCCTTCCCAACCTTTCCATGTACTATATCATTGCTTCTCTCACATTCATGACTCAGTTTTCTTTCTGTATATATTCTTCACATATACATAAATTTATAACTAAAATTTGAATTTAGATTTTGAAATTTTATGACTTCATAGACGACCTCTTAAAATTGCATGATCAAAGCAAAAAAAAATTGCATGATCAATTAGAAAGCTTATCACCTGGGACAAAAAATTATTTCTTTCATATCATTCCTTAGTTGATGTGATTAATTCCCTAGTGGAAGGCCCCTGAGTTTGATCTATTCCATGATAGATTAAGCATTCCAATGGTCTTGTCATTAAGCATATCACAAAAGGAATTAATCAATAGTTCTTGAAAGGTGTAATAGAAACAATATATTACCTGCTTTATTTAGAGTAACACACTATCAATTTAATATACATTTTCTATGGACTCAGAAACAATATAGGCTAAATATGCTGATTACCATCAGGTTCTGGTTTGAAGATCTCAAAGGCAAATAGTGAGCCTTAGGTTAAGGGACAGTGCTCATCTCAATGACCAGGAATATGCCTTGGAAGTATCAACTTGAAAGATCTTCATTAACTTCGGATGGCTGAGAAGCACCATAAAAAATGTTCAACATCATTAGTCATTAGGGAAATGCAAATCAAAACAACCTTGAGATTTCACCTCACACCAGTCAGAATAGCTAAGATTAAAAACTCATGAAACAGCAGGTTTTGGCGAGGATGTGGAGAAAGAGGAACACTCCTCCACTGCTGGTGGGACTGAAAGCTGGTACAAGCACTCTGGAAATCAGTCTGGTGGTTCCTTAGAAAACTGGACACGATAATTTCGGAGGATCCTGCCATACCACTCCTGGGCATATACCCAGAAGATTCCCCAGCATGCAATAAGGATACATGCTCTACTATGTTCATAGCAGCCTTATTTATAATAGCCAGAAACTGGAAAGAACCCAGATGTCCCTCAACGGAGGAATGGATAAAAAAAAATGTGGTATATATATACAATGGAGTACTATTCAGCCATTAGAGACAATGAATTCATGAAATTCTTAGAGAAATGGATGGAGCTGGAGAACATACTAAGTGAGGTAACCCAGTCTCAAAAGAATACCCATGGTATGCAGTCACTGATAAGTGGATATTAGCCTAGAATATTTGGACACCAAAGACACAATCCACATATCAAATGATATCTAACAAGAAGGAAGGAGTGGCCCCTGGTTCTGGAAAGGGTCAATGCATCAGTGTAGGGGAATACCAGAACAGGGAACTGGGAAAGGGTGGATCGGGGAACAGGGGGAGGGAAAAGGGCATATGGGACATTTGGGGGGTGGGGAACCAGGAAAAGGGAAATGAAGTGTAAATAAAGAATACATCCAATAAAAAGAAAGAAAGAAAGAAAGAAAGAAAGAAAGAAAGAAAGAAAGAAAGAAAGAAAGGGAGGAAGGAAGGAAGGAAGGAAGGAAGGAAGGAAGGAAGGAAGAAAGAAAGAAAGAAAGAAAGAAAGAAAGAAAGAAAGAAAGAAAGAAAGAAAGATCTTTATTGTTGTCAGCCTCTGCCACTGCTTGGCTTATTTTAATCAGAGATCAAAAAGGAATTGCTAAGTTTAATACTATCCACTTGGCAAACAATAGAATCACCTAGAAATCATGCATGGGAAGGATAATTAAAGGATGGTCTTAAAAGAATGGAGACCTGAGTTTGATCTCTGAAACCCATGTTATAAAGAGCTGAGCACTTGGCCATACATGTGTAATCCAGAGCTGAGGAGGCATACACAGGAAGTTCCCAGATGCTTGATATCAAGCCACTATAGCAGAATTCATGAATTTCAAGATACAGAGAGACACTTTTTTCAGAGAAAAACCAAGGACGGCTCTTTAGCAACAAAGTAAAGGCTACTGGACATACAGGAAGTCTCTCCCTTGCTTCTTCTATTTCCTTGTTCGTCTCTAACACACAGAAGTAGAGATAGAAACACAGAAAAGAGACACACACGCATACAGACTCCAGTTGGGTTGGTGAGGTAAATATCTTAACACAACATTGAAAAGGTGAAGCTTACCATGGTTAACTCCTTGGGATATAGGGATACATTTCCTCATGATATAATTAATATTACTTGTATTTTCATAGTGTCAATGCATTTATGAAAATGATTAATTATGGAGTTAAGATAGCTTGGTTTTAAGAGAACCATTTAATCTTCTATGAGACCTGGATTCAAATTCTCGTCCTCACATGGAATATTTACAACCATCTTGAAATCCAAATCCTGTTTGAAAAAAATCCAACACTTTCTGACATCTAGCACAGATATGTATAAAAAGAATTGGGAAAAATTTCAGTGATTAGTTGGTAGGCATTATGTCCAATTGTTACTATATGTGTTGCATTAGTCTGTGTGTGTGTGTGTGTGTGTGTGTGTGTGTGTGTGTGTGTTTGTATGTGTGTGCAAGCGAAAGACAGACAGACAGAGAGAGAGATTTCTTAAATGAGAGTTTGCAGCATTCACTCTATAGAACTTGAATATTCACAATATTTTCTTCATTTCTTATTTTTTGGGAGGGGAGGAAAGGGTTTATTTGACTTACACATCCTCATTGCAGCCCATTATTGAATGAAACCAGGACATTAACTCATTGCAGAAACTTAGAAACAGGAGCTGATGCAGAGACTGGTGGAAGATACTGTTTATAGCTTCCTCATCATGGTATGTTCAGGCTGCTTCCTTTTTAAAAAAAATTTTTTAAACCATTTATTCATTTTATATCCCAATATCAGCTCTTCCTCTCCTCCCAGTACACATTCATGCAAGTCCTCTGCCCATTCAACCTCTGTGTGTCACCCCCAACTAGTAGACCCCCAGGTTCCAAGAACCAACCTCCTGCCCTTCAAGTCACTGAGGGACTGGGCACATATTCTTACACTGAAGCCAGAAAAGGTGGTCCATTTAGGAGCATGGCATCCAGAGGCAGACAGGCAACAGGCTCAGGGAAAGACCCTACTCCAGTTGTTGGAAGACCTGCATGAAGACCAAGCTGCTCATCTGCTACATATATGTATGGGGCCTAGGGTCAGTTCATGTTCTCCCATTGGTGGGTGGTTCACTCTTTGGGAGACACCAAAGATCCAAGATACTTAACACTCTTGGTCTTCCAGTGGAATCCCTGTCCTCCTTGGGTCCCCCAATCCTTCTCCCAGCTTTACAATAAAACTCCTCAAACTCTATCTAATGTTTGGGAGTAAGTCTGCTCCTATTTGCATTGGATGACAAGTGGAGCCACTCAGAGGACAGTTACGCTACTCCCTCTCTGCAATCATAATACTTTCAGGAATAGGTTGGCAATTCCCTCAGTCTCTATTATTGTCCCTGCAGTAGGCTAGACATATATTTCCTGTTTCTGATTATTAAAATAAAGTTGCTATGAACAATGTTGGGCTAGTGTCCTTGTGGGATGGCGGGGCATCTTTTGGGTATGTATGCTTTGTTTGCTCAGTTTACTGAGATTTAGCTGTTTGGGTAAACTGCTTTGTCCAAGAAACTATGACATCGTATAATGTTACACTGTATAAAGCATCAAGAAAATATCACAGGCTCCCTATGCAGTATATTTATGGTTAAACATTTTATTTTCATGCCAAAAGATAGTTTATATCCTCACCTCAAAATTGTAAGGCTCAAATTTAACAGGAATAAAACTCTCAACTCTTACTCTTATGAATGACATTAATTTGAAAACTGTTACTGCATTCCTCTGAGTGACAAATTTTGTTTAGCTTCCTGTATATGTCTTCAGGGGAAATTCTAAAACTAGTAACTAAAACAAGGAAAGTTTATTTAAAATCAGGTTTACCTAATAAATGATCCTCAAACTATTCAGAGATTTAGTTGACAAATGGGCATGATATCCACTGCAACTGGATTGTGGTTAACACTAGACAGAACTGTGCCCATGCCTCTCCCTCCAGCAAGGCTCTGTTCAGGCTGTGGACACTTGATGACTCTGCCTTGTCAAATGAGGTCAGTTTTCCCAAGTACATTCTCTACAGGAAAATCTCTCAAACCTGATTCTGGCAGCTGAAAGTCCATGTGATCTTGAGCAGCAACAGAAGACTTAAAGCTTTCCTGTAGAACAGCCAAAGACTGACCATACATGCCATCTTGTTGACCATGGAAGCCAGGACACATATCTAGGTAGCCTGCAAACCTTTGCAATTTTAGAGGAAACAGAGACAATTTGGTTTATACTTCCTGCTACAATTTATTCTTTTCAGAGTATTGAGGAAGTGGATTTACTAACTGTAGCTTTAACAGGGCAAGCAACCTAAGCATATTTACCAAGACAATAGCTGCCTTGCTAATTCAGTTAACTGAGGCCCCAGGTTATAGTTTTCTAAAACTTGTAGGCCTCTTGCTGAGAAAGACAAACACCTTGCTGACCTACTTCCCTATTAAAGAGACAATCTCACAAAACAAGTTCTAAGTAATTTTTTTACTCTAATTTAAAATATTGTTTTGCAATGACTGCTCAGTTAAGCAACATCTGGGTTTCCTGGTAAAGGAATTGATGAAAATGTTTCAAGCTCAACGAAATTGTGGGGGGTCTATACAACAGCTTAAGATGTGTAAATACAAATTGTAAATTTCTAAGGAAGTAAAAGCTTAAATAATTAGTAATGATCTAAAACATTGTTTTAAGATGTGTAAATGAAAGTTATAAAAGTTTAAGAAAGCGACTAAATGTAATACTGTTTCAGATTTCCTCTCCTATTATTGTCAGATTAAAACTTCTAAAGTTCACAATTTTAACATGAATGAATGGAGTTCCAATAAGCTATTAATGTAGGCCTGGTAAAGAACTCTTCAGGCTTTTAAAATATTGATGCTGTTGGCTAGGAGTAGTGGTAGAAACTTTTAATCCCAGGAAGCAGAGTCAGAGCAGGCAAATCACATAGATGGAGGCCAGCCTGATTTACACAGTGAATTACTATGTAGTGCTACACAGTAATTCACTGTGTTATACATGTGTATATGTATGTAATATATGCATATATGCATATATACACGTATACATATATACATATACATGCATATACACATATACAAGTGTACCTATATACATATATAAGAATTATTAATATTAGTGTCGAAATGTTCTAACTTTTAAATTTTTAAGCATCGCTTCTAAATATAGACTTGAACATTATTCTACTAAAAATTTCATTTAAACTTGAGGGAGTTAACATGAATCTACCACCTAAGGTCAAATGGACTCCAGATAACTATCCTTGTCAACTAATAAAATATGTTTCCCTGCCTACTGTCTATTCCAGAGGGTAGAATTCCTACCTCCTCCTCTCTCTCTTCCTCTCCCACTCTGTTTTATAGCCTGGAAGTTGTGTCTGAAAAAGCCTATATTACAATTCTGTTACTTAGAGTCTCTTAACAAAATGTAGTTTCCCTCTTTATGGACATGAATAATGTCATTCATGTAGCTCCATAAAACTAGAATACATGCTATGTAAATATGCACCCAACAGTCTCGGCCGTGAAATCAATCACTCTTAATCATAAACAAGATATAAAACTTATGAAGTAGTTGCTTCATAATTGACAGGTGATATTATGGATACAACAGTTTGTAAATATAGTTATATTTTGTTACATTAGAAAAACCATAATCCATGAAAACAAGGGAAGGAAACTGCTACATTAATTATTTTGGAGGCAAGAATAAATTGATGATAATGGCATCCTGAAACTGTTTTCCAACTCATAATAAATATCTTTCAAACACATCTGAATGTATTATAATTTCTGTTTCTCCTGGTCAGCAAAAATTAGTAAATCTTCATGGCATGAACAATTCACTAAAATCATTCAGTGATATATAATACAGTAGAAAGAGCAACCATAGTATAGCTAAATATAATATTCTCCTAGGGATGTTATCGTGACTCCTCATTTTAGGAAACCCATATACTCATGTTTTGGTTTTTTGTTTTTTTTTTTAATCTGTAAGGTCCAAGAAAAGAGAAAACAGATATTCTCTTCAAATGAAAATATGATTTCTTATGCCTCAAGTATCTTTCAGTTGATTCAGAAAAAAAAAAATTGAACCAGGATTGGAGTTCAGCTTAGTGATTAAGAGCACTGACTGTTTGTGTAGACAACCTAGGTTTGGTCTCCAGCACTCATAGGATGGCCCAAAACTGCCTCTAACTTCCTGCATTTCCAAGGGTCTTGGAAATTACCTTCTCACTTCTATAGCTAATAGACATACATGGTGCACACATACATTCATACAAAACACTTATGCTCAAAAAAGTATTTTTAAAATCCTGACTGCAAATTATGCTACTACAATGACATTTCTTGAATGGCCAAGAACAGAAACGATATTCAAAATACTTAAGTTAATATAAATCCTACAGATCTAAAAATATATACATAAATATATAATAGTAACAATATAATTGCTTCTTACAATATTCTGATATTCTCATAAGTCAGTGCCTTATTTAGCCATCAGAGGATGTTTCTCATACATCTGATCGGAGCAAATCAAAGACAATCAGACATTATGCAAGCAGAGAGACAGAGGTACATAAAGACCAACAGACAGACACATACCCACAGAGAAAGAGAGAGAGAGAGAGAGAGACAGAGACAGAGACAGAGACAGAGACAGAGACAGAGACAGAGACAGAGAGAGCAGCACAAGACTCCATATGAAATATTTCCGTTAAATACCCTTCCTCAGAGCTCAGGGATTCCTGAAGTAGAAAAATGAGAATATTATACTTTCCATAGAATAGACTAGACACAAGGAGAACAAAGCCTTCTAAGTCAACTGACCAAAGCTTGTTTCTACACACAGACACTGAGGAAGCAACCATAGGGTGTCCTGGGGTGTGCAAACAAGTCTTCCCCAAACCTATCTTTCAGTTTAGTATTTTTTTGTTTTGTTTTGTTTTTTTCTTTTTTTTTTATTTTCTGTATTCTATGTTTACATTCCAAAGGCTTTCCCCTTTCCCAGTTCCCACCCACCATAGTTCCCATAGTTCCTCTCCCCCCCCAACTATTCCCCAATCATTCCCCCTCCCCCCTCGGTTTCTTTACTAAACTGGATGCAATATTTACAGGCCCAGGGTCCTCTCCTTTCTTCTTCTTGGGAATCATTTGACTTGCTATTTGTGTCTTGAGTATTTAGGGCTTCTGGGCTCATTAATATCCACTTATCAGTGATTGCATTTCATGTGTATTCTTTTGTGATTGGGTTAACTCACTCAGGATGATATTTTCCAGGTCTAACCATTTACCTACAAATTGCATGAATTCATTATTTTTAATTGCTGAGTAGTATTCCATTGTATAAATATACCACATTTTCTGTATCCATTCCTCCTTTGAGGGATAATTGGGCTCCTTCCAATTTCTGGCTATTATAAACAAGGCTGCTATAAACATAGTGGATCATGTGTCTTTATTGCATGCAGGGGAATCCTCTGGGTATTTGCCCAGGAGTGGTATGACAGGGTCCTCTGGAAGTGACATGCCCAATTTTCTGAGGAAGCGCCAAACTGATTTCCAGAGCGGTTTTACCATTTTGCAATCCCACCAACAGTGGAGGAGTGTTCCTCAGTTTAGTATATTTATTGAACTCCTGAATGTGTAAAACTATGTTTCATTTTCTTCTGTCTTCTAAGCTTTTTCCTTCCCTTGGTTTCCCAAGTGTTACTTTGTTGAGTTTTTCTGTCTGGCAGCCTGTTTCATTCTCAATTTCACAATAAGATCAAGAAGAGAACCCCCTTCCTGAAATTGTCTGCTGACCTCCAAACTTTTATCCCTTTCCTGATTCCTATCAAACAAACAAATAATTGTGAAATATCCTAAATGAGGGATAGAGAGATGCTTTAGTGATTAGTGCATGTATTGCTCTTGCAGAAGACCCGACTTTAGTTTCTAGTACCTCATAAGCTGGCTCAGAACTGTGAAAGGGGAAGGTAGCATAAAGCAACATCTGATATTAGCTTCTGACCTCCACATTTGCATGCTGTATACACATCTCCACCCAATGTTCAGGTGACATTCCTTACTGTATATGAAGGTGTGTTTCTCTATTTTCAGTTGTTAAATCTGCACTGACAAAGAGCTAAGTGATGGCAGGAGCTTGATACTGTCATTTGTGAACCATCACTGTGGTTTAGATTTTAAATTTTGCTGAACTCCAGTGGCTCAAAACATGAATGTCTGCCTGGTGGCAACCCCAAAGATCTTCTGGCATTGTCTTACCGCTGATTGCTAATTATAAATGTCTGACAGCCAATAGTTGGGTCAAAATATACTAGGGTTGACCAGGCGAGGAAACAGAGGAGACAAAAGCAGATGCAGGAGTACGAAAAGATACTGATGGAAGCAGAAGACAGGGAACAGAGCTGTAAACAGTGAGAACCAAATGGGTAGGTAGATTGTTGTACAATTTGAAGTTAGTTTAAATGATCTAGCTGAGAGTCTATCACATCAAATTGCCTACAACTTTGACTTATACAGAAATCTAGGTTTTATTTATGCTTTAAGCTGGTCTGTGAAAAGCCCTGCTTTCACTTATGCTCACAAAAATACACACCTGCAAAACAGTATGTGATGTAGTTTCTTGGGTGTGTGGATGATTAAACTAATAGACACTTTCATGATTTTCCTACATAGAGAATCCAGAGAAGCTTCCATCCCTTTTCCAAACATAATTGACCTTCCCACTTAACAAGTGTAGCCCAGCCTTCTCACATCTGTCTCTTGCTCAAATCCCCTTTGAGCCTTGGTAACAGGTTCTCAGGGCAGCAATAGAGCCCCTGAGAACAAAGTCTTGGATTTATTTGTTGTGCCGTAGGCATAGAGGCAGGGAAGGCACATACAGACCCAAATACACATGTATGAATGCTCACATCTACAAGGATAAACTTCCACTCATGAAGACCCTCATCTGTATACATACTCATTTATCACACACAATTGCAGAAACCACCATGACAGAGAGGCACGTGTATACACACAGACTTCAAAAGGGTTTTTTACACTTGTTTAGCCATTTTCTCTACTGCACGCTTGAGAAACTGCCCATATCACCCTGAAAACAAACTTGTGTGTTAGATCATGATAACTGTGGCATCCACTGCTTCCTCCTTTTCCTGGACTTCCATCACCCACTGTCCAATCATGTTCTCTCTTTCAGATATCTCTGGATACTATGGCTAAGGGTCCTGAAATGCCAACTGCATGACCAGTATGGTGGCCCATCTTTCAGCCTGGTACATCTATCAAGAAAGCCATGTGACAGATGGACGTAGATGCATAGTGCTCTCACAAGGGAGAGAGGGGAGAGGCACTCAATAGTAAGTGACAGGCTTGTCACTTTTGCTTAGAATCTCTGTCTCCTCAGGTGCCTCCAGTGAGTCTGCAGAGAGCTTCATCCCTCTGCTCCCTCTGAATCTCTCTTGACCATTTAAAGGTAAGTCTCCTGAGAGGGTGTGAGCACCCAGGATGTGAGCAATATTTCTTTATTGTCACCTGTGTCTTTGCCTAACTATGTGGTTTCTTTTAGCTTCAGACAGCTATATTGGTGATTTGTGGCGTTTGGTTCTCCAGAACCTGACCATGCTATGTCACTAAATCTGGCCTAAATAGAACATCAACCTCAGTGTCATTCAGAGCTAAGTTAGGTTGAGGGAAGAAAACCATGTTGCTAGCCTGCCTTATATGGATTTCCTACCTCAAAAACTGCATGATTGTCATTCACAACTGCCATTGAACCTGACATCACATAGATTACAAATACTACTTACTATACTATCAGGAAAATGCCAGTGGCCAGGAGGATAAACTACTCTTTAAGTGTGTTAAGTAAATCACCTGAGAGGTTCTTTGCCTGTGGATGGTGTATCACCAACATATTAGCATGTTCCTCTTCTCCTCACTAGAATTGGCTTTACTTGCGATCAGGTCTGACTATGTAATCCAAACTGGCTTGATGTCTTGGTATATTTCTGTCTCTATCCCAAGAAGCAGGACTTCAGATGTAAGGCAGAAGAGCATACATTTTGTCTTCTGGGTGACTTATCTGATTACCTTGAACCTTAGTGAAAACGAAAGGAAAGATATTAGCAACTTTCTACCTAAAGTATCATGAAGGTCAGAACATTTGTTCCTTCTTCCTTGCTGAATTTCCTCATCCCATGTACCTTTAGACACTGTTTAAATTTGGCATTTAACTCAGAAAAGAACATATGTACATAAATGTTATCCCAGTCAGACTAAACTCCTACAGCAATTCCTGAGGGGACTATGCTCAGGACAATAAACTATAGGAAAATTGGCAGGATTTCCTATCTTCTATTATCTCTAACAGGTCCTCAACGTGAAGCCAAAAGGTCTCCCCAGATAACACATTCAGAGTCTACAACATAAATACTATGATGCTTTCTCTGGTGCAAATCAAGGAGAGCTAATGGCTGAGTAGGAAGCCCATATACACCTGGCTAAAATGTTCCATGTTCTCCATCTCCTGCTGTCTTGGGGTTTTTAGGGATGTTAAGCCTCCACTAGAACTCCACACTCTCTACTCCCCATGGATTCTCTGCCTGCGCCCCCACCCCACCTCCCTTGAGGTAGATGCATCAAGACTGAGGAAACCCAGGCTGGCTCATGAGCAGGTACACGGTTAGAGAGTTCTATGTTTATGAATTTTTATTTTATTTTTTGTTTTTCAGAAGAATTTGTGCCTGTGAATTTTTGATCTATATGTAGGTATATGAATTCATTCTGAGAGCCAAGTTACCCAGTGAAATTAGATATTGAGTAGAGAAATTATGAGCATGCATATGGTTGCTGAGATCAAATAAGATCGAGATTGAATGCCATTTTTTTAGTACTGAGCCATGTCTAGAGCCACATGTACTGTCTGTAAATTAAGTGGTACTCTTGAGAGCATTGGAGATCAAAATGCTTTGTGTTCTCCTCATCTTTTGATCTAGGAACATTTACAAATGATGATCTGTTCCCTCAGCCTAGTCCTGTACTGATAGTACCACCTCACTTAAAACTGCACTGGCATGCAAAAGTCAGGCTGGGGATTAAGTTGTGTCCATGTAAGAAAAGACTTAATATCAGTCCTCACACAAACAAGCAAGGAGAGGTGAGAATAATAGGAAAGGATCTAATAGGAGAAGTAAAGAAAAAGTGTGTGTCTGGGACAGATGTGGAATGGAATGTAAGCATTGCAAAAAGGACACTTAGAGATTCACTTTCTGTACTCATCTAGGCACAGACATCCAAAGGGGCCAGTGGTAAGAAAACCTTGTGCAGTAGTGGTGGAACAGTTGTCAGTGTGGCATCCATATATGATGCATTTGATGAGTGTTGACTTGTGGAAATAATTGAGCGCTCTTTATTCTCAGATAGAAATGGTTAGTGAGTCCCTGGCTGCTTTTGAGGATACAATAGGAATCATTATGTCCACAGGCTTCAATACCCAAGCTGAAGACCATGAGTCTTAAGTTAAAGGGAGCACCCTCTGCAGAGAACACTTCCAGCTTGTTTCAGCAACTGATAATTATGACCAAAACATTCAGTCCCAGGTGTGAGAAACCCACCTTGTACTTTTATTCAGTGAAGCCTGAAGCTACATAAACAATATAAGCTAGTTAATTTCTCTTTGTTATATACAAGAAGTTGATGGTAAGAACCTACTGTTGAAGACACCACAGTTCTGTCTTGGTACAAGAGAAATGAACTGAGTCTGGCAGACATCTGACTGCTGCCTAGCATTCTCTGTGAAGTGTGGTGCTGTACATAGTGCTGGGAGAAAAGTAATGTTCTGACCACTAGTGGATTTTATATGCTATAATGCTAACGTGCTGGGAAGGATATGCCTAAAGATGAGATTATAGCAGTCTTGCTCTAACAGTAACCAAACCTTTCTGGTTAAAATTTTGGTCATTAGACCTGATGGAATCCATGCCTAGATCTTTAATCTGGTACTAAACCCACACTCTGGTACATAACAGCTCATGAAGAGACACACTACTGTCATTTTGGACAAACTGTCAAATTGCTTCCTGAATGCTTTCATGTTCATAGACAAGTGCTGTTTTACTCATTTGTCAGAAAAACTACTTTTGCATGGGGATCTGTTAGTGTGTAGACTTTATTACTATTTTGTAATGTTATTACCCTTATTACTATTACTATTATTATTGTTGTTGTTATTATTATTTAGACATATACTTATTTCCTTATTTACCTCAAGTTGCTAAGAGCAAATGATAAGTTTTTGGCCCCAGATAAGACATTTAAATCTCATAAATACACACCAGACCTCACTATTCAGAGGCCTTGGTATAACATGATCCAGAAACAGTATAAAAGATAGAGGATGGGGAGGAGTGCTTTGAAAACGTCTGTTCTGGACAGGACAAGCCTTTGAACTCATAAAATCCCAGAAGTTGGTTTACTTCCAGTATACTTTTAAAAAGTAAAGCCCTTGAGTAGAGTATTGTTCAGTTTCCATGTGTATGTGGGCTTTCTGTTGTTTTTGTTGCTATTGAAGACCACTCTTACTCCATGGTGATCTGATAGGAGGCATGGGATTAGCTCAATCTTCTTGTATTTGTTGACATCTATCTTTTGAGCAATTATATGATCAATTTTGGAGAAGGTACCATGCGGTGCTGAGAAAAAGGTATATTCTTTTGCTTTAGGACGAAATGTTATATATATATATTATATATATAATATAAATATAAATATATATATATTATATAAATATATATATAAATGTTAAATCCAATTGGTCCAAAGTTTCAATTAGTTTCACTGTGTCCCTGTTTAGTTTCTGCTTTCCTGATCGGTCCATTGAGGAGAGTGGAGTGTTGAAGTCACCCACAATTATTGTGTTAGGTACAATGTGTGCTTTAAGCTTTAGTAAGGTTTCTTTTATGAATGAGGGTGCCCTTGCATTTAGAGCATAGATGTTCAGTATTGAGAGTTCTTCTTTGTGGATTTTCCCTTTGACCAGCAAGAAGTGACCTTCTGAGTCTCTTTTGATGACTTTAGGTTGAAAGTCAATTTTATCTGATATTAGAATGGCTACTCCAGCTTGTTTCCTGAGACCATTTGCTTGTAAAATTGTCTTAAACCTTTTACTCTAAGGCAGTGTTTGTCTTTAACACTGAGATGTGTTTCCTGTATGCAGCAAAATGTAGGGTCCTGTTTCTGTATCCAGTCTGTTAGTCTATGTCTTTTTATTGGGGAATTGAGTCCATTGATGTTAAGAGATATTAAGGAATAGTAATTATTACCTCCTGACATTTTTGAAATTATTTTTTTATATTTGAGAGGTTATCTTCTTTTGGGTTTGATGAGAGAAGGTTTCTGTCTTACTTCTTCCAGGGTGTAGTTTCCTTCCTTGTGTTGGTGTTTTCCCCCTATTATCCTTTGTAGGGCTGGATTTGTGGAAAGATATTGTGCAAATTTGGTTTTGTCATGGAATACCTTGATGTCTCCATCTATGGCGATTGAGAGTTTTGCTGGGTAAAGTAGTTTTGGCTGAAGTTTGTGTTCTCTTAGAGTTTGCATGATATCTGCCCAGGATCTTCTAGCTTTCATGGTCTCAGGTAAGAAGTCTGGTATAATTCTGATAGGTCTTCCTTTATATGTTACTTGGCCTTTTTCTCTTGCTGCCTTTAATATTCTTTCTTTGTTTAGTACATTTGGGGTTTTGATTATTATGTAACGGGATGTATTTCTGTTCTGGTCCAGTCTGTTTGGAATTCTGTAGGCTTCTTGTATATTCATGGGCATCTCTCTCTTTAGGTTGAGGAAGTTTTCTTCCACAATTTTGTAGAAGATATTTGCTGGCCCTTTAAGTTGTAGATCGTCATTCTCATCTATACCTATAAGTTTTTTGATCCATATTCTCCTGATTTTCTTTAAATGATTTTTGTGTTTGACTTATAAAGGTTTCTAACTTTTGATCCATTTCTCCTATATTTCTTTAAGAGATTTATCTATGTATTCCACTACCAGCATCCTGACCAGTGATTTTAGATCCAAATCTTGTTTTTCTGGTGTGTTGGGGTATCCAGGGCTTCCTGTTGTCGGCGAACTGTGTTCAGATGCTGTCATGCTGCCTTGATTTCTCTTAGTAACATTCCTTCATTTTCCTTTTGCCATCTGGTTATCTCTGGCGTTAGTTGGTCTTATTGTCACTGGCTGGTGTTTGAACCTCCAGCGAGGCTGGGCCCACCTGTTGTTTCTCTACTGGTGACCACTCTGCAAGATAGAGACTGCCTCTGTGAGTGTGAGGGGAGCTCAGAGATGGCAGTTCCCAACCAAGTTGTTGCAAGGCCGGAGGGCGTGGAGATGTCCTGTCAGCTGCCGCCCTTGCCCTGGTTAGTGGGGAGAGCCTGGAGGATCCTCCCGAGTGATGGTAGCCCCTGATTGAGTCTGTCCTCCTGGGCCTCTCTAGTGGTGTCCTGGTGGCAATATGAAGACCTACCGCGACCACCACTGAAGGGATCATGGGCAGGCTGCTCCCAGCTGCCTTGGTGCAAGGCCAGAGGGCGTGGAGAACTCCCACAGAGCCTCAGCCCTGCCCCTGGGTGGTGGCGAGAGCCTGGTGGATCCACCCACGCGATGGTAGTCCGGGATGGAATCTGTCTACCTAGGCCTCTCTAGCTGTGCCCTGGTAGCAATATGGAGACCTACTGCAACCGCTGCCCACCATGGCTTAAAATGCATTAAGTCAATATACTCAGAACTCCAGCAGGGCCAATCCTGAGGTCATTTTTCCTGTATCCCTGTTATGTGACTACTGAGAACCTCATATCCAGTTCTCCTTCTCCCTTGTTGCTCCTTCATCCCTACATTATCACCTGCTTTCCTCATTAGACATTCACCTAAGCTGTCAGGGAATTGTGTCTCTTGCCTCCAGTTCTCCATATTTAGCAGGTTCATGAGCCACCTGCATGTGGCTCAGGTCCCCCTCTAGGCTTCTTACTACATCTCCCCAACGTCAATGCAGTTGTAATATCTAACATGTGCCTTCAGTTCTAAACAGTAAAACTGAACCATGCTATCAAGCTCTGTCCTCTTCTGCAAACCCTACTCATGTTTATGAGAGGAGCACTTCTAACTCTATGAGCCCAATTGAAAGCCTGCTCATTCTGACTCCTCAGCCTCTATCCCCATTGCCTGGGTATCTGAATTACTCTGATCACTCCTACACACACAAGCAAGACTATCACCCCCTTATCATCATATCATTCCATGGTATGAGCTCCCAAACCACATCTGACATTCCCTTCCCAAGGAGCCTTTCAACTCCTTATTTTACCTTCGGGAGCATGACTTTGGTCACATGATTCTTTTGCTCAGAATAGTCCAAAGAGTTTTCTCTCTACTCAAAAATCAATCTCAATTTTCACATTCCATCCTAGACAAGGTATACCATGGTTCTCTTTGGTGAAATCAGTGCATGTCAGGCATTCATTTCCAATACAAACCACAAATCCCAGCCAACAGAAATACTCACTGATATAGGATCTCAGTGTATCTCTTTCCAATGCTATCCCCTCTCCCATAAACTTTTTGGTGCTCTTCTTCCCAAGTCAGAGAGAGGTAGGAAAATTATAAATTCAAGGTCATTTTTGTTTATATAGAGAGAATTTGAGAACAGGCTTGGCTACATGCAAACTTGTTTCTAAATAAATACATACATACATACATACATACATACATGTGCAAAAAAACTCTTACACTCCCCAATGAGATTATATAGTTGCTATGGTTGCCCTCACAGACCAATATGGACCTTGTCAAGAAATCAAATTAACCCAGGTACAGGGCATATGCCTGGAATCCCAGAACTCAGGAGTTCAGATCTCAGGTTGGGAAATAGCCTGGGTTACAGGATGGGACTGTCTGAAAGAGAAATGGAAAGACAATGCAGAGGGCTGGAGACATGGCTCCATGTTCCAGGAAAGTTTTTTAAAAGGTGGCACCTTCCTGCACTTGTGCCAGAAACTGCCCTGGTGGGCTGGCAGATATGCACTGGAGGGCAATGGCCAACCTGTCTTTATCTCGTGGAGACTCTGACTCAGTGCCCCCAAATCTCTCCACTCAGCTGGATAGATAAATTCCTACTGGTGGGACACTACCACACCAGCTCCATTCTTGGAAACACCCACGACCTCTGTGGAGCCCCTCAGGCAAGCCCACACTCTGCCACCTTACCTTTCTCTCCTGAACCCAGATGAGCTGCTGCCTGAAGGAAAACGCAACACAAACTTAGTTCAGAAACAACAGTAACTCAATCTCTGGGTGCAACAACTAAAATCCTAATCTTGTAAGCCTTATTAAATCTGGATCCACCATTGAAACTGGGGGTCACTCATGGTTATATCTTGTCCTCAAGCCATCCCTGTCCAAAAGGACCAAACTCTCTCCTGCTTCCTCTCTTCCTCAGTCCAAAGGGATGGTTCCCAAGAAATCACCTGAGGACTTGACTCATTCTTAGTTCTCAGCCTCTCCCAGGAAAGCAGAATTAGCATAAAAATACAAGTAACCCCAGGGCTCTCCACAACAGCTCCATGGTTAAGAGCTCTTGCTATTGCATGCACATAGCACAACCTTTAATCCCAGTATTCAGGACACAGAGTCAGATTGATCTCTGTGAGTTCAAAGCCAGTACACATAGGCAAACCACAAATAACAACAACAACAACAACAACAACAACAACAACAACAAGCAGCTCTTGTTACTCTTGCAGAAGTCCTAAGTTTGGTTCCCTGCACAATATGGGTAGTTTACAACCTCTTGTAACTACAGAACTACAGTTGATGTGGATCTGATCCCCTCTTCTGACATCCATGTGCTCCAACCACACCTGGAAAATGCACGTACATACATGTTGGCCAAACAGTCATAAACATCAAATCTTAGCATGTTTTTTAAAAAGGACAATACAGATTGGGAAAACAGTTTACAAACTGCCTCTTACACTCTGCCTTGATTATGTGAATAACTCTAAACTCAACAAAAAGACAACCCTATTTAAAAATAAGAAATGATGCTAGGCAAGTGGCTGAAGTCTATAATTCTAACTACTGGGGAGGTTGAGGACAGGAGGGTCACAAGTTCAAGGCCTGCCTCTGCAACTTGGTGAGACCCTGCCTCAAATTTTATAAAGAAAGATGAGGACTGCAGGTGTAGCTCTAGTAGAACACTTGAGCACTGAGAGGAAGGGATGAGGGGAAGGAGCTGAAGACATATTTCTTTTCTTTAATGATAGACAAACAGCAGTAAGAACATGGAAAGTTGCCTGCATAGTCATTAAGAAAATTCAAATCAAATTTTACTAAGATGCCCCATCAACCTTATGAGCATGTCTGAAAGAGGGAGCTTTAAGAAAGGAGGGATTGGTTCCCTCAAACACTACTGTTGAAAATGCAAAATGATTTTTACAAAGAAAGCCCTTTTTATAAACTATTGAATAGTTCTTTGAAAACTCAGTGACACAGAAATCCCAATCCTAGGTATATGTAGCAATATATATATATATGTATATATATATATATATGTATATGTATATATATATATATGTGTGTGTGTGTGTGTGTGTATGTGTATGTATATATATACATATATGTATATATGTATATATATGTATATGTGTGTGTGTGTGTGTGTGTGTGTGTGTGTGTGTGTGTGTATCCACTGCTGCTTTGGTACACAAGTTATTTCTAGAGGGATATCTCATGAAAGAGCACTGGCCTAACCTGAGCCAACGGGTTCAAGCCCCAGCACCAAAAAGAAAAAAGATCAAAACAAATTGGTATGGATTAGAGACTTGGCTCAGTGGTTAAGAACACTCACTGCTCTTCCAAAGGTCCCGAGTTCAAATCCCAGCACTCACATGGCAGCTCACAACCATCTGTACACTGTCTTCTGGTGAGCAGATGTACAATGTGCATGCAGACAAAGCACCATTTACACAAAATGCAGAAACAAATGGGTACATGAGCATTATAATAGCATTATTCATCACAAACATCACAAAACAAAAATTAGAGTAAAAAAACTTTAAATCCTAGCGGTTAGCTCCTAGAATAGCCCTTACGAATTCCGTGGTGTATAAACAGCTTGTTTGCTGGTTTTCAGTAATTAAACATTGGAAGCTGGGAGGAATGAGGACATGGCTACCCTGGCTGCATTTAAGATAAAAGTCAAATTTAAAGCAAGTCTATTTATCTTCCACACAGATACCCAGGATAACATAGCGGTTATCACTAGATATGGTTTCCTCAGTGGAAAGAAGGGGCACCTATGAGGCCAAGTCACAAAAACTCAGGTGGTCTCTCTAATCCCTGCCAGGAACCAAACCCAGGACCCTATGCTTTGTAGACAAGCACTCTGCCATGGGACTCCTGTCCCAACCCCTAGGAACTCATGAGAGGCCTCTGACTAGATGTCTTACATGTCCTACATGCTCACCTTCATTAACTAAGGAAGCTGTGTGACTGAGTTAAGTGGGGATCCCAAGGATAAAATGAAGAAAGTTTAGCCCTGTGTGTTGGTACACTGTTGTATGAGGCACAAGGATCACACATTTGAACCCAGTTCACTCTGTGCAGTGTGACTCAGTCTCCAAACAAAAAAACTCTTAGTGAAATAAAGATTTGCTGCTGAGAGGGAGACTATTAACTTCTACTAGACTTTTTTCAAGCTTTATTAAGTTGTAAAACTCAATAGATACATTTATTTAGTCGTCTCTACATTGCAATTGAAATAGGACTCAACTGAAGAAATGCTCTACAGTCGGTGTGAAGGTAGAAGGAAATGAAATGGATTTGAAAGAGGTGGAGGATATTTAAAATGGAGTTTCCAATTTTAAATTCCACTAGAACGCCAGAAGAGAAGTCGAGAATAGATGCAAGTTTGTTTTTAAAAGAGATTCAGTTCTTTCTTCGAACTATTGACAATTAGATTTATAGGTCAGAAATCACTAAGAATACTAAAGAGCATACCTGAGAAGAAATTCAACCTAGGAAAAATGGAGTCAAACTGGGAATCTACACTGAAGGGTGGGACTTAAAATCATTTCCATGGTCTTTGGCTTGCAATTGTAAACCCCCAAGTATCTCCTTCTCTCTCTCTCTTTATCCCTCCCCAAACCCCGGTATTCTAATGTTTATTTGAGGCAGGGCCATATTATGTTTCCTGTGCTAGCTTTGATTAAGCTCTTGAGATCAAGTAATCTTCCTCCTTCAGTGTTTCAAGAAGCTGGGTACAGGAGAACCCTACGTCTAGTGTTTTCTGTTTCTATGAAACACCTGTCATGGCCTGGAGTTACAGCTCAGTAGTAGAGTGTTTGCACAGCATGCTCAAAGTCCTAGGCCTGATGCTCAGTGTAGCTATAAAATAAGCAAACAAATGAACGATCACAAATGCCAGCTCATGTGTAATGCCACCAATTGGAGGATGGTGTAGAAAGATTTGTTAGGAGTTTGATACTAGACTGAGCTATACAGTATATTTAGGTTAGCCTGGCCCATAGGGAGAATAGCCTCAAATTCTAGATTCTTGTGCTGTGATTTAGATGTGGTTAAGTTCCTAGCATCACCTCACCTTACCCTAATTAGGTCATCAAGAACAGATGCTCCTCCATTTATGGGGTTAACAGCCCAGTAGGCTCATTTTACATTGAATGTATCTTAATCTAAAAGGCAGTTAAGATGGATGTGGTGTCAATGTTTGTAATTCCAGCACTTAGGAAGCAGAGGCAGGAGGTTCTCAATGATTCAAGGCTAGCTTTGAACTCCATAGTGAAGCCCGCCTCAAACAAACCTACCAAAAAACAAACCAAGCAGTTGACACCCAAGTCCTAAACTTACGGCATGCCAATTTGGTGTAGTAGTGCACAGTACCTGGTATTTCCCTCTCTGAGTGTGTGAGAGCATCCTCTGAGAGAGAGGAAACTTGCAGTCATTGCCCTGTATCACTAGACAGTATATAATGGGGTAAGTTCCTAATGAATTTAAACTGTTCTGTCTGTCCTGCATAAGGGCTCCAAGACTCCTGGGTTTCGTGGGGATTCTAGAAGGCTGTTCTCAAGGCCACCAAGGAACCAGAGTGAGTGATAGTAGTCAAGAGGAGAAATGATTTTTAAAAAACTATCCAGTATTTTCTTCTATGGTTGAAATTGCCTGGGTGATTTTTCCACCAGCTAGTAAGAAACAGGAAAGGCTAGAAAGTTTTTTTTTAAGTAGAAAGTAATTTCTTCCAGAATGTCCTTTGATATGTATTAATATCTATGCAGAGATATTAATACCCTGGCCCCGAGAATAGCACATTCTGAGGCGAAAAGGAGCCCTTAGTGACTTCATTTCACCACACAAGATGCATATTTACACCTAAAAATCTTGATGGGCATGGTTGGTTGTATAATGAAATCTACTTCATCATACCTGACTGACAGATCCAGTGCAACAAAAGACATTTCCAGACACAAAATTCTATAAGTTAATTATAATGACCAAGGCAAATAGATCCATCCCGGTGTAACCGACAGTGTCCCTCTGGAGACAGGGTGAATATCTGATATGGCAGTTTTCTGGGGACTGATGAAACATAATTTGGAATAAGCTAGTTTTGGAGATAAAAATCTATTTGATGGTAAATTAGAGATCATATAGTCTTCTAAGCAACATCTTAACAGGGGAATATATCGAATAAGCGAGATTTACATCTAATTCACTTCTGTCCCTCCTTTCTGGTTAGTAAATATGATATTTTAGTACTAAGTGAGGAATGAACTTATGTGACTAAAAGGTGAAAAACTTCATTGAATCTAAAAGATTTCTAAATCTCACATTACCCTGGAAAAGGGGGCAAACCTTTTGAAAGTCAAAATTCCCAAGCCAGTGACCATTGGAGAAGCCCAGCAGGCATTTTATTGAGTATCATTTTCTACTCTGCCCCTCTATGAACAAAGTCCTCAACTGCACACCCTGCAAAGGAAGAGAAAGGATGACTCAGAAGCAGGGCTGCAGAGATGGACCTCAGCAGGCAGAGGCCATACTGTGATCACATGCTGGTGACAGTATTTGTATAAATGAGAGAGGAATTCTATTGCCTGCAATAGCCTAGAAAAATGGGAGCTGGAGAGACGGCTCAGGAGTTCAGAACATCTGCTTCTGCAGAGGACCAAGGTTTGATTCCCAGCTCCCAACTGTTCTGTAGCTCCAGCATCAAAGATCAGATGGTGTCCTCTGGCCTCGGAGGGAACCAGGCAGGCAAAGGTGTGGTGCACTTGCAGGTACATGTACCCAAACATTCGTGTGTGTGTGTGTGTGTGTGTGTGTGTGTGTGTGTGTGTACATATATAAAGGAAAAGAAATTCAACTCCTCAAAAAAAAAAGTAGGGACGGTAGAAAAAAAGTGTTTTTTTCAACAAACGAAGTTATATCACGCCATTCCCTGTGTCTGAATTCTTTCCAATGGATAATAGCACTGCAGTTAACCCACCTCTGAGACAGTTGTGAATATGTTGAGGTGAACACCCTTTGGGTTGTTGTTCTCTGTGTAGACAGGATAGTGCTATAAATAACATAAACCGAGATATTAGGGATTTCCCGGGACAGCAGAAGTGTAGGGTAAGAAACTAGGAAGGCTGAGAAAGCCATCTGTCCTTTTATTCTGGAGAATTAAAAGTGGCCAGCCGTGTACATACCCTACACTCCCGCAGCCAAGGATCTTCTGGCGTTGGTGCTGTGTTTCCTACTTTGTCCATCTAGCTTGCTGCCTACTTAGTATTTTGTTCAAAGGTGTTGTGATATTTTATTCTGGCCACAGCAAGCAGATCACTGAATGGGAAAGGGGGCATCTCGCTCCACAGGACACTGTTGGGTTCTACCTAGCTGTCCTACTACAACAGACAGGAAATAGCAGAAATGGCCCCAGGACGACTGCAGAAGGTCTTTCTCTGGTTCCTCCTACTCATCTCTTTTTGCAGGGATCTTCTAGATTAGAGGGTATTGTTCCTGTTTTCAGCAAATGTTTTCATTTTCTTCATCAGTTGCTTGTGCCCACATCATGCCAGCCTATCTGTCTCTGATACCTTTGGAGTTGACCATACCAAGGCCATCTTGGGGGAATCTATGGGGATGGGCAAAGGTGATTCCTTAATCCATGTCATCTTGGGGCTGGGGGCACCTGTTTACGCATCTAGTGACAACTGGAAATGTCAGGGAAGCTCTGAGATCATCTCTATACTGGTTAGGAATGTACATACTGGTTAGGAAGAACAAAGCAGAGTTCTTGAGAGTTATCTGGCCTGAAGAGTAAGTGTAGGGTAAGAAGCAGGGAGGGCTGGAAATCCCTGTATGGTCCACATGACGCACTTTACTGAAGCTCCATGGGCAGCCATGCGTGTGTAGATAAACAATGCACATTGGCCTAGGAACGACGGTGGTAGAGTGCAACGCACGAGCCACGCAAGGCACGAGCCACGCACCCTCACCCTCGGGGTCTTCCCTCTTCCTTGCCACCTGGACCTCTCAGGATCCATGAAGCACATCTTGCGATGAGGCTGACACGCTATGTGGCTAAGTCCACAGGCTAGTAGATAGCAGCACCAGGTTTCAGAGCATAGTTGGGCAACACTGATGTTTGCTTACCTCTTTACCACTTGCAGGTGATCTCAACAGGGGCATGAAGGAGACCTTGCAGCCCATCACATGCACACATGGACACCCTCAGAGGGTGTCAGGAGCCATAATGGGACAAGCTACCATACTAGCAGATGTTCATCCTGAAATGCCTGCCTCGAATTATTATATAATCTGCGACAGGTGAGCCCCCATTCAGCAAGGCTGTGGGGGACTAATTTTAGGAAAGATTTCCTGCTATTTATATGCTTTTCCTGTTATTATTATTATACATTTATAATAATCAATAGTAATAGCACATTCCTTTGGAGCAGATCCTTGCAGATCCACGAAAATGTACTGTCTTATAGTGATGCTATGTAGACAGATAGATGACTTTAGTTTTAATGATAATCCTATAAGAATTCCTAAAATTATATCTGTGATTACTAAGCTCATTTTTAATGGGACTGCTACTAGATCCCTCCTATAGCCAAACTGCAGTGAGAACTCTGCCAGTCTCCCAAGTGTCACAAGTTAACTGCTCTTAGATGGCAACCAGACTTTCTCCTACTCAGAGCACATTCCAAGAGGTTGTAAAACAATTAACGAAAGGTCATAAAAAGGGAACTAGTATTTATTATAGGTGTTAGGACAGAAGGTAAAATATTGACTGCGTTTATCTATCCAAAACTTCACTTATAACTTAGTTATGGTTTTAAACTTTCTACGAACCTGTAGAGAAGACAAATGATAGCTAGATAATTACTCCTAATGGATATGCATGTAAACATTCTCTGTTGTAAACTTCTATTTCAATTTATGACTTGGTATTTTGTGTGAACTTGTGATGAACTTTGTAACATGTGATCATGCATTCTGAAAGACGTTTAAGGGCTGAGGACAAAGAGAAGTCAGACCAGAAGAATTGAATGAGAGGGACAGAGCTGAGAGGAGAACTGAACTGAGGAGAAGTTTTTTAGTCAGAAGAGAACAAGATTAGAAGGAGAATGCAGAGTGGAATAACTTAGAAACTATAGGTGTTGGTACTCTGTTCAAGCTCCACCCCACAGCTACCTGGCAATAGCCAGGTATGCCCCGCCCCACATGCCTGCTCCACTATAAGAGGGGCTGCCTGCCCCCTCCTCTCTCTCTTTACCCGCTCCTTCCTCTCTCTTCTCATCCTCTCACCTCTCTGCCCCTCTTGGGCTCCCCTCCCCCCTCTCTCCACATGGTCATGGCCGGCCTCCACTCTCTATTCCCTCTATTCTCTCTCTATTCTCTCTCTACTCTCTCTCTATCTCTCTCCCTCTCTCTCTACTACTACTCTCATCTTATTCTCTAAATAAACTCTATTCTATGCCATGTTGATGTGTATGTGTGGTCCTTCAGGGGAGGCGATGCCTGAGCATGGGCCCGCTCAGGCACTCCCTTCCCCCACATCGCCATGCCATATTCACTAACACCCTTCCTCTCTTTTAAGTCCCATTAATGGTGCTGAAACCCGGGAACATCAACAACCCAATTAATAAAGAAATCATCATTTGGTGCCGTGACTCGGATCGAGAAACTGCGAGGTTTGCGAGCAAAATTTGCCATGGTAAGCCCCTACCTGCAAACAGCATTCATTCTGTTTGCCTGAAAATCCTTCCTTTCCCTTATCTGCGGACGCTAATTGCTGTTTGCCTGTCTCCTCCTTGTACCCACCATTCTATTTCCCAAGCCCCGATCCTGCGCGTGGCCTGAAAAATCTTTCCCTTTGGCCCCCCCCCCCCCCCGCCGCCGCCGCGAGCGCTCGGAGGCGGCGACTCGGGTTCCGCCGCGAGCCAGAGGTGGCGGCTCGGGTTCTGCTCGGTTCCCGGTGCCATGCCCCTCTGGCCGCCTCCCGCACCCCCCTCCTCCTTTCTTCTCAGCCTGAAGCGGCAGCAGCCACTCTCCTCACGAGCCCGCACTCTCCTCGGGGGCACACGGGACGACCGTCCCGCTCGCTCCCCTCTCCATGCGCGCACTCGCAGCCATGGTTCCATGGCTCGCGGTTTCCTTCCCCCTTTCCTGCTGCCGCCGCAGGCAGATGCACGCCCCGCCCTCTATAGCTTTCCCAGCTCCGCGCGCGCTGGCGCGCGCACTCGCAGCCATGATTCCATGGCTCGAGGTTTCCTTTCCCTTTTCCTGCTGCTGTCTGCCACCGCGGCAGCCCGAAGCTGCCGTATGCCCCGCTCTCTGTAACTTTCCCAGCTCGGCGCGCGCATGTGCGCCTCCGCGCGGGCGCTCGCAGCCACGGTTATTCAACGCATGCATTCTCGGTTCCCCTGCAGTAGCTCCTGATCACCAGCGCTCTATACCGCGCTGGCCAGCTCGTGCGGCGGGCGGCGCCGCCACCGCCACCGCCACCGCCTCCTCTGCCATGCTTCCACATGGGCGCAGACTCGCGCCTGTGGGCCGCGATCCAGCACAGGTCTTACTGAGGCTGTGGGCCCCACAGCCAGCTCTACCTCACGCTCCTACAGGCAGATGCCTGTCATTGACACTCATTCATATTAGGACGATCAGGCTTTGGGTTGGCTAGGGGGATTTCAGCCAAAGGATAGGAATTGGCCAGCCTACCATGGGTTGAAATTCGTTCCCTAACCCAGCTCACATAACTGGCCCTGGCCAACATTCATTCGCATTAGGACGTTAGCCTTGGGTTAAATTCCCCCACCCCCCGGGAAGTGTTTTCACTGCTGTTTAAGTCCTGGCCAGGCAAGCACTTCCCGCCTCAAGATGCTCCTAGGATCTCACGCGATGGCCTGATTTCCTAGCCTAGCGGGTAATTAAGGTATTGCAATATATTCCAGGACGCTGAGATTATATTGGATACCTTTTCCTTGACCCATGGGCAATACGTCTTCGACGGTACATCCAGGTACCCCACTGGGATGTCTCCTGGAGAATCTCAAATCTCTAAAATTGGCCTCCAATTTGAGGCGATCTAAGTTAACAAAACCTCTGTAATAAGGTCTAGATTGCTTCTCATCAACTCCAATGGGCTATTGCTTGTCTTTGACCATAAATTAACAGTCTGGTAAATGATAAAGGACCTAAGCCTCACCTATTCGTGTTCCCACTACCTCTTAGTTTGTTCATTCCCATAGCCTACATAAAGCCTAAATCCGAGTAGACAAACTCATTTTCTGTCACCACAGTTTAATCCATTGCTGCCAGCTTTCTCTCTTACTCTGATCCTTGCCTCTTTACTAATAAAGCAACATACTTTCCTCTACCTATGCAACCTGTCAAAGCTACTTAAAAATTCTCATTTTCTATCCTCTCTCATTTCCTGTGCTCTCTCATTTCCTATCCTCTCTTGACTATTGCTCTCCCCTCTCATGTTCAATCTTGTCAGAATTTTGCTATTAAGTTTAAGACAGACAGAATTCCCAAAGGCCTGACAGCTTCTCCATGAGGTCTCAGAAGATGTGGACACCGCTACCAGATGCTGCCTAAGGAAGTGCAGTGGACACCACCGCTACTAGATGCTGCCCCCAAAAAGGAGTGCAGTGGACAAGACCAGATACCTTGAGTCAAATGACTTAGCTAAACAAAGGTAAGCCATTTCTCATATCATGGGTATCCATTCCACAGAAGAAGCCCTGCATCTTCTGTGCTTCAAAGCCAGACTAACAGCCAAAGCCGCCATGGAGACCAGAGACCACAAAGAACTGCTGGCTACTGGAATCTGTCACCTTTTAATAATATAACTGCTAAGTTATTACTTATTCCACAGACTTCTGACTACATTGACCACTAGACAATTATCTCCTTACCTAAACTCTATTTCCATTAAATACTTCATATTTCCTCTTCTTGCTCTGTTATTGCTTATTCCTCAGACTTCTGACTACAGCTATCTCCTTACCTAAACTCTATTTCCATTAAATACTTCATATTTCCTCTTCTTGTTCTGTCACTGTCCTAACATCTGAGTTCCTATAGATTTGCCTAACTCTAATAATAAATATTCCACTATACGATCCAACTTTCAATCCTATTCCTCCCTATTCCTTCTCCTCTACAAAAGGCTCATCTTAAAGACTGTTCATGTGGTTAACTCATGTTGTTATCTCCTTAGTAAACTTGTTAGCTATAAGAACCTACCCAGATCTACTGCTCATGGACCAACTAGGCTCCATCCAGATAAGTACATCTGCCCAAGTTCCCACTTACTACCTAATCCAAAGGGTGGGATTCCTCTGGGTCTCAATTGGAAAGGGTGGGATTCCTCTGGATCTCAATTGTACATCTCAAAGAGAATTTTTCCTTTCTCCCAGTTGGACTTATTCCCTACCTATACTAATGTGTTTCAACATCTTGTCAAGTCCAGGCGCTTGCCACATCCAGCCCCTTGCCACATCCAGGACAGCTCCAGAGAAGCAACCTTCAGATGCTCCAATCTCCTCAGCTTCTCTACACACAGACAGCTTCTACTGGACCTGTTCTGACCTATCCTCAGATGGCTCCACAGACCCTGGACAACAAGAAAGCAGCCTATTCTCCTGAGACTGGACAAACATCCCCGCATATCCCTTTTCTCTAGGTTCCCCAGAGACACATCGCCACCAATGTCAGCATGAAGCAGCCAGATGTCACCACGACGACCCTATTCCTGCTTCGCCGTCACCTCCTTTTATTTTTTTCTTTTTTAATTAAACAAATACTGGGGAATGTTGGTACTCTGTTCAAGCTCCACTCCCTGCCAGGTGCTGCAGAGCTGATGAGAACCTGTCTAGAAGGAGTTCTAGGCTAACCTGATCTACACAGAAAGATTTCTTGAACACCCAGGGCTACACTATAAGACCATGTCTGGAAACAAACAAACAAGGACACACCTGTCTAAGCAGACAACTTTGGCTTCCCCCAGTCCAAGCTGCCACCTCCCTCCCCTGAGAGTTCCTATTCGTTCTGATGTAGCTGCAGTGGTAGTTCTGGTGGCTGCGGTGGCTTGTCCCCAGTGCAAATGGCAGCAAGGCACAGCAAAGGAGGGGTGGGGTCCTTAAGACCCAACTCTGAGGAGTACTCTGAGCCCATCAGAGATCTGTCCTTCTGTCCTTGGTAGGAGAAGGGACTAAAACCCATCTGTGCACTGGCCAAAGCCAGGACTGTACCTTAGGCCCGTTTTCCATTTAGCCTGCTGCTCTCTTCTCCACCTGACATTTCCCCAGGCACACACCATGACACGCTGATGATTCTGAGACTCCTGTCCCTGAGCCCACTCCCTCAGCTGGCTATGGCCATCTCAGCTCTTTTTCAGTCATCTGATCCCCACACCTGTTCCAGGCCATTTGTAGGTGCCCCCTGAAAGAATAGGGTGCAGAGTAGGGTGGCAATCAGAAGGGTGACCAGTGAAGGTACTGGCTATATGGGACTGTACCTGCAGGGAAAGGCGGTGTTGGGCTCCGAGGACTAGTGGACATCTGTGTGCTAGGTCTTCTATGGCAGTGACCGCCATCTCCTGAGGCCGTACATCTCGGCTCCAGAGGCGGTGCTAGGACAAGTTTAGGATCCCACCTCCATCCTACCCACTGACGACAATTTTATGTCAATTATAAATGTCTTCATAGTTAAAAAAAATTCTCTGGCCTCTTTCAGTTCAATGGTCCCCTACAGTACTGGGCTGGGGCTGGTAGATGGATATCTTAAAGGGGGTGCCAGGGTAGGAGGTAATGACCAAAGGTCTAGAGTGTATTGGAGATGGGGTCCTAAACTCAGGGAGGGTTAGGTGCCTCTGCATCAAGGGACCTTCTTACAGTGCCACCCAGAGATAAGAGGTGCAACAGCTGCATGCAACCTTTATTCAAGGCCAGGAAGGTTTGGAGGAGACCTTAGTTCTTGTCCAAGGGACCTTCAACGGGTCACATCAACAAAGCATGTAGATATGGAGGGGGTGTGCAAGTAGCTCCTAGAGCACCTAGCTAGGCATGCGTGTGCCTGTGTGTCTGTGTAAGTACAGGTGCCTCTGTGTGTTTGTGTGTCTGTGTGTGTGCCTATCTGTATGTGTTTGCGTGTTCGTGTGTGTGTGTGTGTGTGTGTGTGTGTGTGTTTTGGTATATATGAGTGTGTGTAACAGCTTTTTTGTGTAGGTTCTCCCTAGAATGGTGCCCAGAGGGGTCTTTTAGATCCACAGCCACTGCCACTCCTTTGCTTTTTTCATTAGATATTTATTTGCTTTCTTTACATTTCCAGTTTTAACCCCTTTCCATGTTACCCCACTGAAAACCCCCTATCCCATTTCCCCTTCCTCTGTTCACCCCTCTCCATCTCCTGGATTGCATTCCCCTATTCTGGAGAATTGAGCCTTCACAGGACCAATGGCCTCTCCTCTCATTGATGTCTGAAATGGCCATCCTCTGCTACATATGTAGCTGGACCCGTGGATCCCTCCATGTGTACTCTTTAGTTGGTAGTTTAGTCCCTGGGAGTTCTGGGGGGTGCAGGTTGATACATGTTATTGTTCCTCCTGCGGATCTGCAAACATCTTCAGCTCCTTGGGTCCTCTCTCTAGCTGCTCCATTCTCATTCTATTGATTGGCTGTGAGCCATGGGTGTTTTGATCCACTTTCCAATAAAGGTCAAAGTATCCACACATTGGTCTTTCTTCATCCTGAGTTTCATGTGGTCTGTGAGTTGTATATTGGATATTCCGAGGTTTGAGGCTAATACCTACTTACCATCGATTGCATACCTTGTGTGTTCTTTTGTGATTGGGTTACATCACTCAGGATGACAGTTTCTATCTCCATCCATTTGCCTAAGAATTTCATTAATTCATTGTATTTAATAGCTGAGTAATACTCCATTGTGTAAATGTATCACATTTTCTGTATCCATTCCTCTGTTGAGGGACATCTGGGTTCTTTCCACAGTTCTGCTCCATGTATCTAGTCACAACAGAATCTGAATGCACAAACAGCCCTTGAGCTCCTTTCAGGCAAGTCTGAAAAAGTTGGTCCTCTAAGATTGGTCTAAGACTTGAGTAGGAGAGAGCCCTGGCTCTGCTGTGATACCCTGTACAGATGTCCTTCCCTTCAGGATCACGATGGAGGCTGAGCCATCCTGGGTAGGCAGTGGTGGGTGTTTCTTAGAGGAGACTGTCTGTTTCAGAGGCCCATCATAGGCTTGAATGCTGTTGTAATTGCCTTTCCCTTCCTCCTAGTGGCTGCATTTAATCTGTGCATGGTACACTGAGTCACTTGCTACTCCATTTCCTCATGGAAATCCTTTTCCTGGTGGAAATACTTCCTTGTTCCATAACTGCTCTCCTTGCTCAGCCTATGTGTTCCTCTAAGATAGTAAGTGCAGGTCCTTCTCAGCATTTTTGTTGCTGCATAATCTTGCATTGTGCCATAGGGCAGTTAACACCACCACCCACCCATGACAGTCTGCATAGACCACACTGCAGGGAAACTGCTCCATGGGAAAGGGGAATGATGAGTGAGTGTGCCATGGAAGACACTGGTGACAGGACTGCCTGTGCCCTGTGCCCTCAGTCCTGCCCAGCCTGCTCTCAGTGCTGTCTTTGCTCTTAAGGGAGAGTTCTGGGTATCAGGGCCTGTGGCTGCCTCTGTGTGTGGATACCCTGGACTTCATGGCAGTGATCCAAACCCAGCTGTGCTGTGGGTGTAAAAGGCCTCCCAGTCACCTTTATGTCATTTGCAGGAAGTCGGGTAGAATCAACACACTGTGATAAGCTAAATAAGGCAGACTCATATGCGGAACCTATGTTTTATATATATGAAATGCATATATACATATGATTACACATGTAAGAGACAGAAGTAGAAGTAGGAGCTATTTGGTGGGAGGGGCAACAGGAGAAAGTACCAGGGATAAAAATGAACCAATCAGAGCCTGTCATAATAAATCTCTTCAAATGCAGCATTGCCAGGTATGGTAGACCATCCTCGGGATTCCAGCACTGGGGAGGCAAAAGTGGGAGGATTGCCACATGTTTGAGACCAGCCTGGTCTACAAGAGCAACTCAACAGTCCAGGAGCCCCAGACAGAAGGCAACAGCACTCAGCCTTTGTAGTGTCTCTATGTTCTTCTTCAACATCCAGCAGATGGTGACCCATTTAATGTAGAGCTCAGTTACAGGTGAAGAGACCCGAATGTTGGCAGAGCTGTAGCTTCACAGTCCATTCCCACTGCTGAGTGTCAAGCCAGGAGCCTGTCCCATTCACCACTCTCCTCCACTGGCTAAGTAGAGGCAGCAGGAGATTTAGAGCCTCAGACTTGGGCCTGGCACTAGTCACTGCTCAGCTGCATGGCCCTGGGCAAGACCCACCCACATCACTGAGGCTCTCTGATAACCCACACTGCTGAGAGGGAAGCATTTCTGCTCAGCTCAATGGATGCTGGGAAAGGAAAGGAGAATGTCTTCTCTGGAGCATGGCAGTGAGCTCTGGAGAGGACTGACAAATGGCAGGACTAGAAAGGCCCACCAACCAGGCCAGGGGCTCAGATGATTGCCCTGGCAGCCGAATGTCCCTATGGACTGGTTTGGTGTAGAGTGATGCCGTCAGACCTGTGTTTTGATGAGAATGCTTACAGCAGTTGGGAAGAAGCAGAGGAAGGGAAATGGTGCCGAGGATACTGAGCCTGGTGGCTTAGTCAGAGATTTGAAAAGAGGGGTTGTGACTTGACCCAGGAGTGCCAAGGGTTGTGGTGAGGGGCCAGATAAAAGCCTTTTCTCGAGAGCATCAGCAGGGACCAGTAACAGGCTGTCCAGAGGAAGAGCCATGGAGAACTTCACAGCATGCCATCTTCCAGTCCTGCTGCAGAGCACACTCTCTACCTGGAGTTGGGGCTGTAGATTTCCAGGATTCTTTTGTGAAGCAGGAAGGCACAAGTTCGGTGAAGAGACAAACAGAAACCATTACACAGAAATGGTTTGGAGTCTGAGTGCATTTTGCTGCAGTCAGCCATGGGATTTTAAACATGAGATCTTTACATATCAAAGGATGTATCCAGTACAGCAGGCACAAAAGACAATCAGCAATAACCATTTGCCATGAGGAAATGTAAAATCAGCCAGGTAAACGTCCCCGTGTAAAAAGCCATAGGTAACATGGCTTCATGGTAAAAGGGACTTCCAAGGACATTAAGCCAGATCTCTCAGACCTTAATGAGATTCTGTGAGTAACCTAATTATCACCTGGCCCTCTCTGAGGGAACCTGAGATCATAGTGTTAAGTTAAAGTTTTGCAAATCACAATGTCAGAGCCACTCTCATCAACAAAGCCATAAAAGTTTACATTTTGTTGCGAGATCAATGTAAACTACTAAGCAAAGCAAAACGATGCTGTTCTAAGAACCAAGGGTTTTGGGCCAGTACTGTAGTTCAAAGAATGAACTTTTAATTAACATTCTTGCCTTGTTACACATAGCTCAGGCTACCAGAACTTCTTGTGAATGAGGAAACAGATTAGAGGAAAGTCCCAGAGGAAAGGCTGCCCTGAGAAAAGAGCTCAGAATTCTCTCTGGCCAGGGAGCTCCACAAGCGAAATTCCCTCGAGTACAGCACTTTTTCTCGAGGACAGCCTCATTGTACAAGGCCTTTACCTGTGGAAATTATCACACAGTGTCCACCGAGGTTCGTGCGGCACAGTCCTCTGTTCTGGCTTTTTGTACTCATGTTTTTTTCCCTACCAGCTGACTCTGCAAAGTTTCTGATGCCTTGGATTATGAAACCGTCATTTAGAGACAGCACTGAAGATCACATTGCTAGAGGTGTTAGCACCTGTTACTGCTTGAATCTTAACTTTCCCCATAGGCTCATGTTTTGAATGCTTGTCTCCAACTGTGGCAACACTTTGGGAGCTACAGAGACTGAACAGTGGGGTCTGGTTGGCAGAGCCAGAGCATGTGTAGTCGGCATTTGAAGATAACGTCCACCCAGGCTGTAGCTCCCCTCTGCGTCCTGCATGGGAACACGCTCCTCACTCCTGTGTTCAATGTCTTCCCACATTGGGACCTTTGAAACGATGAGTCAACATAAGATCTTCCTGTGTTTAGTTCTGTCAGGTCACAATGCAGAGTATTAATGCAAAAACTTGCTTCCAGTGAGGTGGCGTTTTTCAGTGTCATCCAGACTAGGTAGTTCTAGGTCTTTGGAACTCACTTGTGGGAGTAATGTAGAGGAGTTTTGAAATACAAGCTAGAGGAGCCTCAGTGTGGTTGTTGTAAATGTATTTTAAATGGTCTGGCAATGTATAAACGGCCAGAACACCTATAGAAATGCAGCCAGTAGACTGCCCACAAGTTTCAGATGGGGACAGAATTCTTTTGGGCATTGTGCAAGCCATTTTTTTCTACATTTTGGTCAACAGTATTGTCGCAGACGGCAAACCCACTAGGGTTTGGGACTTGTGGGAGGACCTTTTTGTTGGATAGGCGCGGAGCGGAGACGAGATGGCGAATAGAGAGACACGAGAGAGAATGTGATTAGACTGTTGTAATTTTTATTTAGTAAGCATTAGACTTTTAAAGACATTAGGTTATATAAGATATTTGGTTATAGAAATTGTTTAAGCTATCTTAAGGTTAATAATTTTAAGAATTATTAAGTTAAAATTGTTTTGTTTATGTTTTTTGACTATGGTTTAGTGGTTTTTTGGGCACTAGGTGTTGTTGGAGGTGGGAAGTTATATGTGAGTATATTTTGTCTTGGCCCTTTGTTAAGGACTTTGAATTTATTAAAGTTAATATTTTATTATTTTAGAATAGAGTTTTATATATTGTTTTTTATTATAGTAAATATATGGATAGTTTGGATTTTATTTTTTGGGGCACCCATTTTGTATATTTTTATTTTTGTAAAAGTAGTTTTATATCTTTTGTTTGATTTTTGTTTGTGTGTTTTAGGTAGGACGCACCATGGTGGGTGAGATTGTTTGATTTTTTTTATATTATGGTAGTGAGTAATATTTAGTTTGTTTATTGTTAATTGTAATTTATTTTTTTAAATTTATATTATATTTTTTAGTGTAGGGGAGGGGTGTATTTGTTGGCCTGAAATGATAAGGACCCCGATAAGTGTCAGGTTTTTATTATTTGTTGTTAAGTTTTATTTTTATAGTTTTGTTTGTTTTTTTAACTTTAAATTTTAAAGTTGTTAAATTTTGTATCTGTTGGTTTAGACTTTTAATAATTTTATATTTGTTATTTTTTAGTTTTAAATTAGACTTTTGTGATTTATTTAAGGCTTTTTTAAAATTAGGAGAATTATAGGCAAAAAGGGGGAGTGATTTATTTAAGGCCTTTTTAAAATTAGGAGGATTATAAGCTAAAAGGGGAATTAATATAGTAATGGAATTATTTATTTTATAATTGTAATATTTTGTTAGCTGTTTAGTTTTTAGTTTTATTTTTTTTATTAGCCTCTCGAGCTGGCCTGACTGTAGAGAGGAAGTGGGTAGAGAAGTTGTCTTATTTGACTGATAGCGATCAGTAAAGGAAGCACTATGGTTAAGGGTAGAGTTTGTGTTGACAAGCTCATTTTTAGAATTAGTATTTGGGGTAGTGGTAATTAACCACAAGTCTAGAATGAGTTTTTTTATTATTTAAATATTATATATTTTTATAATTAATTTAAAGTAAAGCAGTGGTTTAATTGTGTATCTTTTTGGAGTTTATCGTTTGTTTGTAGGGGGCTTAACTTCGTGAGGTATGAACCTTTGAATTGGCTCTCAGTTTGGCATGTCGCCCAAGGAGCGCAATTGTTTTTGTTGTAGGTGTGGCAGTTTTTTTTGTTTGTTTGTTTTTTAGGAGTATGAGGTTTAAGTTTGTTTGAATTTGTGTAATGGATTTTGAAAAGCAGTGAAAGACAATTGGGAAAATTATTAGGACTATAACAATAAGGAGTATGTTAATTTTTATAAGGATAAAATATGGTATATAATTAATAGGATTGAGCGACTTAATATTTTGTACGAAAGAGCTTGTTAGGCCTGAAAGATTTATTGTGTTTAAATGTTGTTTATTTGTTTTTGAGATAAGATTAGTTAATTTTTTCATATTGTATGAGATGTTGTTATTATTTTAAATGTCTAATAAGTGGGCCTTGGTTTTATTTTATTTTTTAGAGGCGTTATAGGGTAAAGGTGTTATATATATGAAGTTATAATTAGTATGGCACCTAGTGGACATTTTGGTTTTAATGTTGGCTATGTCTTGTTTTAATTTTAAAACCATTTTTTTAAGGCGTTTAACCTGGCCTTAAGTTTTAAATTTATGATGTTTTGTTTAGACAAAGCAAGTGTAATGTTTTTATGTAAATTATTTATAAAAGAAGCTGTTTGTATTTTTTTGACTAAGGCAGTTGTAGAAAGGGCGAAAGAAGTGATTATAGCTATAAGAGTTGATATTTTTAAAATTAATGTTGTTATAAATTTTTTAGTTTTTAGTAAACTATTAGTATATTTAAATGTTTGTAAAGCTGAATCATTATATTATGGTTTGTTTTTTAAATTTATTGGTAAAAGCACATAAGGAGGACGTTTAACGATAAGAACCATTGAACTTGAAGCTGAGGAATTAATGTAATTAGTTAACTTATAGGAAGTATATTTTATAGTGAAAGTATGGTTAATCTTGTCAATGGAAACAAGTTGTGGTAACCCTACCAGGAGAGTATGAGGGTAGGTCACACAAGCAGAGGTAGAGATAGTTTTATAATTTTTTTTAGAGGTCTTTTTAGTAATAATTTTGCTTGTGGTAATGAGTTTGAAAAGGTCTGGGTGCTCTATTAGGGGTGTTTTTTTTTTGTGGGGGAAGAGGATTTTTAAAACTAAGTAGGTTTAATTTATTTTGTATTATATTAACTATGTACGGGCCTTTTTATAGGAGGAATATAGTTGTTGTATAAATTTTTATTATTTTTTAAGTATTGATTTTGATTAGTGTTTGGAGAAGAGATGGAAAAATTTTATAATTGTTTTGAGGCCCCAAAAGGAATAAATCTAATGTTATGATCAGGATAGACGTAACGAAGCCAGTGAGGAGGGGACACTTTATTTTTTTTTTTTAGAGGGCATCTTTTTTGTAAGCCGTTTTGTAATGTGGGAAACGGGAAGGAAGTTTCTTATAAGTTAGAAAGGTATGGACAGATTTTGGATTTTTTAAAGTTGATATTTAAAGTTTTTATATATGTCTTTTTTTTTTTTATTTGGTTTGGTATTGTCTATTGTGGGGGTATTTGCATTGAGGATTTTTTTATTAACCTGAAAGTAGTTGATTGGGGTATTTGGAGTGAAGGAGAAGCAAATGGGTAGGCTGTCTGAGTTATTTTTATAATCTATATATCTCGAACTATTTTTATAATTATGGAAGTCAGGGGAGCCCCCAAGTATAAATGTTTGATTGGTTAAAATTTTGATGTGATCTGTGGTTTTCCAACCCAGGGGGTGTAGAATAGGTGGTTTAGGAATATATGCCCAATAGCTTTTTTTAGAAACGGAAGCCCCCATAACTGCGAGCATTGTCACGAACATGAAAGAAGCGGTTTTGGGAACGCGAGTGGTTTTTAACACCTCTTTGGCCTTAGAGGTCAGATGATGTACTTGGGTCTAGGTGGGGGTCTGCCGCGGCCGCATCTTTGTCTTTAGGCGAACCGCCTCTATTTTTTTTGTTAGCCCCCGCATTATTTTTTGACCCCCTTTTTTGTGTGGGCGTGTCTTTTTGGGGTCTTTTGGAGGGTCGGATGAGTCGATTGGGAATTTAGACCGGGGATTTGGCATTTTGTGGAAACACACAAGCATAGCCTCTTCTAGAGGCAATTAGCACATTTGGGCCCCTTTAGTGTCCGGTTAATTGGTCCTTTTAATTAATTAGGGGTTTAGGAGAAGATTTTTTTTTTTAGTGTCTATTTGAGGCTGTTAGTCTTTGTGTATTAGAATTTATATAATTTAAGACAAATAGAGTATGAGATAAAAGATGGTGAGTTGAAAAGTATTTTTTAGCTGATTTTAATTTTTGTATTTGTGTTTTAATGTTTTGATGTGTATGTTTTATAATTGTTTGTCTTTGAGGATTATATGGAATTTTTGTCACATGTTTTATGTCTCATTGTTGGAAGAAATCCTTCAAGGATTTTGACACATATGTAGGTGTATTGTCTGTTTTTATTTTTTTTGGTATTTTTATATAGGAAAAGCTGTGAATTCAGTGTTGTAAAACGTTTTTTATCGCTTTTTTGTTTTGAGCGGAGGCAAAGACCACATGTGAGTATGTATTAACGGTCACATGAATATATTTTAATTTTTTAAATTTTGGTATGTGTGTGACGTCCATCTGCCAAAGGCTGTAGGGTTTTAACCCTTGGGGATTTATCCCTGCCTTGGGTGTATGTCCCCAGTCTGGACAATGAGGATAAGTTTTGACTATTTTTTGTGTCTGTTTATGAGTAATGTGAAACTGAAACTTTAAAGCTGTAGAATTTTGGTGATGTAAATTATGACTTTTTTTAGCCACCTCTAAAGTAGACATAATGTGAGTAAGGGAGTCTGTGAGGGCATTTTCCTGGGACAAAGGTCTGGGGAGCCCACTATGGCCTCTGATATGTCCCACGTAATATTTATTTTGTCTTTTATGAATTAAATTTTGTAATTTTGATAATTTTTTATGAATTTTTGTCTTAGGGGACAAGACCGCGGTCTTAATTTTTGGGAATAGACCAACCACATATTTAGAATTTGTATAGAGATTAAACGCTTGTCTCATTTTTGAAAAAGCTATAAGCACTGTTTTTATTTTTGCTTGTTGTGTGGAAGCATCTGGATTGACTTTAATAATAGGTTTTTGACCTTGTATGTAAGTCACTGATTGTTTATTGGAGGATCTATTAGTGAAAACATTTACCCCATTCTCAATGGGGGAGTTGGAATACCCTCTTGGTAAAATTATATTTGTTTTTAGGACGAAAGTCAGCAATGGATCTTTGGGTAGGTGAAAATGTATTTTTTTTTTAGAAAACCTGTTAAGGCTATGGCCCAGTTATTATTTTTTTGTAATAATTGTTTAAATTGGTTTTTATTATAAGGAATAGCAATGTAATGTATGTTTTTATCAAAGATTTTTTTGGATTGTGCTCTTCCTTTAGTTATTAATTTGGTGTATAAATTTTTATATGACATTAATATTTTATTAGATATGTGAGGCAGGTGTATCTATTTTAATATTTTGTCCTGCCATAGGCAGGCCGTTGGCGTGTATGTTGTTTTTAAGATATATAAATATTATTTCCCAGTGGGATTTAATCTTTTTATTTTGGCGTTTGACAGCCTTTTATTTATTAGTTTTAACGCCTCACAGGCCTCAGGAGTTAATGCCCTCGTGGAAGTTGGATTAGAATCTCTATTTAATATTTTAAATAGGGGCCTTAACTCCCCTGTAGTAATCTTTAGATAGGGACGTAGCCAATTAATATTTTTTAATAATTTTTGGAAGTTATTGAGTGTCTTTAATTTATTAACCCTAATTTGTAGTTTTTGAAAGGAGACCATATTGTCCTGAATAGTAGTGTCTAAATATTTTAAATTATTATATTTTTGAATCTTTTTTGAGGATATTATTAGTCTAAATTGATCTAATATCCTTATAATCTTTATAAGGATTAAATTTACTTGCTCTCTATTAGGATGGGCAATCAAAATGTCGTCTATGTAATGAACCACGCAGGCATCCTCAAATTTTTGTCTAATAGATTTAATTGCCTGATTTACAAACTTTTGACATAACGTTGGGCTGTTTTTTATTTTTTGCGGTAGCACTTTTTATTGATATTTTTGATATGGTTTTTGAAAATTAGTAGAGGGTATATTGAAGGCAAATCTTTTGTAATTTTTTGGATGTAACCTTATATTGAAAAAGTAGTCTTGAAGATCTATTATTATTATCTCCCAGTCTTTAGGGACAGCAACAGGTGAAGGAAGTCTTGGTTGTAATGTTTTCATATTGTGTATGGTATTATTTATTGTTCTAAGATTTTGTAGAAGTTTTTATTTTTTTGATTTTTTTTAATAATAAATATTGGTGTATTTTAAGGACTATTATTTTTTTTATGTGTTTTAACCTTAGCTGTTTTTTTATTAGCATTTGTAAGGCCTGTAACTTTTTATCTTTTAGGGGCCATTGATTGATCTATATAGGCTGATTAGATTTTTATGATATTTGATTTGTATATAATTTGTTTTCAATGGCCCCTAATATAAATTTTGGTCATCGGTGACCAGCTTTATATCTATTTTTTTTATGATATCTCTGCCCCACAGGGTAAATGGTAGGGTTGGTATGACATATGGTTGTATTATTTTTTTTTATTTTTATGTTACCAGTGTAGGGGCTGGCTGTTTTTGGCTATGCCTGAGGCCATCTCTAGCCCCTGAAGGGAATTTTTAGTTTGATGAACGGCCCAATGTGAGGGCCAGTTTTTTCTTGTAATGTAGGTCTTGTCTGCTCCTGTGTCTAAGAGTCTTAAGAATTTTTTACCATTTAGGTGAATGGTTAGCATGGGTCTTGAATCCTCTATCTCTTTAACCCAATGTATGTGGTCTGTAGACCCAAAATCACCCTGTCCTCGTTTTCTTTTTAGGGTTGGGTTAGGGAGCTTTAAATATGGCAAAAGCAGTATTTGGGCGATCTTCTCGCTCTTGTGTATGATAATAGTGTTTTTAGTAGCCTTGACCATAACTTTGATTTTCCCCTGGGAGTTTGAATCAATCACCCCAGGGAGCACCTCTAGTCCTTTCTTATAGTTGGAACTTTTTTTTATAATCAGTCCTGTGATTTTTTTTTTTGGAAGAGTTTTCTTTACTGCTGTGGGGACAAGTATAGTATCTTTTTTTATAGAAATGATAACATTGGCCTTGGCAGATAAGTCAAGACCTGCACTTCCTGGAGTAGCTTTAGGAAGATCATGAATAGAAAATGAGGGAGCCTCTGGATTTAATGATGAGGGCTCTTTTTTTTTCCTCTTGGGTTAGGGCTGAGGGGTTGTCCTTTCTTTAGTTTTTTGACTTATTTTTTTTTAATTAAGTTCCCGTCCTTATCATACTTGGAACGGCATTTACTCCTCCAGTGTTTGCCCTTTTTGTAACGTGGGCAGGGACCTGGGGGTGGTCGCTTTTTTCTTTTTTGGTTTTTCTTGTAATTTTTTTTAATATGGCCTGCCTCTCCACATGAGTAACAAGTAGGTCCTATACTGTCACTCTTTTTTCCACCACCATAAGTTTGTTTTATAAATGTTGAATACTTTTGGCCTCTCATAGCGGCTGTATAGGCCATCCCCTGAACCACTGCAGGGGAAGCATCTATGCAAGCCTTTACATAGTCCTGAATGTTGCCTGTCTTCTTTATTGGTCTGATTAGGTCTTGGCAAAGCGAATTAGCGTTCTCTCAAGCTAGTTGCTTAAGGAGCATATCCGATCCTTCCCCCTGTGGCATCATTCTATGTATGGCCTCTTTTAGCCTGGAGACAAAAGTCTCATATGGCTTTTTATTTCCTTGTTTAATACCAGCCAAGACCGTCTTCTTAGAGCCGGGAGGGGGAATAGCCCTCCATGTGAGTACAGCATTTGTAGTCACTTCCTTTAAAATGGCCTTAGGAATTTTCACCTGGGAAGCAGGGGCCAAATGAGTCCCTGTGCCTAAAAGCATATCCATAGTGGCCTTAGGTCTTTTCTTTCTCGAGAACTTTTGGACTGTTTTTTTTATTCTTATTTTCGTACTCTGTTCTCCACAAGATGTAGTCTCTTGGGGATAAGGTTGCCTTAGCAGTTTGGTGCCAGTCATGTGGAGTAAGCCATTGGCTGGCGACCATGTCCACTATTTGTGTAGTATAAGGGGCCGAGGGACCCATGGTCCTTACGGCTGCTTGTAACTCCTTTAATGTCTTAAGTGGTAAGGGCTCCCAGACAGGGGCTCCTTTATCGTCACTATCCCCTGTATAGACAACAGGGAAAGCAAAAGTTGTATCACCCTGCTCCCTTGCTTGGGCCATCGCCCCTGCAAAGCCTATGGGCGGCAACAGTTTTCTTCTAGGAGTAGGAACAGGTCTGTCTCTTGGTTCCCTTTTTACAGGGAAAACAAAGTCATCATCCTGATGATATAAGGCCGCTTGTTCTTCTAAATCATCCCAATCTCCAGGGGAGAGATCATCATCATCGTTATTTTGCATAAGGGGCTTTTTGTCTGGAGTTTTAGACAGAGGACTTTTTACGGGCGTATTAGTCCCGTAAGTCTTTTCTTGTATCTCATCAACATCGTCATAAGGCATATCATATTCATGTTCCTCTTTGTCCTTTTCTGAACTGGCCTCTGCTGTTAGTAATACCAAATCTGACTGTTCCGTCAGAATTTCCCTCATTTGCAACCAGATAGGGTAAGCTTGCCTGGGTATTTCCTTCTCCCCATGCTCTGTTGTATACCTTCTCATCTCTCTTCCTATTCGCTTCCAATCTTTTAACTTTAATTCTCCGTCCTCCGGGAACCAGGGAGAGACCTTTATAAGAAATTGGTAAAATTCTGTTGCCGTGCTTTCCTTGACCTTTAAGCCTCTTTCCGCTAAGAGTCTTTGTAATACTGAGACAAACATTTTTTGTCCTTTTGAGCCCGAGCCACCCATACTGAATGACTCACCTTCACCTACCTCTTCTCCGCAGGCGGGACTGCAGTTCCCTACGGTGAGTTTGTTCCGCTCCTGGAGTGCTTGAAGTTTCAAAGCGATAGGATACAAGACAAAGAGAAAGAAAAGGGCCGAGACAAAGAGAAAGAAAATAGTGCAGGAGAAATATGCACCTATCCGGGGGTCCCTGTTCGGGCGCCAGCTGCCGCGGACGGCAAACCCACTAGGGTTTGGGACTCGCGGGAGGACCCCTTTGTTGGATAGGCGCGGAGCGGAGAGGAGATGGCGAACAGAGAGACACACGAGAGAGAATGTGATTAGACTGTTGTAATTTTTACTCAGCAAGCATTAGACTTTTAAAGACATCAGGTTATATAAGATATTTGGTTATAGAAACTGTTTATGCTATCTTAAGGTCAACAATTTTAAGAATTATCAAGCTAAAATTGTCTTGTCCACGTCTTTTGACCACGGTTTAGCGGCTTTCTGGGCACCAGGTGTTGTTGGAGGTGGGAAGTCACATGTGAGCGTACTTTGTCTCGGCCCTCTGCCAAGGACCTTGAATTTACCAAAGCCAATATTTTATCATCTCAGAATAGAGTTCTACACATTGTTCCTCATTATAGAAAATATATGGATAGTTTGGATCCCACCCTCGGGGGCACACGTCTTGCATACCTTTACCCTTGTAAAAGTAGTCTCACACCTTTTGTCTGATCCTCTGCTTGTGTGTTTTAGATAGGACTGGTGGGCGAGATCGCTTGATTCTCTTATATCATGGTAGTGAGTAATATCTAGTTCGCCTATCGTTAATTGTAACCCATCTCTCTAAATTTATATCATATTCTCTAGTGTAGGGGAGGGGTGCATCTGTTGGCCTGAAATGATAAGGACCCCGATAAGTGCCAGGTTCCCACCACCTGCTGCCAAGTTTTACTTTTATAGTTTTGTTTGTTTTCTTAACTTTAAACCCTAAAGCTGTCAAATCTCGCACCTGTTGGTCTAGACTTTTAATAATTCTATATTTGCTATTTTTTAGTTTTAAATTAGACTTTTGTGATCTATTTAAGGCTTCCCTAAAATTAGGAGAATCATAGGCAAAAAGGGGGAGTGATCTATTTAAGGCCTTTCTAAAATTAGGAGGATCATAAGCTAAAAGGGGAATTAATATAGTAATGGAATCATTTATTTTATAACTGCAATATTTTGCTAGCTGCTTAGTTTCTAGTTCCACTTCCTCCATCAACCTCCCGAGCTGGCCTGACTGCAGAGAGGAAGTGGGCAGAGAAGCTGTCCTATCTGACTGATAGCGATCAGTAAAGGAAGCACTATGGTTAAGGGTAGAGTTCGTGCTGACAAGCTCATTCTCAGAACTAGTATTTGGGGTAGTGGTAATTAACCACAAGCCCAGAATGAGTTTTCCCATCATCCAAACACCACATATTCCTACAATTAATCCAAAGCAGCGGCTTAATCGTGTATCTTCTTGGAGTCCACCGCCTGCTTGCAGGGGGCTTAACCTCGTGAGGTACGAACCCCTGAATTGGCTCTCAGTCTGGCATGTCGCCCTGGGAGCGCAATTGTCTCTGCTGCAGGTGCAGCACAGTATCTATGTCCTATTGGTATCTGGGGGAAATATGAATTTGACAAAGCAGTGGACAGACTTCCTTGGCAGAAGAAATGTCAAGGCAGTGTAATATTCAGGCCGTGTCACCATCACTGCTGCCTTTTAGCCAGGTTTGCAGTGAGGAGTAGAAGCAAAGAGTGAGACAACAAGACATGAGATGTGCGTGTGTGCAAGGAAAGGTGTGCACACACCTGACATTGCAGACAAATGGAGAGGAAAGGGCTGTTTTTTTTAAAAAAAATATTTAGGTATGTATATATGTTCGTATATATAGTATGTAATTGTTTATGTATGTGAGTACAAGGTCACTCTCTTCAGACACACCAGCAGAGGGCACCAGAACTCATTAGAGATGGTTGTGAGCCACCACGTGGTTGCTGGGAATTGAAATGAGGACTTCTGGAAGAGCAGTCAGTGCTCATAACTGCTGAGATGTCTCTCCAGCCCTGGGTGTATTTATTTTAAAAAATATCACTGTGAGCCTGTCAAAAATTTTTCCTTTAGGAATCGTGTGTGTGTGTGTGTGTGTGTGTGTGTGTGTGTGTGTGGCCAGAGGGGGTGTATATTCCCTGGAGCTGCAGTTACCAGCAGTTGTGAGTTCTCTGATGTGGGTACTGGCAATCAAACTTAAACTTGGGGCCTATGTAAGAATAGTTTGTGCTTTAAACCAGTGAGCCATCCATCTCTCCACCCCAAGGCCTGTCATTTTTATAGAGATTAGAAGCCTTGCACTTTGCACTGGGACAATAGGAATGGAATCCTGAGGGCAACAAAGACAGCATCAATGAGTGGAGCTGGACCAAGATGCCATGGATGCTCTAAATGGCAGGGCCATAAGGCCTGAGTTGCCCAAGTTTCTTGGAGCCCAGATGGTGCCAACATGAGTACCATATGTTAGGCGTGGCACTATAGGATTTATTGTGGACTTGAAGGGTCCAAGGAATCTTGCTTTGATCCATTCTAAGTTTTCTTTATTTTATTTTTGGCTGTTTTCTTTTTCTTCCTTTTGGGATAGGACCATTGTATACCAGAATGGTGTCACCTTCTTTTTACTTGACAAGGACTCATAGCTAAGAGAAGACACAGACTTTGGACACACAGCAACAGTTTTGGGACACACTAGGCCTGTGGAGGCTTTTGAAGTTGCACTAAATGCATTCCACTGTGATGACCACATTCTTACCATGCTAGGACTTTGCTTTGCTTTGATCTGACATCTTTCTTGCTCCTTGCTCATTTCTTGAAGTTTATCCTTAATTGGCAGTGCTGTTTTGTGGGCTGAAGAGACTTGAAGAGGCAGGGCATGAGTGGTGACACTGGGACACTAGAGCATGGCCTCTGAAAGTTCTACCTGTGCCTGGTTATTTCTCTGCCTACTTGTCATGCTGTGGCCAGATCCCAACTTATGCTTCTGCTACCATGGGTCAAATGTGGTGGCATATTCTGACATGTCTGTCCCACTACAAGGGACTGAAGCTGTGAGTCAAAATAAATATTTCCTGACATAGTCTGACAGGCATTTAGCCATATAGTAGAAAAGTTAAACAGTACAACATCTAAGCAGGTGCCAGAAGCTCACCTATGTGGGCATTTTTTCTAATGTTAAGCATACAACCAGATTTTACTCATGGCCTAGAGAGGTAGGAGTGGACTCCTTCCAAATCTTCCTTACAGGTATCTTACATCTTCCAGAGCAAGATGAAAGCATGGGCCAGTGCAGAGATTTCTCCATATCTTGGGGAGAGGAGACATACCCCAGTCACACAGCTCTCTAGAGTTAGAGCCAGGTGAGGATGGCTGTTTGTGGTCTGTTCCCTTCTCACCTTTTCCTCCACAAATACTGAAAACTGGTTGTGGATCTGGGAATACAGCTCCATGGTAGAACACTTGCCCAGCATCTGTGAGACCTGGGGTCAGTGTTCAGCACTGACAAAACAGGAACAACAAAAGCCCTATCAATGTTTGTTTTTTTTGTTGTTGTTTTTAATTATTTTGGAGAGAGATTATGTAGCCCAGTATGGTCTCAACCTTCCTAGGTAGTTTGAGGATGACCTTGAGCTTCTGATCCTCCTGCCTCTACTCCTCTGTTGCTTGGATTACAGTGCTGTGCAACTCCATCCCATTTTGTGTGGCACCTGGGGATCTAATTTCAGACCATCATCTTCATGCACACAAGACAAGCCTTTTGCCAGTGAAGCTCGGCTCACATCCCTGACTTTGATGGAAGTGTGTCTGCTGTTGCTGTTTGTTTGTTTTGTTTTTCTTCTCCTTTTTGTGTTCTATTGCTTGTGATGGGAAATGAGCTTCTGTCCCCTTGATATTTATATTCTTACTTTCTCTGTGTCTCTGTCTCTCCTGTCTCTCTGTGTGTCTGTATCTCTCTGTGTCTTTCTATGTGTGGCTCTGTCTCATGTAAGTTTGTGTGTGTGTGTGTGTGTGTGTGTGTGTGTGTGTGTGTGTGTGTGTCCCTGTCATTACTACCAAGCTTCAGGCATAAGGGAGTTCCACACTTAGCCCCTGGGTGCCCTCTTCCACCTCAGCTTCATGTTCAGGCCCTGCTCCATCTCTTCTGTTGTAATAGTCTAAGTCTCTAGGCCTTTCTGGAACAGTGTCTGCCTGTCCCAACACTGATGAAGCAGAACAGCCTGGTTTAATTCTCATAAGCTTCAAAGGATGGCTCTACTCCCAGGTCCCCGCCTTCCTGCCCGTTATTCCTACTTGACAATGATTGGATTGTGGCATATCCCATGGATTTGGATGTGGGCTTGAGGTGAAGGAATTCAAAGTATTCTGTTTCCAGATGCTACAGACAGAGCTGCTGTATGGGAGTCTCTTTGGAGACGGCCTCAGGCCTCCCCAAGAAGAGCAAGAGAGGAGCAGAACACAGCAAGCCTGGAAATACCCCACAGGGCTCCCTGGGTTATCTGGGAGCCAGCAGCAGCTTTGGGTAGGTAATCAAGGAGAGTGTTCATTACCCAAATCATAGCCATTGATCGCCTTCCTGATGATCACATTCATTCACAGGGAATAGAACCTGCTTCAGTAATACACAAGGAGCAGTCTGATGGGGAGCTTCACTCATGGCATCCCTGTCCCTGGCTTCAACCACCACATCTTTGTCTGGCCTGTAGGTTATCATCAACAGAGACTTGCTGGGGATTTCACACATCTTTGAGGGATTAACCAAGCAGCCTGAAGTTCAACACCCTCTCTAAAAGCTTTGATGGAAAGAGAGATTCAGGGAAGAAATGAGTATGGTTGTCAGGGACTTAGAAGCCTTGTATTGACAGGCCCTGGAAGTGCCTAAATTACTGAGCAGAAGTATAGCACCTGGAGCTAAGTGTGTGACCCTGCAATGCCAGGGATGCCAAGGTGACTTGCCTTTGTCACAAGAACCGAAATGCCTGTGTGAGCTGGCAGAGCAGAGGAGAAGGTTGTACCCGAGGGCCCAGGGGACTCAGGCAGGAACATCACCACACATTGGGGATGGACACCCAAGGATCCCTGTGCTGCCAGTCTAACCTGTGCTGGTGCTGCTGGTTACGCTGCTTCAAGTCATCTGGAGCAGAAGTGGAAGGCTCAACCTGGGAGTGGTTGTGTGTGTGCAGCTCTCAGGACGTATTTTGTGGGAACACAGACATGAGCAGGGCAGCACAGGGGGTGGTGCAGAGTGGAGATGAACAGTACTTGGGAGTCAGACCACACTAACTCAGTGTACAACCTTAGGGTAACACACTTAATTACACTGTACCTCAGTTTGCTGTCTGTAAATTAGGTACCAAGTTATCATCCTAGTGTATGAGCAACACTTTCCAGGGCTCAGAACACCCTTCAGTTCCAATAAATATGTATTGGTGCTAACTCTGCCTTCACCTCAGGAGACAGGCTAGTGAGCTATGCAGTAGGGTTGTGTGGTTCCCACGAGAATTGGCCACCACAGATAGGAGAGATCAGACCATGAGGGACTTGGAAGAGGTTTCCCTTGAGGTTGGGAAATATATATTGATGTTATTTCTTTATTTTGAGGCCCTAGGACCTTTTCCGTATTTTTTCACACAGAGCTGGGAATTGCAAATTTGCCATACTATTTATTCTGCCTTTCCCCTTTAGTTACATTATTTGAGACAGGATTTCACAGAGCTCAGGTTGCCTTCAGTGACAACTTATTGGACTTCTTTCCAGTCTTTACATCCATCTCTGAGTCCTGACAGTGACACAGGGCTGGTATATGCCAGCTCTTTGAAGACAGAGTGCAGAGACCCAGTCCTGGCTTCAGGCTGCATACCCAGTATCTCACTCCCCTTGCAGATGGCCATATGTCTTCTATCTCCACATGCTGTTTTTCTAGGTTCTGCTCTGGGAAGCAAGAAGCCCTAGAAAATCTGATTCTGCTAAGCCCCCATGGCACCTGTAACCTTGACTTGAGACCCCAGCTTGGCTCTGGAGGCACATTAAAGCAAGCCTCCAATGCCTGCCCAAGGGGGCCCGGGCCCCTCCCAGCTGTGATCTCTCCACTTGCTTTTTCTCATCATCTCTCTGCTATGGGATTCCTGACTGTGCTCCCTGGCTTTGATATTTGCTTCTGAGTTCTCTGGCAACTCACCACATTCCCCTGTAGCTTTGGAGGCCTCTGGATTTTGTTGGGCAGCCCTCTGCTGTGTTCTCTGCTCTGATTTTATGTACCAACTTGGCCCTTCATGAGGAACATTCTCTCCACTTTGAGTTATGCCAAATCATCTCTGTGGCTAAGCTAGGATTGGAAGTGTTTTGCAGTGGCCTGTGGTACCCAAGTTCTGTCCGTGCCCATAGTTGTCCCTTCAGGGAGACACACACATAGACACAAGGCATATCTCACAGCAATCTCTTTCTCTGCCTCTGTGCCATTTTATCTCTCTCTCTCTCTATCTCTCTCTCTCTCTCTCTCTCTCTCTCTCTCTCTCTCTCTCTCTCATAGGAGCTATAAGGTCTTTCTGCACAGTTTTGGGACTTTACACTGGCAGCTGACTCCTAAGCATGTTCAAGTTTGAGAAGTCCCTGGGCTGGACTTTTTCACCAACTGCAGAGGCAACTCCACTCCCAGGCTATGACAATAATCTTTGGTGATTTCTTCTTGTCAACGGAGCAGGTGTTTGGGATGGAACACAAGAAGCTTCTGTCCCTGGGAAAGGTCTGTAGTCACACAGCACAGTCATTCCTGTGAAATTACTTTTCCCTTTACAAAGAGATAGCTGGGGCTGGAGAGATGGCTCCGTGGCTAGCAGCACCTGCTGCCCTCGCACAGAACCTCGTTCACTTCCCAGCACCCACTCAGCAACTCTCAGCCACCTGTATCTCCAGTTTCAGACGATCAAATCCTCTCTTCTACCCATGGGCATTATATGTATGTGGCACACAGGCATGCATTCAGGAACATGTGTAGTGAATAAAAGACGAAAAATCTTTTATAACAATAAAAAATGTAAGAAAATGAAATTCTACAGTTACTTTGACATATTTCCTTTTTGCTAATTTCTCTATAACAGAATCTTGCAATGAAGTTTACCTGAACTAATTCATGATTGTAATTCTCCTGCCTCAATCTCCAGTGGGCTAGGCATATAACAGCGTGCTTTGCTACACATAATCTTTTCAACTGTCTACATATCAAAAAAATAATCGTGGTTATGTGTATTCTCCCTTCATATATGTCTGTGAACCGCATGTATTCAATGTTCCCAGAGGCCAGAAGAGGGTATCAGATACCCTGGAATTGGAGTTACAGTTGTGAGCTGACATTTGGGTGCTGAGAATCAAACCCGAGTCATCTGGAAGAACAGCCCGGGCTCTTACCTACTGAGACATCTCTCCAATCTCATTTCCTCTTACAAACAAATCTCTTACTCCATTGCCCATGCAGCAATTCGAAGAACTTTGAATGGCTGAGAAGCACCTTAAGAAATGTTCAGCATCATTAGTTATTAGGGAAATGCAAATCAAAACAACCCTGAGATTTCACCTCACACCAGTCAGAATGGCTAAGATTAAAAACTCAGGAGACAGCAGGTGTTGGCAAGGACATGGAGAAAGAGTAACACTCCTCCACTGCTGGTGGGAATGCAAGTTGGTACAACCACTCTGGAAATCAGTCTGGTGGTTCCTCAGAAAACTGGACATAATAAAACTGGAGGACCACTTTTATATCATCCTGGGCATATGCACAGACGGTTCTCCAGCATGTAAAAAGAACATATGCTCCACTATGTTCATAGCACCCTTATTTATAACAGCCAGAAGCAGGGATGAACCCAGATGTCCTTCAACAGAGGAATGGATACAGAAAATGTGGTATATTTACACAGTGGATTACTACTCAGCTATTAAAAACAATGAATTCATGAAATTATTAGGCATAGGGATTGAACGGGAAAATATCATCCTGAGTGAGGTCATCCAATCACAAAAGAATATACATGGTATGCACTCACTGATAAGTGGATATTAGCCCAGAAGCCTGGAATTCCTAAGACACAATTCACAGATCAAATGATGCCCAAGAAGATGGAAGAACAAAGTATGGATACTCTGCTCTGGTCCTTCTTAGAGGGGGAACAAAATACCTACAGAAGGAGACACAGAGACAAAGTGTGGAGCAGAGTCTGAGGGAAAGACCATCCAGAGACTACCCCAGCTTGAGATCCAACCCATATGCAGTTACAAAACCCAGACACTGTAATTGATGCCCAAAAGTATTCGCTGACTGGAGCCAGATGTAGCTGTCACCTGGGAGGTTCTGTCATTGCATGACAAATACAAAGGGGGACATTCTCGGCCAGCCATTGAATTGAGCATAGGGTCCCCAATGGTGGAGCTATAGAAAGGACCCAAGGAGCTGAAGATGTTTGTAGCCCCATAGGAGGAACAACAGTATGAGCCAACCAATAAACCCAGAGCTCCCAGTGTCAAAACCATCAACCAAAGAGTACACATGGAGTTACCCATGGCTCCAGGCGCATAGGCAGAAGAGGATGGCCTTGTTGGACATCAAAGCAAGGAGAGGCATTTGGTCCTGGAAAGGCTCGATGATACAGTGTAGGGGAGTACCAGAACAGGGAAGCTTGAGAGGGATGATTTTTTGGGGAACAGGGGGAGGGCAGATGGATTGTGGGATTTTCAGGTGGGGGCACAAGAAAGGATACAACATTCAAAATGTAAATGAAGAATAGCTCTAATAATATAAATAATAAAAAATGAAAAATGAAAACATTCATTAACCAAAAGAATGTCTTGAAGCCATAATTTATAATTTATTCTATTATGTATATGAAGCTCCAACTAATTAGCATCTTAGATGTACAGAGTGCTAAAGAAGCATGTGGACTACAAAAAACCTATTGTGATATTGGCTCCCCTTCACAACCTAGTGTGGCACAAAAATAGGAAATAAGAATGAGGGACTGGGGTGGTTGGTAAAACTCAATTGGTAAAACACTTCCCTGAAAGCCTGAGTGTAGACATGTGGATGAGGGGACCCCAAAGCACACTTGCCTGCAAGTCTGAGAGACAGTGCGCTTCAAGAGAGTAAATCAAACACACCTGGGATGCGGGGGAGGGAACATGATAAAAATTCCCATATTATATGTAACATAGTATAAATAACATGACTATTATGGAGAGACGGATTGGCAGTTAAGAGCTCTGGTTTTGTCTGTAGAGCACTCAGTTTTGATTGCTAGCACCCACATGGCAGGGCACAACTGTCCATAACTCCAGTTCCAGGGGACTCAACACTCAATTCTAGCACATGGTGCATAGAAAATACATAGCAGCAAAATACTCCTAAATACAAATCTACAAAATGTATACATATACAAAGTAGTAAATTGTATGAAATTTTGTTAATTAATCATGTTAAAGTTTCCAATACAATGCTTTAAAAGGGACAATGGGAAAGTATTTATAAACTAACTGAATTTTTTGTTTTGCTTTCCTTATAAAAGGCCTAGGAGCTGCCTTCTTAAAGTATGCCCATCGCATATACCTGGGAGCCTAGAGCAGGTATATAATCCAGTGGGGCTCAGTGAAAAGGAGCCTAAAAATGACCTCTACCCTCTCAGGATGCATCCCATGAAATGCAGGATGCCCATGCTACACTCCACAGACCCAAGAAGGCTGGACAAGAGGAAGGGCACAAGAAAGAATGTTTGGTTCTATGGAATGGTCATGGAAGGCAGAAGGATGGAAGGAACTGGGTGGGAAAGGAGTTAGTAAGGGAGAGGTGGGTTCAGTGTCCATGATAATGAATTTAAATCTGCAACTGACAGGGGTGGTAAGGAGGGGGCAACTTCAGGAGGAGACAGAGACCTGGGATAGGGGAGGCACACAAGTATCAATGTGGGTGTGCTTAGCTGTGACTCACAGCACTGGGGATATGGAGCCTGGGGAGGCTGCCTCTTCTAGCTAGGCAGGAAACCCAATGGATCAATAGTGACATCACCCCACCCACAAAACTTCCAACCCAAAACCTTTCCTGTCTACAAGAAATGCAGGAACAGGGGATGGAGTAGAGACTGAAGGAATGATCACCCACTAACCAGATCAACTTGAGATCCATGGGCAAGCAACAATTCCTGACACTGTTAATGGTATTCTGTTATGCTTGCACACAGGAGACTAGCACAAGCTCTCCTATGAGAGGATCCACCGAACAGCTGCCTTAGACAGATGTAGACACCCACAACTAAATATTGGATGGTACTTGGAGGCTCTTAAGGAAGAATAAGGAGAAGGTTGGCAGTCCCTAAGGGAATAGGAGAACACACACACAAAGAGAACAACTAATCAACTGACATGGACCCTTCAGGCTCTCAGAAACTAAAAGCACTGACCAAAGAACATACACAGTCTGGCTCTAAGACTCCATGCACACAGGTAGCAGATGTGCAGCTTGGTCTTCGTGTGGCTTCCAAACAACAGAAGCGGGGGCTATCTCAAACACTGTTGCCTGTTTGTGGGATACGTTCTTCTTGCTTGACTGCCTTGAATGGACTCAGTGGGAGTAGAAGCACATAGCCTTACAGAGTTCATGTTCCAGGGTTGGGAGGCAACCAAGCAGCCCCCACCCACTCAGGGGACAAGGGGAGGGTAAGAAAAGGCAACAACTGCCGGAGATGCAGACTGGAAGAGGGCAGTGAGCAGGATGTAAAGAAGTAAAAAATAAAAATAAATGAAAAAAAGTTTTTCCAGAAAACATCACATGGCACAACTGGGATTCCAATAACACAATAAATTCTGATGTCAGTCTACTTTATGATACAATATTTTACTTTAAATTTTTATCTATATTATAAAGTTTTTCCACAAACACTGTGTCTTGATGTGTAGGTTCATCCTGATCCCTGCTTCAAGCATCTAATGGTCAGCTGCAGCAGCAACTAGAAGGAAAGCAAGAATCATCAGGCACATCATCAGTGGTATTGTCAGCATCAGCATCAGTAGCATCAGTGTCATTATCATCAGGATCAACATAATGAGAAATTGTGAGAAGGTGGAGGCTTATTTTGTTAATTTTATTCTCAGATGTTGCTTCTCCTGGAATGCTTGTTTCCAGGCTGATGCTATCCTCACAAGTCAGAGTTCAGAAAACAGAGATAAATAGACACTAATGTTTAACGGGAAGATTTCTCTGATTAGCCATTCAGAAAACACAAGGTTTTCCCTGGGAGTGAAAAAAAATTCCTCAATCCAGAATGGGAGACAACCAAGTCCCAATCAACTTTACATGGTCAGTTGTGTTGATCTAAACTATGTGAAGTTTTTTCAATAAGTTGGGAAGAGGAAACAATTTTTCTGGTTCTAGGTAATGCTTAATTAGCCAGATAGAAGCATGAAATGTAATAATCATAACTATTACAAATAAAACTTCATCAATTTTAAGCAACTGCTGTGCTGTAACTTACCTGGTTCAACGTATTTGTTAGTGGGAGGTCCTTGGCCATTTTCTTCATGCCACACTTGACGAAATCGATTTCTCACCCATGTCATCATGGAGAACATGTGGTTCAGAACCCAAACAACAGGCCTTACAGGCAGCAGTAGAATCTCTGCTGCCAGAAGGAAGCCTGGATCCCTGACATTGGTCTTGCTGTGACCAGTATGGTCAGCTGACAGTAAAGCATCATAAAAAACGTCATCGTCCTGAGTAGGGGCCAGATGTTCATCTAGGTCAGGAACAGGAGTGGGTTCCTCATCTAAAGATGAGCTATCATACTTGTCTTCTGCTCCGAGCAACGTCAGACTGTTCATGTCAGCTCTTTCAGTAGTGTCTATTGAACAACATGCGCTGGGACCAGCAGTAGATTCTGGGTCAGCACAGGGCGTGCCCCTTGCATCCTCCATGTAAATGCCTAAATCACTTATGAAATCTGACTCGATGTCACTAGCTGTTTCAGAGTTATTTTGTTCCTCTAATTCAGTAATGTCAGAAGGACCTGGAGAAACAGATGGTCCAATGTCAGCAATAGCTCCACTGTCAGCAGCACATTGGGAAGGAGTTTTTTCAATGTCGGCAGGAGCTCCTCTGCTGGCAGCACAGCTGGAAGGAGTTGCCTCAACATCAATAGGATCCCTAATGTCAGCAGCCCTGGAGGAAGTGCTGTGTCCATCACCAGGAGCCCCACTGTCATCACTATGCTGGAATGCAGTTGGTTCCACATCAGCAGATGTCATGCTATAAGCCCCAGAGGTGGAAGTTGGCTCTATATCATCACGAGATCCACTATCAGCCACAGAGTTGGCAGAGGTTAGCTCAATGCCCACGGTAGCTGTGCTCTCAGCAGCGCAGGTGGAGGAAATTGGTTCAATATCAGTTCGAGCCCCAATGTCAGCAGCAATGGTGGAAGTGCTGTGTACATCACCAGGAGCCCCACTGTCATCACCATGCTGGAATGCAGTTGGTTCCACATCAGCAGATGGCATGCTATAAGCCCCAGAGGTGGAAGTTGGCTCTATATCATCACGAGGCCCACTATCAGCCAGAGAGTTGGCAGAGGTTAGCTCAATGCTCACAGTAGCTGCACTCTCAGCAGCACGGGTGGAGGAAATTGGTTCAATATCAATTCGAGCCCCAATGTCAGTAGCCCTGGTGGAACAAGTGCTGTGTCCATCACCAGGAGCCCCACTGTCATCAACGTGTTGGAATACAGTTGGCTCAGTGACAGCAGGAGGCATGCTGTAAGCAGCAGAGGTGGAAGGGGTGGGCTCACTATCAGCAGGAGGCCCAATGTCCGCAGCCATGGTGGAAGTGCTGTGTACATCACCAGGAGCCCCACTGTCATCAACATGTTGGAATGCAGTTGGTTCCACATCAGCAGATGTCATGCTATAAGCCACAGAGGTGGAATTTGGCTCTATATCTTCACGAGATCCACTATCAGCCACAAAGTTGGCAGAGGTTAGCTCAATGCTCACAGTAGCTGCACTCTCAGCAGCACGGGTGGAGGAAATTGGTTCAATATCAATTCGAGCCCCAATGTCAGCAGCAATGGTGGAAGTGCTGTGTACATCACCAGGAGCCCCACTGTCATCAACATGTTGGAATACAGTTGGTTCCACATCAGCAGATGTCATGCTATAAGCCGCAGAGGTGGAAGTTGGTTCTATATCTTCACGAGATCCACTATCAGCCACAGAGTTGGCAGAGGTTAGCTCAATGCCCACGGTAGCTGTGCTCTCAGCAGTGCGGGTCGAGGAAATTGGTTCAATATCAATTCGAGCCCCAATGTCAGCAGCAATGGTGGAACAAGTGCTGTGTACATCACCAGGAGCCCCACTGTCATCAACATGCTGGAATGCAGTTGGTTCCACATCAGCAGATGTCATGCTATAAGCCCCAGAGGTGGAAGTTGGCTCTATATCATCACGAGGCCCACTATCAGCCAGAGAGTTGGCAGAGGTTAGCTCAATGCCCACGGTAGCTGTGCTCTCAGCAGCGCGGGTGGAGGAAATTGGTTCAATATCAATTCTTGCCCCAATGTCAGCAGCCCTGAAACAAGTGCTGTGTCCATCACCAGGAGCCCCACTGTCATCAACGTGTTGGAATACAGTTGGCTCAGTGACAGCAGGAGGCATGCTGTAAGCAGCAGAGGTGGAAGGGGTGGGCTCACTATCAGCAGGAGGCCCAATGTCCGCAGCAGAGGTGGACTGAGTGGGCTCAGTTTCAGCAGGGAGCTCAGGCACAGAAATTCTTTGCTCCTGAGGTATGTGAAGGAAAATATGTCATTTACTTCCTTCAGCCTATAAAGAAAATTGGCAATGCTACTTATTTTACATTTTCTAATTATTTTATTCTTGTTAAATAAAAGCAGTAGATACTCGAAATCTCTGTCACAAGCATGCTTCATTTCACATTCATAAACTGCTACGAGAGGTTTGTCTGTAACTGCTAATATAATGAAAAACCAAATCATTTTGTCAAAAGAATTACCATGAGAGAAACTAATCTACCAATTCATTAAATACCAATGCACAATATATTCAAAATCTGTATCTGTAGTTTCTCCTAATACAGTAACTAGCTGGGTTGGAAGCATTTCCCAGGAGAAGTCAGACCTTATCAGAACCATGTGTTCTTATAGTCACTGAGAAGAATCAAAGTAAATACATGGGGACTCGCAATGGTACTTTAGATTTAAAATTTTACTTCTTTTATTCATTGTATTACCTGTCTGCTAATGTCAGAATCTTGATTTTTAGTCCCCAAAATGATTCTGTATTCAAACCAACTTCATCACTAGCTACACTCACTGAGATTCAGCAACCTCTGCTTCCTTTCTGCTTGAGTAAAAGGTCCAGAATTTCTAGAAATCTTTGATGGGGACCTGCTTAGATTCATGCTTTCTTTTCTTCTGCTCTTTGCTACACAACATCATTCTCTGTAAAATGGAAAGATATAAATGAAAGGACAAAAGGTGTCCTCACCTGTCTTTAGGACCTGAATTTTGAATTCCGGCCAGATTAAGAGAATGGGACAGTGAGGTGCTTTGGGAACAAAATGAACCTCTCTCTTCTGCACTTTATTAACCCTTCCCCAATGAACAGCCTTTCACAGTTACCCATTAGGTACCTGGGATATCAGAACAGTGGAGCTGAATTTTGAAATGCATGAAAAATATGTCACTACCTATGGCAGAAGGGAGTTGCTGAGTGCCAGGTATGGATTCTGTAACTTTTATTCACTATGTGAAATTGTAATCTCTGAGGCTTACTGCCTCCAAGTGCTAACCTAGGCCTAGCCCTGGAAGCTTCTAGCCTCTGTGAGACTTAGCGGAGTCCTAGAATATTTTCAACCTCTCATACTTACTGCTGAATAAGCACACTGCTGCTTCTGGTTGTTTTTCATCTTTTGCTGACAGGTTCAACTCAGGTGTTCTAGCTCAAATCTCTTCTCCATGCTAACTGATTCGGTCTGAATTCTCTCTTGGCCTCTGATGTTTTGCTCTGCTTGGCCTCAAACGAACAAGCAATTTTTTCTAATCTTCTGACTCTTTCATAATCTCCAGTTCATTTTGCCTTCACCTTGTCTTGCTGGTTCTCTCTTCAATATGTCTCTCTAAAAGTCTCCAGGTAAAAATGCCTCCTCTTCTCTTCTCTTCTCTTCTCTTCTCTTCTCTTCTCTTCTCTTCTCTTCTCTTCTCCTCTCTTCTCTTCTCTCTCCCCTTCCCTCTCTCTCTCCCTCACCCTCTCTCTGCACTACCCTTCAAGTTAGCTCCCCTTTCCTCTTTCTTCTTGAGAGAGTTGGGAATGTCCTGTTTGGTCAAATATTTCTCTGATTCATCTCTTTCTCTGCCATGCTATTAGACATCTCTTTCAAGCAAGGGGCTTCATTCTACAAACTAACGTTACCTTGATTGTTTAGGATTAAAGGTGTTTACGAATGAAGTGTCTGTATCCTGGCTAGTGGGATTAAAGTTCTGTGCAAAGGCTGAGCCACACAATAGCTAGAAATAATTTTACTAAGTAAACAACACAATCAAGCACAAGCACAGCATGATGAAATATCCTGCAACACCATGAAGTCTGTTACACTGGGAGGGTGTACATAATGACCCGATCCAGCACCTCTGTGGCAGCTTGAATGTCAACAGCCCCATAAGATATAATGCTTGCTCTCCCCACATGGCTGAACTATTTTGGAAAAGATTAGGAGTTGTGGCTTTTTTATAGGATATATGTCACTGGAATGGCCTTTAAGATTTCAGTAGACTGGTGTCATTTCCACAGAGTTCTCTCTTTCCTGTGTGGGTGAAGGTGTGATCTCTCAGCTGCTGCTTCAGTACCGTGCCTGTCTGCCTGAACCATGATGGTGATGTGTGTATCCAACTGGAACCATGAGCCCCATTTCAAATGCACCCTTTCTTCTAGAAGTTGTCTTTTCCATGGTATTTTATTACAGCAATAGAGAGTAACAAACATAACCATCATCTAGTTACAGTAGGAATGGCTTGAAAAGTCTGAAGGACTCATTCCAAGCTGTGAAGAGGTTTTACCCAGTGGATTGGGTCACAAAACAAGTGATCAAGGCTTTCAGCTGGGGCAGCCATCTTGCCCCAGACCCCCGCACGCAAACAGCGGGCACACTGGACGCAGTGAGCGGCTGGAATCAGTCAAAGAAAACGCAAAATCCAAAAGGCTTGTAACCCAAAACATCCAGGAAATCCAGGACACAATGAGAAGACCAAACATAAGGATTATAGGGATAGATGAGAGTGAAGATCTACAACTTAAAGGGCCAGCAAATATCTTTAACAAAATTATGGAAGAAAACTTTCCTAACTTAAAGACAGAGATGCCCATGAATATACAAGAAGCCTACAGAACTCCAAACAGACTGGACCAGAACAGAAACACCTCCCGTCACATAATAATCAAAACCCCAAATGTACTAAACAAAGAAAGAATATTAAAGGCAGTAAGAGAAAAGGGCCAAGTAACCTATAAAGGAAGACCTATCAGAATCACACCAGACTTCTCTCCAGAAACCATGAAAGCTAGAAGATCCTGGGCAGACCTCATGCAGACCCTAAGAGAAAACAAATGTCAGCCAAGACTACTATACCCAGCAAAACTCTCAATCAACATAGATGGAGAAATCAAAATATTCCATGATAGGACCAAATTTACACAATATCTTTCCACTAACCAGCTCTACAAAGGATAATAGGAGGAAAACTCCAACACAAGGAAGGAAATGGCACCCAAGAAAAAGCAAGACAGTAAACTTCTTCCATCAAACTCAAAGGAAGATAACTACTCAAAAACAAAAATAATATCAAAAATGTCAGGAAGTAATAATCTCTATTCCTTAATATCTCTTAACATCAATGGACTCAACTCCCCAATAAAAAGACATAGACTAACAGACTGGATACGGAAACAGGACCCTACATTTTGCTGCTTACAGGAAACACACCTCAGAGTCAAAGACAAACACTACCTTAGAGTAAAAGGATGGAAGACAATTGTGCAAGCAAATGGTCACAGGAAGCAAGCTGGAGTAGCCATTTTAATATCAGATAAAATTGACTTTCAATATTGCCTGCAGCTTCCCGCCCAGCTGGCGGTGGGGAAGCCGGAGGGTCACCCAGCGTCCCAGGTGCTCAGAACCATCCGGCGGCGGCGGCAGAACCAGGTACCCGACACAGCCCGAGCTTAAGACCTTTGGGGACTCAGGCCTGGAGTGGGAGTTGGGCACAGAATAGAGGGTGCACTCTGCACTCGCGCGGCGGACCCCGAGCTCCCTGCAGGCAGCTGCCATATTGCCTGCAGCTTCCCGCCCAGCTGGAGGTGGGGAAGCCGGAGGGTCACCCAGCGTGCCAGGTGCTCAGAACCATCCGGCGGCGGCGGCAGAACCAGGTACCCGACACAGCCCGAGCTTAAGACCTTCGGGGACTCAGGCCTGGAGTGGGAATTGGGCACAGAATAGCGGGTGCACTCTGCACTCGCGCGCGGGGCGGACCCCGAGCTCCCTGCAGGCAGCTGCCATATTGCCTGCAGCTTCCCGCCCAGCTGGCGGTGGGGAAGCTGGAGGGTCACCCAGCGTCCCAGGTGCTCAGAACCATCCGGCGGCGGCGGCAGAACCAGGTACCCGACACAGCCCGAGCTTAAGACCTTCGGGGACTCAGGCCTGGAGTGGGAATTGGGCACAGAATAGCGGGTGCACTCTGCACTCGCGCGCGGGGCGGACCCCGAGCTCCCTGCAGGCAGCTGCCATATTGTCTGCAGCTTCCCGTCCAGCTGGTGGTGAGGAAGCCAGAGTCAGCCAGTGTGCCAGGTACCCAGACCCAGCCGGAGGCCGAACCAGCCTCCCATCCAGCCAGTGGCAGGGAAGCTGGAAACCGGACCCAGCCAGCTTCCCAGCAGCTTGGGACCAGCAGGCGGAACCAGATAACTGAGATATCCCAACTTTAAGACCCCTGGGGAAACAGGATATCAGACAGCGAACCCTGAGCAGGAGCAGTGCAGAGCAGCCGCCCAACAGGCGGAACCAAATACCTGGGATATCCTGAGGTTAAGACCTCGGGGGACTCAGGCCACCTGTCAGCAATCTGTGAGCAAGAGCCCCGCAGGACAGTGATTCAGGTATCCCAGTCACTGGGAAATAGCCTTACAACCCCACAGGAGGGTCAAGCACCAGCTAGTATCTACTGGACCAACTAACACCAGAGTTAACCAGATGGCAAAAGGCAAACGTAAGATCGCTACTAACAAAAATCAAGGCAATATGGCGGCATCCGAACCCAGTTCCCCAACAGCAATAAATATTGGATACCCCGAAACACCAGAAAAACAAGACTCAGATCTAAAATCACTGGTCAGGATGCTGATAGAGGAACACTTAGATAAATCTCTTAAAGTAATACATGAGAAAATAGATCAAAAGCTAGAAGCCATTGCAAGACAAACACAATTAAATCCCAGATATCTCAACACACCAGAAAAACAAGACTCAGATCTAAAATCACTGGTAAAGATGCAGATTGAGGATCACTTAGATAAATTTCTTAAAGTAATAGAGGAGAAAATAGATCAAAAACTAGAAGCCCATACAAGGCAGACACAAAAATCACTTAAAGAAATCCAGGAGAATATAGAGCAAAAAGTGAATCCCAATAAGGGGGAGAAACAAAAATCACCCAAAGAAATACAAGAGAACATGGGTCAACGAGTAGAAGTCATAAAGGAGGAAACACAAAAATCCCTTAAAGAATTACAGGAAAACACAAACAAGCAACTGAAAGATCTGAGCAAAACCATACAAAATCTAAAAACAGAAGTAGAAACAACTAAGCAATCGCAAAGGGAGACAATGTTGGAAATAGAAAACCTTGGGAAGAAATCAGGAGTCATAGATGCAAATATCAACAATAGAATACAAGAGATAGAAGACAGAATCTCAGATGCTGAAGATACCATAGGAACCATGGATTCAACAATTAAAGAAAATGCAAAATGCAAAAAGCTGGTAACCCAAAACATTCAGGAAATCCAGGACACAATGAGAAGACCAAACCTAAGGATTATAGGGATAGATGAGAATGAAGATCTACAACTTAAAGGGCCAGCAAATATCTTCTACAAAATTATGGAAGAAAATTTCCCCAACCTAAAGAGAGAGATGCCCATGAATATACAAGAAGCCTATAGAACCCCAAATAGACTGGACCAGAACAGAAATACTTCCCGTCACATAATAGTCAAAACCCCAAATGTACTAAACAAAGAAAGAATATTAAAGGCAGTAAGAGAAAAAGGACAAGTAACATATAAAGGAAGACCTATCAGAATTACACCAGACTTCTCACCTGAGACCATGAAAGCTAGAAGATCCTGGGCAGACCTTATGCAGACGCTAAGAGAACACAAACTTCAGCCAAGACTACTATACCCAGCGAAACTCTCAATTGCCATAGATGGGGAAACCAAGATATTCCACGACAAAACCAAATTTGCAAGATACTTATCTACAAACCCAGCCCTACAAAGGATAATAGGGGAAAAATACCAACACAAGGGGGGAAACAACACCCCAGAAGAAACAAGATAGAAACCCCATCTCATCCAACCCAAAAGAAGAGAACCACTCAAATACAAATAATAATAACAATTCCCAAAATGTCAGGAAGTAATAATTGCTATTCCTTAATATCTCTTAATATCAATGGACTCAATTCCCCAATCAAAAGACACAGACTAACAGACTGGATACGGAAACAGGACCCTACATTTTGCTGCATACAGGAAACACATCTCAGTGTCAAAGACAAACACCTCCTTAGAGTAAAAGGCTGGAAGACAGTTCTACAAGCAAATGGTCCCAGGAAACAAGCTGGAGTAGCCATTCTAATATCAGATAAAATCGACTTTCAACCTAAAGTCATCAAAAGAGACACAGAAGGTCACTTCCTGCTTGTCAAAGGGAAAATCCACCAAGAAGAATTCTCAATACTGAACATCTATGCACCAAATGCAAGGGCACCCTCATTCGTAAAAGAAACTTTACTAAAGCTTAAAGCACACATCGCACCTAACACAATGATTGTAGGTGACTTCAACACTCCACTCTCCTCAATGGACCGATCAGGAAAGCAGAAACTAAACAGGGACACAGTGAAACTAATTGAAGCTTTGGACCAATTGGATTTAACAATATATATAGAACATTCCATCCTAAAACAAAAGAGTATACCTTTTTCTCAGCACCGCACGGTACCTTCTCAAAAATTGATCATATAATTGGTCACAAGACAGACCTCAACAAATACAAGAAGACCGAACTAATCCCATGTCTCCTATCGGATCACTATGGAGTAAAAGTGGTCTTCAATAGCAAGAAGAACTACAGAAAGCCCACATACACATGGAAACTGAACAATACTCTACTCAATGACACCCTGGTCAAGGAAGAAATAAAGAAAGAAATCAAAGACTTTTTAGACTTCAATGAAAATGAAGGTACGACCTACCCAAATCTCTGGGATACAATGAAAGCAGTGCTAAGAGGAAAACTCATAGCCCTGAGTGCCTCCAAAAAGAAACTGGAAAGAGCATACACTAACAACTTAACAGCACACCTGAAGGCGCTGGAACAAAAAGAAGCTAACTCACCCAGGAGGAGTAGAAGAGAGGAAATCATCAAACTAAGGGCTGAAATCAATCAAGCAGAAACAAAGAGAACCATACAAAGAATCAACAAAACCAAGAGCTGGTTCTTCGAGAAAATCAACAAGATAGATAAGCCCTTAGCTAGACTAACCAAAGGGCACAGAGATAGTATCCAAATTAACAAAATTAAAAATGAAAAGGGGGATATAACAACAGAAACAGAGGAAATTCAAAAGATCATCAGATCCTACTACAAAGGCCTATACTCAAAACAACTGGACAATCTGGAGGAAATGGACAATTTCCTAGACAGATACCAAATACCAAAATTAAATCAGCATCAAGTAGACCAGCTAAACAGTCCCATAACCCTTAAAGAAATAGAAGGGGTTATAGAAAGCCTCCCAACCAAAAAAAGTACGGGACCAGATGGTTTTAGTGCAGAATTCTACCAGACCTTCAAAGAAGACTTAACACCAATACTCTTCAAACTATTCCACAAAATAGAGACAGAAGGGACACTGCCCAACTCATTCTTCGAAACCACAATTACGCTGATACCTAAACCACAAAAAGATCCAACAAAAAAAGAGAACTACAGGCCAATTTCTCTTATGAATATAGATGCAAAAATACTAAATAAAATCCTTGCCAACCGAATCCAAGAGCATATCAAAACGATCATTCACCATGATCAAGTAGGCTTCATTCCAGGAATGCAGGGATGGTTCAATATACGGAAATCCATCAATGTAATCCACTACATAAACAAACTAAAAGAAAAAAACCACATGGTCATCTCATTAGATGCTGAAAAAGCATTTGACAAAATTCAGCATCCTTTCATGCTAAAAGTCTTGGAAAGAGCAGGAATTCAAGGCCCATACCTAAACATAGTAAAAGCAATCTACAGCAAACCAGTAGCCAACATCAAAATAAATGGAGAGAAACTTGAAGCAATTCCACTAAAATCAGGGACTAGACAAGGCTGTCCTCTCTCTCCATATCTTTTCAATATAGTACTTGAAGTTCTAGCGAGAGCAATCAGACAACATAAGGAAGTCAAAGGGATACAAATTGGAAAGGAAGAAGTCAAAGTATCATTATTTGCAGATGATATGATAGTCTACTTAAGCGATCCAAAAAACTCCACCAGAGAACTTCTACAGCTGATAAACAACTTCAGCAACGTGGCTGGTTATAAAATTAACTCAAGCAAATCAGTAGCCTTCTTGTACTCAAAGGACAAGCAGGCTGAGAAAGAAGTTAGGGAAATAACACCCTTCACAATAGCCACAAACAACATAAAGTACCTTGGCGTAACTCTAACCAAACAAGTGAAAGATCTGTATGACAGGAACTTCAAGTCCCTGAAGAAAGAAATCGAAGAAGACCTCAGGAGATGGAAAAATATTTCTTGCTCCTGGATTGGCAGGATCAATATAGTAAAAATGGCCATCTTGCCAAAAGCAATCTACAGATTCAATGCAATCCCCATCAAAATCCCAAATCAATTCTTCATAGATCTAGAAAGAGCAATTCTCAAATTCATCTGGAGCAACAAAAAACCCAGGATAGCTAAAACTATTCTCAACAATAAAAGGACTTCTGGGGGAATCAATATCCCTGACCTCAAGCAGTACTACAGAGCAATTGTGTTAAAAACTGCATGGTATTGGTACAGCAACAGGCAGGTAGATCAATGGAATAGGATTGAAGACCCAGAAATTAACCCACAGACTTATGGTCACTTGATCTTTGATAAAGGAGCCACAACCATCCGGTGGAAAAAAGATAGCCTTTTCAACAAATGGTGCTGGTTCAACTGGAGGTCAACATGCAGAAGAATGCGAATTGACCCACTCTTATCTCCTTGTACTAAGATCAACTCCAAGTGGATCAAGGACCTCCACATAAAACCAGACACACTGAAACTATTAGAAAAGAAACTTGGGAAGACCCTGGAGGACTTGGGCACAGGGGAAAAGTTCCTGAACAGAACACCAATAGCTTATGCTCTAAGATCAAGAATCGACAAATGGGACCTCATAAAATTACAAAGTTTCTGCAAAGCAAAGGACACTGTCAGAAGGACAAAACGGCAACCAACAAAGTGGGAAAAGATCTTCACCAACCCCACATCCGACAGAGGGCTAATATCCAATATATACAAAGAACTCAAGAAGTTAGACCGCAAAGAACCAAATAACCCTATCAAAAAATGGGGCACAGAGCTAAACAAAGAATTCTCACCAGAAGAAATTCGGATGGCCGAGAAACACCTTAAAAGATGTTCAACATCATTAGTCATCAGGGAAATGCAAATCAAAACAACCCTGAGATTCCACCTCACACCAGTCAGAATGGCTAAGATTAAAAACTCAAGAGACAACAAGTGCTGGCGAGGATGTGGAGAAAGAGGAACACTCCTCCACTGTTGGTGGGATTGCAAAATGGTAAAACCGCTCTGGAAATCAGTTTGGCGGTTCCTCAGAAAATTGGGCATGTTACTTCCAGAGGACCCTGGCATACCACTCCTAGGCATATACCCAGAGGATTCCCCTGCATGCAATAAGGACACATGCTCCACTATGTTTATAGCAGCCTTGTTTATAATAGCCAGAAATTGGAAGCAGCCCAAATATCCCTCAAAGGAGGAATGGATACAGAAAATGTGGTATATTTATACAATGGAATACTACACAGCAATTAAAAATAATGAATTCATGCAATTTGTAGGTAAATGGTTAGACCTGGAAAATATCATCCTGAGTGAATTAACCCAATCACAAAAAAATGCACCTGAAATGCAATCACTGATAAGTGGATATTAATGAGCCCAGAAGCCCTAAATACTCAAGACACAAATAGCAAGTCAAATGATTCCCAAGAAGAAGAAAGGAGAGGACCCTGGGCCTGTAAAGATTGCTTCCAGTTTAGTAAAGAAACCGAGGGGGGAGGGGGAATTATTGGGGAACAGATGGGGGGGAGAGGAACTATGGGAACTATGGTGGGTGGGAACTGGGAAAGGGGAAAGCCTTTGGAATGTAAACATAGAATATAGAAAATAAAATTAAAAAAAAAAAAAATTGACTTTCAACCCAAAGTCATCAAAAGAGACACAGAAGGTCACTTCCTGCTAGTCAAAGGAAGAATCCACCAAGAGGAACTCACAATTCTAAACATCTACGCTCCAAATGTAAGGGCACCCTCATTTGTAAAAGAAACCTTACTAAAGCTCAAAGCACACATTGCACCTAACACAATGATTGTGGGGGACCTCAGTACTCCACTATCTACAGTGGACCGACCAGGAAAACAGAAACTAAACAGAGACACGGAGAAACTCATCGAAACTTTGGAGCAATTGGATTTAACAGATATATATAGAACATTTCACCCTAAAGCAAAAGACTATACCTTTTTCTCAGCCCCTCATGGTACCTTCTCCAAAATCGACCATATAATTGGACACAAGACAGATCTCAACAAATATAAAAAGATCGAACTAATCCCATGCCTCTTATCAGATCACCATGGACTAAGAGTGTTCTTCAATAGCAACAAAAACAACAGAAAATCCCCATATGCTTGGAGGCTGAACAATATTCTACTCAATGATACCTTAGTCCAGGAAGAAATAAAGAAAGAAATCAAAGAATTCTTAGAACTTAATGAAAATGAAGGCACAACATACCCAAATCTATGGGACACAATGAAAGCAGTGCTTAGAGGAAAACTCATAGCCCTGAGTGTCTCCAAAAAGAAACAGGAGAGAGCATATACTAGCAACTTAATGGCGCACTTGAAAGCTCTGGAACAAAAAGAAGCAATTTCACCCAGGAGGAGTAGAAGACAGGAAATCATCAAACTCAGGGCTGAAATCAATTAGAAATGAAAAGGGAGATATAACAACAGAAACTGAGGAAATTCAAAAAATCATCAGATCCTACTACAAAAACCTATACTCAACACAACTGGAGAATCTGGAGGAAATGGACAATTTCCTCGACAGTTACCAAATACCAAAATTAAACCAGGATCAAATAGATCGTCTAAACAGACCCATAACCCCCAAAGAAATAGAAGGGGTCATAGACAGTCTTCCAACCAAAAAGAGCACAGGACCAGACAGTTTTAGTGCAGAATTCTATCAGACCTTCAAAGAAGTCCTGATACCGATACTCTTCAAATTATTCCACAAAATAGAAACAGAAGGAACACTACCCAACTCATTCTATGAAGCCACAATTACCCTGATACCAAAACCACACAAAGATCCAACTAAGAAAGAGAACTACAGGCCAATTTCTCTTATGAATATCGATGCAAAAATACTAAACAAAATACTTGCCAACTGAATCCAAGAACACATCAAAACGATCATTCACCATGATCAAGTTGGCTTCATCCCAGGGATGCAGGGATGGTTCAATATAAGGAAATCCATCAACGTAATCCACTACATAAACAAACTCAAAGAAAAAAACCACATGGTCATCTCATTGGATGCTGAAAAAGCATTTGACAAAATTCAGCATCCTTTCATACTAAAGGTCTGGGAAAGAGCAGGAATTCAAGGCCCATATCTAAACATAGTAAAAGCAATATACAGCAGACCAGTAGCCAACATCAAGGTAAACGGAGAAAAACTCGAAGCAATCCCTCTAAAATCAGGGACTAGACAAGGCTGTCCCCTCTCGCCATATCTCTTCAATATAGTACTTGAGGTACTAGCTAGAGCAATTCGACAACAAAGGGAAGTCAAAGGGATACAAACCGGAAAGGAAGAAGTCAAACTATCACTATTTGCAGATGATATGATAGTTTACTTAAGTGACCCAAAAACCTCCACCAGAGAACTCCTGCAACTGATAAACAACTTCAGCAAAGTGGCTGGCTATAAAATCAACTCAAGTAAATCAGTAGCCTTCCTATATGCGAAGGATAAGCAGGCCGAGAAAGAAATTAGGGAAATGACACCCTTCACAATAGCCACAAATGATATAAAGTATCTTGGAGTGACGCTAACCAAACATGTGAAAGATTTATACGACAAAAACTTCAGGTCTCTGAAGAGGGAAATTGAAGAAGACATCAGAAAATGGGAAAATCTTCCATGCTCATGGGTTGGCAGGACTAATATAGTCAAAATGGCAATCTTGCCCAAAGCAATATACAGATTCAATGCAATCCCCATCAAAATCCCAACTCAGTTCTTCGTAGAGCTAGAAAGAGCAATTCTCAAATTCATCTGGAATAACAAAAAACCCAGGATAGCTAAAACTATCATCAACAGCAAAAGAACTTCTGGGGGAATCAATATCCCGGACCTCAAGCAATATTACAGAGCAGTGGTATTAAAAACTGCATGGTATTGGTTCAGTGACAGGGAAGCAGATCAATGGAATAGGATCGAAGACCCAGAATTGAACCCACACATCTATGGCCAATTGATCTTCGACAAAGGAGTTGAAAACATCCAGTGGAAAAAAGATAGCCTTTTCAACAGATGGTGCTGGCTCAACTGGAAGTCAACATGCAGAAGAATGAGAATTGATCCACTCTTATCTCCTTGCACTAAACTCAACTCCAAGTGGATCAAGGATCTCCACATAAAACCAGACACACTAAAACTAATAGAAAAGAAACTGGGGAAGACCCTTGAAGACATCGGCTCAGGGGAAAAATTCCTGAACAGAACACCAATTGCTTATACTCTAAGAACAAGAATAGACAAATGGGACCTCATAAAACTACAAAGTTTCTGTAAGGCAAAAGACACTGTCAAAAGGATAAATCGGCAACCAACAAATTGGGAAAAAATCTTCACCAACCCCACATCCGACAGAGGGCTAATCTCCAATGTATACAAAGAACTCAAGAGGTTAGACCCCAGAAAACCAAATAACCCTATCCAAAAATGGGGTACAGAGCTAAACAGAGACTTTATACCTGAAGAAATTCGGATGGCTGAGAAACACCTTAAAAAATGTTCAACATCACTAGTCATTAGGGAAATGCAAATTAAAACAACCCTGAGATTTCACCTCACACCAGTCAGAATGGCTAAGATTAAAAACTCAGAAGACATCAGGTGTTGGCGAGGATGTGGAGAAAGAGGAACACTCCTCCACTGCTGGTGGGAATGCAAGCTGGTACAACCACTCTGGAAATCAGTATGGCGGTTCCTCAGAAAACTGGGCGTGATACTTCCGGAGGACCCAGCCATACCACTCCTGGGAATATACCCAGAAGATTCACCAGCATGCAATAAGGATACATGCTCCACTATGTTCATAGCAGCCTTATATATAATAGCCAGAAGCTGGAAAGAACCCAGATGTCCCTCAACAGAGGAATGGATACAAAAAATGTGGTATATATACACAACGGAGTACTATTCAGCCATTAGAAACAATGAATTCATGAAATTCTTAGAGAAATGGATGGAGCTGGAGAATGTCATACTAAGTGAGGTGACCCAGTCTCAAAAGAATACCCATGGTATACAGTCACTGATAAGTGGATATTAGCCTAGAAGCTTGGAACACCAAAGACACAAATCACATATCAAGTGATGTCTCACAAGAAGAAAGGAGTGGACACTGGTGCTAGAATGGACCAAAACATCATTGTGGGAGAGTACAAGAACAGTAAAGTGGGAGGGGGTGGATGCGGGAGCAGGGGGAGGGAAAAGGACATGTGGGACTTTTGGGGGTGGGGAACCAGAAAAAGGGAAATGAATTGTAAATATAGAATATATACAATTTAAAAAAAAAGAATTTATCCTAAAAAAAAAAAAAAAACAAGTGATCAAATTCCCTAATTCTAGCTTTGGATACTCAGAGAACCCATTGATTCGACCAGATAAATTTAGAAAATGTGTGTTGAAAATGGATTTGATGCTGCATGGCAAATGGCAAGCCTCACCGACTTTTATAAGATAACAAATAAGGTCTCCATACCTTTGTTATTGCTGACATCTCTGTGAAACTCAAAGCTTAGCAGTCTACTTTCGCCTTTCAGTACCAGGTTGGAGGATGGTATATCCTACTTACATGAAAATTCATACTTCCCTGTCTGGCTCTACCTCTTCATAAACACTTATGTTGGGTATCTTGTTAGCATGCAGTAGAGAACTCTTGTTATTGACCTCATGTCTGTTTTTTTTTTATTTTATACTTATTACACTGCAAGTGCCCTGTACAATTCTAGGAAGTCTTCTGTTTGTTAGGTTTTATGCAAGTTTAACATCGGCAAATAATGTCTATTTTTATTTCAATCATGTAATTTATTCCTCTGAGGAGTGGAAACTACCTTTGTCTTAGTTGTCTCTGGCATATATCACTGCTTTAATAATATTGTGGATTGTATTCTAATCAGTGTTATATAAAAGAAGTTGCCACATTTCATGCCAACTCTAACTTATACATGGTTACCATATTCTTTACCATTATTGTGTATATTTTGTGTCATCATAACAATTCTCCTTAGGGGAAAAATGTGTATTAGGATTGTAAGTTTCAAATATTGTAATGAATTTTCACTTAAAGAATAGATGATTATCAAGTGAATTTCTGCATATTAAAATTACCTGAGTTCTACCTCCTTGCTAAATTCTCTCTAAAACAAAAATTACTCAGGTACATCTCATATTGTAGCTAATAATAAATTGGAAACCAGATTGAGCTAAGCTTAAAAGAAAGAACATTTGAGTTTGGTTTCTAACAGTAGTCAATGTACAGTTTCTAATGATTTCATTAGGTGTAATAATTATGACTAATCTGCTCCTTTTAAAATGGTGAATTTAGAGGGTTTACATTAAGGTACTGAGCTAGTTGTTAACAGTATGCAAAGGAGTAAGTGGTTTAAGTAAGATTTGCAAACAGACACTTCTGCTTACTTTGGACCCTCTCAATGGGGATTAAACAGAAAAGAGGGCTATTACTTTTGTACTTGCTTCTGAAGTTGATATGACAAAATATCTGATGGAGAACAGTCAGTCACTTCAAGGTAGGCAACAGGATATCCTGGTTTGTGACAGTAGTCTGATGCTTCTCACATGCTGATAGACCAGGAAACAGATAACACAGAACTGGTACCACAAGTAGTCATAACCATTAAAACCTACCACTGACAACCTTGTGCTTCCTAGGCCATACCCTGAAAGTTAAACTCCCAAAGAGTGGCCAAGTGTTCTCTCTATATCTGATCCTTCCATGTACTGGGGAGCAAGTGTGTTAATGTCAAATAACACACAGACACACAGACACACAGACACACACACACACACACACACACACATTTTATAATATGTATATGGTGTGTGTGTGTGTGTGTGTGTGTGTGTGTGTGTGTGTTAATGGTAAAGTATTTTCAATCAGAGTATAAATGAGAGAGTCAGTAAGATGGCTAAGTAGATAGAGGTACTTGCCAGCATTACTGACAACTTGAATTTCCCACCTGAGACTGAAGGGAGGAGAAGACTGACTCCTAGTTATCCTTTGATACCCTAAATTCACCTTGCCTTCCCCTACTCCCCAAAGAAATTAAGAACACAGTGTCCTTAAACTGAAAGAGAATATCCTGTCTGCTTTATGAGTTCATCAATTAAAGGTGTGCACACAGGAACACATTATCCTATTGTGTGCACAGTGCCTATTAGTCCTTGAAACTTCAATGGGTAAAATGTGGAGGCTGAGACCAGGGGTCCAGGAAGTTAACAAATATTCTAAGAGTGACTACTTGTTTCCCCTGATGATACTTTAATTCAATGGCATGTCAAACATATTCACTGTGTGGGCTGGAAAAGGCTTGCTGTATTGTTCTAGTCCCACATCTTAACTTGATTTGTAATACACACACATATTGGCTGACAACAGTCTGAAACACCAAGTCCAGGGGATGAAATGACCTCTTCTGATGTATGTGGGTAGTACAGGCACATAATTCACAGACAGAAAACACATGCAAAACATTCACAAACTTAAAGTCTGTTGATCAAGAAAGGAAACACAAATATGTTGGTTGCTCTCATGTTGACTCTACCTACTTCCAGGAGGCTATATTATCTATTTTCTGTAATTATATGAGTTCTCCTCGCTGTTTTACAAACATGCTCATTTTCTGGTTTCTTTCGTTTGTTTCCATAGTCTAAATTCCTATCTCTTACACTTTAGAACAGTGGCTCTCAACCTGTCTGTCATGACCGAGTGGAGGAGGGGCATAGAACAGACTCACTCACACAAGTTGCCTAAGACCTTCTGAAAACACAAATATGATATTACAACTGATATCACTATCTGACCTAGAGTTATGGAGTACCAACAAAACCAATTTTATGGTTGGGAGTCACCACAACATGAGGAACTCTATTCCAGGGTCACAGCATAGGTGAGGTTGAGAAGCACTGCCTAACACAGTGACTGGCAAGGAGTGAGGATGTGAAGGAGTTGAAAGGAACGTTCAAGGCTGGCTTTCTCTTCTCTGATGCTACTTGCACTACTCAAGGCATAGGCACACACCCATCATTCCCCTTCACAACAAGCAAATCTGTTACTTATCGAACTAGGGAGAATTACCATTAGGGATGTTTTTGCTTCACAAATTTCTGGTATTGGCTCTCCCAGAGAACATTCATAAACTTCAGATTTTGTAAAAATGTTCCGCATCCGCTTCCGAAGTCTACGTAAACGTTTGTTAGATTCTTCCTACAGTGCAAAAGGAGAGAGTTAACTTTTGGTTTGGTTCTTGAATTAAGTCTTTTGGTTGTGCATGCATGCTTTCAAAGCAACTTTATTCCTTAGTGATCTCAGGGTATTAACACATGAAAAGTAAAAACCATTATTAAACATGAACTGTCTTCTAATATGCCTATCTATTTACAAATTGCTAGGACATCCTCAAGATATAAAAATATTTATGCTACCCTAGATTAAGAGAAAATCATGAAAAGAGAAACATGGCTTTCCTCTGGTTAAGACTAAGGTCAAATTCATCATGTGTCAAATTTTCTACATCCTGTATAAGATGACCATTAATATTAATAAACCCTCTTTTGACAGTCTTATTCTTCCATTGTTGGAGGGCACAAAATACACATTTATCCAATTATAATAAAGGCCAGTTAAATTTCCAGTCCTATCCATATCATAGTACCTGTGGAACAGCTTGACAGAAACACATTGGTCCATTGTGTCACATTCAAAAATCATTAAAATGCCACGTGTCATTCACACAGCCCCTCACTCTAGGGATACAGGATATACAGAACCAGGTTTCCCAACCTCCAGCAGCTCATAGTGATGAAGTAGCTTCAAACTGAATATAGAAGTATCTCAGTAAAACGCTACAAAATGTTAAGCAGTTGAATGTGGCACAGTCTACATTATTTTAAAACACAAAATGAAGAACTGAAATGGAGCTATATAATAATTGACTCTTCGCTTCTAGAAATGCTGGCTAATTGATGAAAGACACTTATTGGTTAACTAGATGAAGAGCTTTCAACATATCCTTATAAGAATTGAGTAGACAAAGCTCTAATCTCTTCATAATGCGAATTTCATGAACATAGTACATATTGCTAAACATCCACTATTTCGTCTCAGTCTAAATGCAGATGAAAGAGAAACCAGAGATGCTCTCATATATGATAACAAAATAGGAGTGTCCAAAGATAGATAAAACTTATGGGCATTTTGCTCAGGATAAAGGCACTTTGGAAGACTCCTGGATCATTGAAATATCTGGACTTATTAAAAATGTGTGCTGGTCTATTATCACAGTCACATATTTAAATCAGTCTAAGGTGTATTCATTTCTCCAGACAATAATTTGTCAAACATCAAACATCAAACATATTAGATGAGAACTGCACTCAGTCTTCCACTCACTGTCTGTTGAGTCCATTCTCATATTGGGCCACCACTACCCATAAGGACTTACTGCTCACTTGCAATTTACACTAAGTTCCACATCTACAATATGGTTTCCTCTGAAGCACCTTTCCACATACATCTGGGATCGTTAGACTACTGCTGATTGAAGACAGAATTCATAAGAAAATTAATTTCACAAAGAAGCATTTTACCTTGTCACAGGAAGTATGCCTGACATTGTCCCCTTTTATACACCTAGGAACAACAATGATAGGTTTGTCAGGGAACCTTTAGATAAAAACATGCAACCTGCTTTCAGCCTTAGTTTTGTGGCTGGATCGCTTGTTCATGAATGAAAACCCTAGTAAACTTTAGGGGATTCTCTGTCACTACCTCCTGTCTCACCATGAGGGCCCCAGGATACAGTAGCACGTTAGAACATCAGACATCATGTGGATTCTGGCATCCAAACTCCCATTCTCACACATGCATGGCAAGCACTTTATCCACTGGATCATCTCCCTAGCTATGAATTCTTGTCAGCACTTGATGCTGTGTGAGAGATATAATCAGTAATTTAAACATGGTTTCCTGTATATATAATTATTCAGCTTCTGATTATAGAAGAAATAAAGAAGCTGAAATTGTCTAACACAGAGTCAAAGACAGAGTTAGGTTCTGAATGTTGTGTTTTCTACAGTTTCATACACTGTAAAATGCACACTTTCTTACCACAGTGATGTTCTTCTTGTTGTTTTTTCACTAGCTACAAAAGAGAGAGGCAAAATTTGTCATTAAACAACTGTAGGAAACATGACTATAATGGGCTGCAAGGCTATTTTTGTGACCCTATATGCTTTGACACCATTTATGAAAAGCCTTTAAAGTGAATATTGATTTGTAAGCACTAAATATATGGAGAAATCTTCATTTTTCTCCCTTCTATTTTTAAAATACAAAGAGAAAACATTATTAAAAGTGACTACTTACAATAAATTGTTGTGCAAAATAGCTGTGATGCTGAGCACTATCAGACACAAGAAGTGTCACCTTAGTCTGAAGTGCTATCCCATAGTGAACTGTGAAAAGGATAGCTTCGTGTTGCCTTTGCTGCTTTTTGTCTCTGGCCTAGGGATGCTGGCACATCTCTTAGTGAGCATACCCATCTTGTGCAGAAGTGTAAGGGATTTCTCCAAGTATTGACTTGAACTTCTTCACTGGGGAGGAATATTCATTCCTAAGAACTGAGAATCTCAGTCTATGGTGACTATCATTGCAACATAGCAAAACATAGGAGACCCAAGGTCTTTGCAAAGCCTTTCCAGGTGTGAGTGTTACACAGATCCAGAGAGATCAGTGAATTGCTCTACATGAGATCTGAGGGTGATGCTAAAGGCCCTCAGTTCTAGCACTGGTCCCAGCTCATGTGCAATGCAAAGAAGTTCAGCATCACCTTCCACTGCCTCCCATGGAAAGACACCTTAGTAGTTATGTGAACTGAACTATTACTCCATGTTGAGCTGCATGGAAGAAACTTGGGCACAAAGAAGCAATTCCAAGGGAGTAATGCCTCACATGAAACATTTTTAAACTTATTTCTACAAATAAAACACTGAGGGACTCAAGTATCATTCTATGTAAAAAGACTGTCCCCCAAATAAGCTAAAACATGAACAATTCTTGTTTACTTCCTTTATAGTATGAAAGACTCCACTCTACCTTCCTGTGCATCACCCATGGCCAGAGCAGAGCATTTGCCCCACCAAGAAATGGGCTGAGAAAGTGGCTCTGTGGTAGACCTTATGCTAGGCATGTGAGGGGCCTCCATCAATCCTTATCATCACAAAGAAAGCTCCAGTGCAGAAATAACTTAACAGAAACCCACCCACATTACACTAATGCTGTTTCACCTCATGCTTATGTGAAGAGGGTCTTTTAGATTCCTCTACACTATTCTCTGGCCGGTGTTTTCCAAAGGCAAAGTAGGTGTGAGGGATGCTGTGGTGACAACTGCTGAAAGCATAAACTCTGTGGTGCTTCTCCCATTGTGAGAATCATATCCAGAAAGAATGAATGGGCCCCTCCATGCTGTACACTACAGAATGATGTGATTTTCTCAACCTTCTTCTACTGCGGCAGTTTTTTCTGCATATTATGTCTTGTCGCATATAAACCAAGTATCACTGTAAATTTGGTAATTAATAGAATGTCAGGAAAAGGTGCCTTCAGAGTAGCTCATATGCAAGCTGCTTGCATAGAATGCTTAGAATGGCAGTTTTCATTCCCCAGCACAACGTCCGAAACTCAACCACCATTCATTTGTTTAAAACTATTCCTGAGTGAGCCAGTTATTTATAATGAGAAGATATTCACATTAAATAGAAGACGATATAGTAATTATCAAATAACTTGAAACTGAGAAATTCTATGAAAGAAAAAAATCCAGATGGCCCTAATGATATTTAATCCTCGAAAAATATGGTAAAGGTAATTGAATATTTTGCTTTCTTGACATGATCACATTTTATGGACACCGACACATATAACAACATGTAGCCGACAATATGATATCTATTATAAAAACTTCAATAAAAATCCATTTTAAAACAAAGTCAGCTTGCTGGAATGTGACTAGAGAGGACCCACACCATGGAATAGTGAAAAATCTTTTTTTTTTTTTTTTTTTTTTTGGTTTTTCGAGACAGGGTTTCTCTGTGTAGTCCTGGCTGTCCTGGAACTCACTCTGTAGACCAGGCTGGCCTCGAACTCAGAGATCCGCCTGCCTCTGCCTCCCAAGTGCTGGGATTAAAGGCGTGCGCCACCACCGCCCGGCGTGAAAAATCTTTTAACTTTTAAAATGATGCTACATGCATCAGTACTTCATTTTTTGTATCAATTATGTTTTATTGATTTGTTTCAGAAACTTTTAATGAATTTGAGGGGAAAGTTGCATATCTCGATAACAAGTGATTACCCTTTCTGAACTGTGCTCCTCCAGGGGTCACAGGAGATTGCAAAGGTCACTGTGGTGAACACTTGTCACTTATTCATGAACAATTTTCTTTCTTTTTTTTCTTTGTTTACATTCCAAAGGCTTTCCCCTTTCCCAGTTCCCCCCCACCATACGTCCCATAAGTCCTTTCCTCCCCCAACTATTCCCCAATCACCCCCCCACACACCATTTCTCTGTTCTGGATCTACAAAACTGGATCCAATCTTTTCAGGCCCAGGGTCCTCTCCTTTCTTCTTCTTGGGAATCATTTGACTTGTTAATTGTGCCTTGAGTATTTAGGGATTCTGGGCTCATTAATATCCACTTATCAGTGATTGCATTTCTTGTGTATTCTTTTGTGATTGGGTTAACTCGCTTAACTTTTAAAACGATGCTACATGCATCAGTACTTCATTTTACATAAAAAACATATTCAAATTGATACAATTTGAATTTAAAATTTTTTAGAAACAATTCCTTAAATAAATCTGAATCATAAAAATGTTTGGCAGCAAATTAAGAAAGGATGTAACTACTGGAAATCTTGATTTCCTTAGTTATGATTCTAGCAGGACCAAAAGACTTTTTATACTTAGGATAGAATCAGTAGAATACTTACCCTTAATCTTACCTGTATCATACTGGGAAGTGGATTTCAGAATTGATTTTAGCTGTCCCGGTGGTCGTATTTCACTGAAGCATTTTTTAAGAGTGTTATTTCAATAGTCATATAAAACATTAATGAATTTGAATTCTGTGTTGTTTGATTTACTAATTTATATTATATTATAAATTTAAAAACTATTAATTTGTTCTTCAACCAGTTGATTACATTTGGGGACACTTTCCTTACAACTTTTCCCAATGTGGAAGATAAGGGAGAATTTAGCCCACAAAAATTAGCCCCCAAAAACCCATACACAGATACAGAAACACACACACACACACACACACACACACACACACACACAGTCCCTAATACCTCTTCAGCCTTTGTTCTGATAGCTGTACTGACTGGTATTTTTACTCTATTGACTTAGTGTCAATCTTTGGCCCTGGAGAAGCACAGCACCTTCTCTCATGATGCTTTGTGCATATTTCACTGACTATGATGTTACCACCCAAGAGGTAGATTTGTGGATCATCAAATAGATTTCCAGAACTCTTAAAATCCCACCACAGCTTTCACAATGTTCATGCTGCTCCTTTATAACTTATGCATCCTGAATGAATCCTGAAATCACAATCTGCCTGTTTCTGGGGCAAACAAGCATTTCTATGAATTAATAAGAGGATAACAAGAGCAAAGGACAATAAAACTTAATGGACACTTGCGTTTTTCCTGCGGAACTGTTTAGAATTCCAAATAGAAATTAACGTGTATTTTGCAAGGAGTCTGAACAGTTTTAAGTACTGAAAAGTTTTGAATCTTCACTTTCAACATTGGCTTTTATGACTTGGGGGAATTTTCAAACATGGACTGAGTAAGCTATTTAATAATGTTTAGAAAATGTTTTATTGATACATAGTCCAAATAAATAGGACAATGTAATGGTCCTCTCTTGTGAAAGTAATTAATCATAATGAGCACAGAAATATCTTGAAATACAACTTTAAATTTTCTACCAAAACAGTGACTAACCTAGCATCCTGGACAGAAATAGATGGGCCTTGACTTCTATGTTTATGTCCAACTGATGTGGAAGACAAAAGCCCCCTTTGTTGTGAGGTAAATATTAGTTATACTGTCATTCAGATAATGTATTGAGAGTCAAAGGATTAATTACTGTGGAAAACAGATCATGTGAACAGATCATTGATGGATGGAGAATTCTGGAAGACATGGGTGTCTTCCAATAACATTGAAAGATGCTACACCTGACAAAATGGTCCTTTGCATGTAAATCTGGTGTCAAGGGAAGCAAGAAAAGTGTTGGCATTCTGTAGTAATGACTGAAAATGGAGAACCACCCAAATTCATGTAAACTTTCAGACAAGAGAAATGCCTGAAATGATAGTTACTAGTGTGGGCCTTAGTTCACAAATTGAATCCAATAAGGCTTTGCAGAGCCAAAGAAGCTTAGATGGACAGACATGGGTAGAACTAATCCCAGCAGGCTCTTTTTCCAAACTGCAGAGTTGCTTCTTGGAAATGGTGGGGAAATGTAATGTACATGTTCATATGAACAACAATGAGCAAGTTTTCAAGCAAATAATATATGCATAATACTGTGGAACTTGTAAGACAAAGGTCTCAAAGTACTCCCATCATGAATTTGCTTCTTTTTGAATTTACCTACTATTACTGTATTGTTAAACCTTACCGGGACAAAGGTTTTTCATCTTTAAAATAGAAGACTTCTGCATCTAAAAAGAAAATATATTTTATTACAACTATAGAAAAACCTTACAAATGATCAGACTCATTGTTAGTATCAATTTCTATGAGACGAATCTAGAGATTAATCTAGAATAAATATTCATTTGTAGCAAATTACTTCACATAGAGCTATTCCATTCTCTGTATATTTCAAATCAAAGATGACAGTAGGTTATCAAACATTAATGCCTAAAAATAAATACACACAGACAATTGGGATGATCTTAAATGAGCTCTCTCAGACTGATAGACAGCAAAATCCTGACCAGAAAAATCAACTGTTTCAAAAATAACTTCTTGTGATTCTTTTTAACCCTAGGCTGATAATCCTGGAAAGAATTTTAGATTGAGTCTGGTAGCATACCATTTGAATCTCAACACTTAGGAGACAAAATCAGATGGATTGCTGTGATTTCCTGGAGAAACAGAGCTACATTTAGTGAAACCGTGTCTCAACCCTACTGTTAGAAGAGTAAAACCCAGAGCTGAGCTGCAAGCTGTCCCCTGAGTGCTATTCTTTGGCCAAAATTTAACCCAACATAAGCAGGCCTGCTGCACCAGGAACATCCAAGTTAGTCCTCCTCTGTTAGAGGAACACTTAGATAAATCTCTTAAAGTAATAAATGAGAAAATAGATCAAAAGCTAGAAGCCATTGCAAGACAAACACAATTAAATCCCAGATATCTCAACACACCAGAAAAACAAGACTCAGATCTAAAATCACTGGTAAAGATGCAGATTGAGGATCACTTAGATAAATTTCTTAAAGTAATAGAGGAGAAAATAGATCAAAAACTAGAAGCCCATACAAGGCAGACACAAAAATCACTTAAAGAAATCCAGGAGAATATAGAGCAAAAAATGAATCCCAATAAGGGGGAGAAACAAAAATCACCCAAAGAAATACAAGAGAACATGGGTCAACGAGTAGAAGTCATAAAGGAGGAAACACAAAAATCCCTTAAAGAATTACAGGAAAACACAAACAAGCAACTGAAAGATCTGAGCAAAACCATACAAAATCTAAAAACAGAAGTAGAAACAACTAAGCAATCGCAAAGGGAGACAATGTTGGAGATAGAAAACCTTGGGAAGAAATCAGGAGTCATAGATGCAAATATCAACAATAGAATACAAGAGATAGAAGACAGAATCTCAGATGCTGAAGATACCATAGGAACCATGGATTCAACAATTAAAGAAAATGCAAAATGCAAAAAGCAGGTAACCCAAAACATTCAGGAAATCCAGGACACAATGAGAAGACCAAACCTAAGGATTATTGGGATAGATGAGAATGAAGATCTATAACTTAAAGGGCCAGCAAATATCTTCTACAAAATTATGGAAGAAAATTTCCCCAACCTAAAGAGAGAGATGCCCATGAATATACAAGAAGCCTATAGAACCCCAAATAGACTGGACCAGAACAGAAATACTTCCCGTCACATAATAATCAAAACCCCAAATGTACTAAACAAAGAAAGAATATTAAAGGCAGTAAGAGAAAAAGGACAAGTAACATATAAAGGAAGACCTATCAGAATTACACCAGACTTCTCACCTGAGACCATGAAAGCTAGAAGATCCTGGGCAGACCTCATGCAGACCCTAAGAGAACACAAACTTCAGCCAAGACTACTATACCCAGCAAAACTCTCAATTGCCATAGATGGGGAAACCAAGATATTCCACTACAAAAACAAATTTGCAAGATACTTATCTACAAACCCAGCCCTACAAAGGATAATAGGGGAAAAATACCAACACAAGGGGGGAAACAACACCCCAGAAGAAACAAGATAGAAACCCCATCTCATCCAACCCAAAAGAAGAGAACCACTCAAATACAAATAATAATAACAATTCCCAAAATGTCAGGAAGTAATAATTACTATTCCTTAATATCTCTTAATATCAATGGACTCAATTCCCCAATCAAAAGACACAGACTAACAGACTGGATACGGAAACAGGACCCTACATTTTGCTGCATACAGGAAACACATCTCAGTGTCAAAGACAAACACCACCTTAGAGTAAAAGGCTGGAAGACAGTTCTACAAGCAAATGGTCCCAGGAAACAAGCTGGAGTAGCCATTCTAATATCAGATAAAATCGACTTTCAACCTAAAGTCATCAAAAGAGACACAGAAGGTCACTTCCTGCTTGTCAAAGGGAAAATCCACCAAGAAGAATTCTCAATACTGAACATCTATGCACCAAATGCAAGGGCACCCTCATTCGTAAAAGAAACTTTACTAAAGCTTAAAGCACACATCGCACCTAACACAATGATTGTAGGTGACTTCAACACTCCACTCTCCTCAATGGACCGATCAGGAAAGCAGAAACTAAACAGGGACACAGTGAAACTAATTGAAGCTTTGGACCAATTGGATTTAACAGATATATATAGAACATTCCATCCTAAAACAAAAGAGTATACCTTTTTCTCAGCACCGCACGGTACCTTCTCAAAAATTGATCATATAATTGGTCACAAGACAGACCTCAACAAATACAAGAAGACCGAACTAATCCCATGTCTCCTATCGGATCACTATGGAGTAAAAGTGGTCTTCAATAGCAAGAAGAACAACAGAAAGCCCACATACACATAGAAACTGAACAATACTCTACTCAATGACACCCTGGTCAAGGAAGAAATAAAGAAAGAAATCAAAGACTTTTTAGACTTCAATGAAAATGAAGGTACGACCTACCCAAATCTCTGGGATACAATGAAAGCAGTGCTAAGAGGAAAACTCATAGCCCTGAGTGCCTCCAAAAAGAAACTGGAAAGAGCATACACTAGCAACTTAACAGCACACCTGAAGGCGCTGGAACAAAAAGAAGCTAACTCACCCAGGAGGAGTAGAAGAGAGGAAATCATCAAACTAAGGGCTGAAATCAATCAAGCAGAAACAAAGAGAACCATACAAAGAATCAACCAAACCAAGAGCTGGTTCTTTGAGAAAATCAACAAGATAGATAAACCCTTAGCTAGACTAACCAAAGGGCACAGAGATAGTATCCAAATTAACAAAATTAAAAATGAAAAGGGGGATATAACAACAGAAACAGAGGAAATTCAAAAGATCATCAGATCCTACTACAAAGGCCTATACTCAAAACAACTGGAGAATCTGGAGGAAATGGACAATTTCCTAGACAGATACCAAATACCAAAATTAAATCAGCATCAAGTAGACCAGCTAAACAGTCCCATAACCCTTAAAGAAATAGAAGGGGTTATAGAAAGCCTCCCAACCAAAAAAAGTACGGGGCCAGATGGTTTTAGTGCAGAATTCTACCAGACCTTCAAAGAAGACTTAACACCAATACTCTTCAAACTATTCCACAAAATAGAGACAGAAGGGACACTGCCCAACTCGTTCTTCGAAACCACAATTACGCTGATACCTAAACCACAAAAAGATCCAACAAAGAGAGAGAACTACAGGCCAATTTCTCTTATGAATATAGATGCAAAAATACTAAATAAAATTCTTGCCAACCGAATCCAAGAGCATATCAAAACGATCATTCACCATGATCAAGTAGGCTTCATTCCAGGAATGCAGGGATGGTTCAATATATGGAAATCCAACAATGTAATCCACTACATAAACAAACTAAAAGAAAAAAACCACATGGTCATCTCATTAGATGCTGAAAAAGCATTTGACAAAATTCAGCATCCTTTCATGCTAAAAGTCTTGGAAAGAACAGGAATTCAAGGCCCATACCTAAACATAGTAAAAGCAATCTACAGCAAACCAGTAGCCAACATCAAAATAAATGGAGAGAAACTTGAAGCAATTCCACTAAAATCAGGGACTAGACAAGGCTGTCCTCTCTCTCCATATCTTTTCAATATAGTACTTGAAGTTCTAGCGAGAGCAATCAGACAACATAAGGAAGTCAAAGGGATACAAATTGGAAAGGAAGAAGTCAAAGTATCATTATTTGCAGATGATATGATAGTCTACTTAAGCGATCCAAAAAACTCCACCAGAGAACTTCTACAGCTGATAAACAACTTCAGCAACGTGGCTGGTTATAAAATTAACTCAAGCAAATCAGTAGCCTTCTTGTACTCAAAGGACAAGCAGGCTGAGAAAGAAGTTAGGGAAATAACACCCTTCACAATAGCCACAAACAACATAAAGTACCTTGGCGTAACTCTAACCAAACAAGTGAAAGATCTGTATGACAGGAACTTCAAGTCCCTGAAGAAAGAAATCGAAGAAGACCTCAGGAGATGGAAAAAATATTTCTTGCTCCTGGATTGGCAGGATCAATATAGTAAAAATGGCCATCTTGCCAAAAGCAATCTACAGATTCAATGCAATCCCCATCAAAATCCCAAATCAATTCTTCATAGATCTAGAAAGAGCAATTCTCAAATTCATCTGGAGCAACAAAAAACCCAGAATAGCTAAAACTATTCTCAACAATAAAAGGACTTCTGGGGGAATCAATATCCCTGACCTCAAGCAGTACTACAGAGCAATTGTGTTAAAAACTGCATGGTATTGGTACAGCAACAGGCAGGTAGATCAATGGAATAGGATTGAAGACCCAGAAATGAACCCACAGACTTATGGTCACTTGATCTTTGATAAAGGAGCCACAACCATCCAGTGGAAAAAAGATAGCCTTTTCAACAAATGGTGCTGGTTCAACTGGAGGTCAACATGCAGAAGAATGCGAATTGACCCACTCTTATCTCCTTGTACTAAGATCAACTCCAAGTGGATCAAGGACCTCCACATAAAACCAGACACACTGAAACTATTAGAAAAGAAACTTGGGAAGACCCTGGAGGACATGGGCACAGGGGTAAAGTTCCTGAACAGAACACCAATAGCTTATGCTCTAAGATCAAGAATTGACAAATGGGACCTCATAACATTACAAAGTTTCTGTAAGGCAAAGGACACTGTCAGAAAGACAAAATGGCAACCAACAACGTGGGAAATGATCTTCACCAACCCCACATCCGACAGAGGGCTAATATCCAATATATACAAAGAACTCAAGAAGTTAGACCCCAAAGAACCAAATAACCCTATCAAAAAATGGGGTACAGAGCTAAACAAAGAATTTTCACCAGAAGAAATTCAGATGGCCAAGAAACACCTTAAGAGATGTTCAACATCATTAGTCATCAGGGAAATGCAAATCAAAACAACCCTGAGATTCCACCTCACTCCAGTCAGAATGGCTAAGATTAAAAACTCGAGAGACAACAAGTGCTGGCGAGGATGTGGAGAAAGAGGAACACTCCTCCACTGTTGGTGGGATTGCAAAATGGTAAAACCACTCTGGAAATCAGTGTGGCGGTTCCTCAGAAAATTGGGCATGCCACTCCCAGAGGACCCTGGCATACCACTCCTGGGCATATACCCAGAGGATTCCCCTGCATATAACAAAGACACATGCTCCACTATGTTTATAGCAGCCTTGTTTATAATAGCCAGAAATTGGAAGGAGCCCAGATATCCCTCAAAGGAGGAATGGATACAGAAAATGTGGTATATTTATACAATGGAGTACTACTCAGCAATTAAAAATAATGAATTCATGCAATTTGTAGGTAAATGGTTAGATCTGGAAACTATCATCCTAAGTGAGCTAACCCAATCACAAAAGAATACACACGAAATGCAATCACTGATAAGTGGATATTAATGAGCCCAGAAGCCCTAAATACTCAAGGCACAATTAGCAAGTCAAATGACTCTCAAGAAGAAAAAAAGGAGAGGACCCTGGGCCTGTAAAGATTGGATCCAGTATTGTAGACCCAGAACAGAGAAATCGTAGGGGGGGGGGAAGAGTGGGGAATAGCATGGGGGGGAGAGGAATTATGGGACATATGGTGGGGGGTACCTGGGAAAGGGGAAAGCCTTTGGAATGTAAACAAAGAATATAGAAAATAAAAATATATATATATAAAAAAAAAAACAAAAACAAAAAAAAAAGAAAAAAAGAAAAAAAAATGAAATATCGGGACTCATGAAATTGAAATTTTTCTGCAAGCCAAAGATACTGTGAATAGAACAAAAGAGAGGCCTACATATTGGGAAAAGATACTCACCAACCCTACACTTTACAGAGAACTACTGTCCAAAATATATAAAGAACCCAAAAAGATAGGCATTCAGAAACCAATTTAAAAATGGGATAAAGAGCTAAACAGAATTCTCAGCAGAGGAACCTCAGAAGGTCGAGAAACACCTAAATGTTCTAAGTCTTTGGTCATCAGTGAAATGAAAATCAGAAGGACGCAAAGATTCCATCTTACACCAGTCAGAATGGCTAAAGTCAAAACTTCAAGTGAGAGCACATGCTGGAAAGCATTCTGAGCAAAGGGAACACGTTTCCACTGCTGGTGGGAGTGCACACTTGTACAACCCCTTTTGAAAAGTAATTGAGCAGGGTTTTTTTCTGAAAAGAAGGAATAGTTTTACCTCAAGATGCAGCTATCCCACTCCTGGGCATATACCCAAAAGATGCTCCACCACACCACCACAAGGACAGTTGTGCAACTATGTTCTTAAAACCTTTATTTGTAAAAGCCAGAAACAGAAAACAACCAGGATGGACTTCAACTGAAAAGTGGATTAGGAAAATGTGGCATATTTACAAAATGAAATATCATTCAACTATTAAACACAAGGAATCCATAAAAATTGCAGGCAAATGATCAGGAATTGAAAATATTATCCTGAGTGAGGTAATCCAAACCCAGAAATGCAGACCTGGTATGTACTCACTGAGAAGTGAATACTTCTTTACCCATATAGTACAGAATAATCATGCTAAAATCCACAGAGCTAAAGAAGCTAAAGTATGAGGGCCCAAGGGTAGATGCTTGAATCTCACTCAGAAGGGACTAGAAATAAGGGTTCCATTTTGAGGGAAATTTTTGGAAGATGGGGAGGGGAACTACAGTGGGAGCAGGTGTAGCTAGTAACAGGAGAAGAGATACCAGGAGGGACTTCCAGTGAAAGGCAGAAAATACCAACACACTCACAAAAATATTAACCCAAAATTTATCCTACCTACATGATAGTCAGGGATTAAAATGGAACAGAGATTAAGGGAATAGCAACTCATTAATTGGCCCAAATTCAGATCCACCCTGTGGGAGAGAGCCAATCTTTGTCACCATTAATCATATTCAGCTATGCTTGCAGACAGGAGCCAAACTCTTGTCAGAAGATAACTCTTCTGAGAGGCTTCATCCAGCATAGGATGGAAACAGATGTACACACCCACAGCCAAACATCAAGTAGAGTTTGGGGAGTCTTGTGGAAGAATTGGGGAAGGACATCGAACACAAAGGAGGACAGTGTGATTGAGGGGTCAGGGACACCACAAGAAAACCTACAGTATCAACTAACCTGGGCCCGTGAGGGCTCACAGAGATTGAACCACCCATGAAAGAGCATGCATGGGCTACACATAGACATCCTCCCCATAAGTAGCAGATGTGCAGCTTGGTCTTCCTGTGGGTTCTCTAAAAACTAAAGGGAGGACTGGTTCACACTGTTGGATGCATTTGGATTTTTTCTGCTAGTAGAGATGCCTTGTCTGGTCTCAGTGGGAGAGGAGCTAAAATCTCTATTCTTATTTAGGGTAGTAGGACTACCTACTATATACTATATTAATAATCATTATAAAAACCTTACACTCATTGAAGCTGATGTGCTTTACTTTGGTTTCCTGGGCTGGTGTTCCTGTCCTGTAACATAGATTTAATTTATCATTATTGTACTATTCATAAGAAAAACAGTTAGCAAGTGTTTTAAGTACATTATATTTGTGTCCATCCCCTATCTTACTCTAGATGTTTACAAAAAATAGTTTTTTGAAACAGGGTCTCACTATGTAGACTAAATCTGCTCTATGGACCATGTTGGCCTTAACTCACAGAGATCTGTGTATCCTCTACTTCCCATGTTCTGGGATGAAATGCATGGGCCAACAGGAAAAAGCAAAGAATGCTGAATTCACTTTCCAGCACTTGACTGCAATTGCTGACCGCCAACCTTCCCAGCTTTTCTCAACAGAAAACACAAGGAATACTGAGCTCTACATTAAACACAAACAAAAGTGCTGTTGATCATACACATGCACATACACACATACACACAAACACACACACACACACACACACACACACACATTTGAAAAAGCATTAGGACAAGATTGGGTGGGCTCATAGTAGTATGACTGTTGACACTTTTAGGACATTGGAGGAAGGATTCCAGGCCTGAAGGAGACAGGAGCTCCAAAGGACAGCCAACAGAATCAAATAAACTGGACCCTTGGGGCTTTCAGAGACTGAACCACTAATCATAGTACAAAAACACTCTGGATGGAAACCTCCCCACACATATGAAGCTATGTCTTCATAGGAACCCAATCAACTGGGATGGGGGCTATGAAAAAGGCCGTTGCCTGTACAAAGGGTATATTCTTCTAGGTGATATACCCTATGCCTTGTCTGGGCTCAGAGAGAGAGGAAGTGCCCATCCTTGTAGAAAGTGGAAGTGCCAGGGTGGGGACATACAGGGGATCCCCAACTGCTCAGGTGTGAAGAGGAGGAGGGACAGGGAGAGACTGTAGGATGGGATGACCAGGAGGGTATCAGTGAGCTAGATGTAATGTGAACTAAATAAAATTAAATTTTTACATGGTTTGAAAAGAGAATGTGCTATCTCTACCAAGGCTCATTGTCAAACACACAGCTATTATGTGGGAATAATGGCTCAACATAAACAACAGGTATACATGTGTACTAAACAGAATATTCCAGCATACACAAGGGTATATCATATGGAAAGGGCATATGGCATTGTAAGTACACCCGTTTTTCAGAGCTAAACATTGACAGAACTCCTGACAAGATTTAAAATGCCAGACTCTGTGGAAAGAAACGAACTACTTATATAACCAGTTTGAAAGCTCCATCTGAAATGGGGAAGAAAATGTCTTGAACTGTGGAATCACCAAAGTTGCTGGGTACTTGTACTATGACACTTAAAGAACATCTTCCAGTGACAGCTCCTTTCCTGCTGAGTTGGACATTTCAAACTCAAACAGATCATTAGGAAACACTATTTGTTACCTTGGATTATGCTGTCATCTTCAGAGTCATAGGATATAAAATTTCAGGTTTAGGGACTATCGGTGTTTATCCATGATAAGAAACTTGCCAATGACACCTATGGCCCTTAATTCAGTGACAAACACTGTCAAAGGCAAAAATATGACAGTCGAGCAACAATTGATCTAGCTTATCCTTTGGCTTGGTTGATGGCTCATGAGGTGAACTACTGAACTAGGTTGAGAGCCCTGGTGTGTGCTGTTCTTGTGTTGTGCTGAAACAGTCTCTTTTCCAGCTCCTACTTCCCGTGTGCTAAGCTTTCTGAGTATGTGCCTTCGAGATTCTCAAAATCTTCCTATCATTTTAACATTCCTGACCTAAGCAATTGTCGACCTCAAGAACAGCACTAAGATTGAAGAAAAGAAGAAACTGTACCCATTTATCTCTTCTGGTGCATGTGCATTAGCACACATCACTTCTAAAAATTCAACCATTTCAGGTTTCTTTTCGAATGCAGCAAGCTGCAATGGGGTCAAGCCATACTGTAAAGGAAAGAATATTGCATTTTACAAAATGAGGTGTTTCTCAATAAAAATTCATCACAGATTTTATGAGCATAAATATACTGTAAACTGTTACAAGCGTTCATTTATTTATCCTACAACACCTGTTGCACTTTCCCACACACAGCTGCTTTCTTTCCTTTGACACACCTTTTCCCTGTCCAACACTGTCTATGAACCACACTCCCTTCCAGAACTCTTCCCCCAAACACTCAACGGTTCCTGTCTTCTTAGCTCCATGTAGTAAGCCCTCCACTGACACAGCCCTGAAACAGAGTAAAGTTTGCTATGCCCCCGATGAAGGAGTGTGCTCAAGAGGTGTCTGGAGCAGGGTTTCTCATCCTGTATTTCAAATATATTTCTTTGCTAAACTAAGAATTATCTCACATGCTCAACAGCATCTTCTCTGTATACCAAAATTTTTAGAAATTAAATAATGTATTTTCATATTTTCTCCAATGATCAAATTTTGTAATTTGTCTGTCAACAACACATTTCTATTTATTCTATAATCATTTAACTTGAAATAAATTTATATTTATTGTCTGTGCATATGTGAAGTGTATGTGTTAGTTTTGAATTTTAAAATCAAGGCCAATTCTGAGACAAAATATGCTACGCTGTGTTTTTTTTTTTTTTTTGAACTAACTACCAAAATTATGAAAAACATATTTGGAGACAGCAGTGTTCCTGTGAACAGAATCAGTGAGAAAGTTTGAGCTTCTGCATGTAGAAAATAGATATGAGTGTCACTGCTAGAAGTGCACTGGGAATGAAGTTGAGTGATCTTTACCTCAGTTTTGGCTTCAATATCTACGTTATGCTTAAGAAACATCTGTACAATGGGTAGGTTACCCCTGGATACAGCATGGTGGAAAGCTGTATTCCCACTAAAATCGATGAGATTTGGATCTGCATTGTAGTCGAGCAACACAGAAACACAATCTATATTGTCTCGTTGGGCAGCCTGTGGAAATTGGACAAAGAAATGCATCTTCAATACAAGGAAGCCAAGAGAGACATTGTTACCATTGCACTGAATAGTTTCCCTTAAATCAAACGCAGAGCTACAGTTATGCACATTATCCCTCTATTTGGACTCAAAGTCTTCTTAAGTACCCCAGGCTTGCCTAATCTTAAAATCTCCCCACCACATCTTTTTACAAATGGTAGAATTTAAATGTTCTGCCAACATGCCTAGATTTTCTAAGAATTCAGGTCTGTGCTGGTTGGCTGTTGGAGTGCAGAGATTGGGTTGTGTGTTTAGGTTTTGTTCTCTTTGCCAGTTTGCCATAGGCTAACACACCTGGAAAGATCCTCACTTGAGGAACGACCCCTATCAGAGTTCTCTCTGAGCAACTATGTGGAATATATTTTTGATTTAGATGGAAGTAGGAAAGCCCAGGGTCTTAGGGATAGGTCCCACGGCTGGGAGAAAGTCCTCAGATGTATGAAGATAAACTGGGCAAGCCTTGGTAAAAGTCACAGAAAAGCTGACTTCTCTCATGATCTCTAGTTTAGCTCTTCCCTCTGGTTCCTGATTTGAGCTCCTGCCCAGTTCCCCTTGAGAATGAACTGTGAGAGGTAAATGTAAGCCAAATAACCATTTCCTTTCCTTTCTTGTTTTCTGTTAGTGTTTTATCACAGCAACAGAAACCAAACAAGGACAACCTCTAATCCATTTCATACTGAACCAGATGGCCAATACCTACCTTAATCAAGGGTGTACAGCCTTCATCATCCCGGATGTTAATGCTGGAATTATTTTCTAATAATAGTTTTACCACATCTGGATGGTTGTGGGCACATGCGTAATGCAGTGATGTTCTGGAAAGGAAGGACATTTAGGAACGTTTCTGAAAGCTAAATAAGAGCCCCATCACCTTTAAGTACTACATAGTATAACATTAATTTCCTTCTGATATAAGAAAGGCACTGGAGTTTCCTTATTTGTTCATGTCTACCCAGATGTTCATTCGCTGAGCTAGGGATATGGTGCCTGGCTGGCCCGTTTAAGGCAGGCATTCTATCAACACTTTCATCCTGCAAAAAGCAGCCTGTCTGAATCTCAGAAAAGTTCCCAGTAAATTGAACTCAGCTTGAATTTAAATCCTACTCTACTATCTGGTACTTAATAGTTCCTCCTTGGGATTTCTATGAGCCCCATGACTCCATTTCCCAATCCAAAGAACGGAGATTAAACATAAAAGCCATCTTGCACAGGGCGGCTATAATGTTTCAATTAGGATGGGTTAGACTATTACAAGCATTTACAGATCCTGAGAGTTCATCCTTTGCTAGTCATAATGATTTCCCTTCCTTGTCATAACAAACACATTTCAGTAAAAAAAAAAAAAAAAAAACAGGATTCTATCAACAGAGCACATATAAAATTTTATATTCAAAGGAGTTAACATTTCTTTAAAAATAACTCTCTTCACCAACCAGGTCTTGAACATGACAATCCTCCTAACTCATCCTAAATAGTGGCCAGTGGCACTGGGTTACCTTCCTTTTTCATTCACATTTTAGCCTCACTAACATTGGAATTTCATTTATCATTTCTATTATTTGGCAACAATAATTGGCAATATTTTTAACTTTGTTACCCTACAAAAGAAAAGGGTATCCTGAAACCCATTGTGCCTTACATTAAACAAAATATGGTACAATCCACAGGTAATCTGCAATGATATAGATCACTTTTATCTATGTAAATTTTTAACAACATCAAAACTCTAAAGTCGGCTCAGAACCATCCGGCGGCGGCGGCAGAACCAGGTACCCGACACAGCCCGAGCTTAAGACCTTCGGGGACTCAGGCCTGGAGTGGGAATTGGGCACAGAATAGCGGGTGCACTCTGCACTCGCGCGCGGGGCGGACCCCGAGCTCCCTGCAGGCAGCTGCCATATTGCCTGCAGCTTCCCGCCCAGCTGGCGGTGGGGAAGCCGGAGGGTCACCCAGCGTCCCAGGTGCTCAGAACCATCCGGCGGCGGCGGCAGAACCAGGTACCCGACACAGCCCAAGCTTAAGACCTTCGGGGACTCAGGCCTGGAGTGGGAGTTGGGCACAGAATAGCGGGTGCACTCTGCACTCGCGCGGCGGACCCCGAGCTCCCTGCAGGCAGCTGCCATATTGCCTGCAGCTTCCCGCCCAGCTGGTGGTGGGGAAGCCGGAGGGTCACCCAGCGTGCCAGGTGCTCAGAACCATCCGGCGGCGGCGGCAGAACCAGGTACCCGACACAGCCCGAGCTTAAGACCTTCGGGGACTCAGGCCTGGAGTGGGAATTGGGCACAGAATAGCGGGTGCACTCTGCACTCGCGCGCGGGGCGGACCCCGAGCTCCCTGCAGGCAGCTGCCATATTGCCTGCAGCTTCCCGCCCAGCTGGCGGTGGGGAAGCCGGAGGGTCACCCAGCGTGCCAGGTGCTCAGAACCATCCGGCGGCGGCGGCAGAACCAGGTACCCGACACAGCCCGAGCTTAAGACCTTCGGGGACTCAGGCCTGGAGTGGGAATTGGGCACAGAATAGCGGGTGCACTCTGCACTCGCGCGCGGGGCGGACCCCGAGCTCCCTGCAGGCAGCTGCCATATTGCCTGCAGCTTCCCGTCCAGCTGGTGGTGAGGAAGCCAGAGTCAGCCAGTGTGCCAGGTACCCAGACCCAGCCGGAGGCCGAACCAGCCTCCCATCCAGCCAGTGGCAGGGAAGCTGGAAACCGGACCCAGCCAGCTTCCCAGCAGCTTGGGACCAGCAGGCGGAACCAGATAACTGAGATATCCCAACTTTAAGACCCCTGGGGAAACAGGATATCAGACAGCGAACCCTGAGCAGGAGCAGCGCAGAGCAGCCGCCCAACAGGCGGAACCAAATACCTGGGATATCCTGAGGTTAAGACCTCGGGGGACTCAGGCCACCTGTCAGCAATCTGTGAGCAAGAGCCCCGCAGGACAGTGATTCAGGTATCCCAGTCACTGGGAAATAGCCTTACAACCCCACAGGAGGGTCAAGCACCAGCTAGTATCTACAGGACCAACTAACACCAGAGTTAACCAGATGGCAAAAGGCAAACGTAAGATCGCTACTAACAAAAATCAAGGCAATATGGCGGCATCCGAACCCAGTTCCCCAACAGCAATAAATATTGGATACCCCGAAACACCAGAAAAACAAGACTCAGATCTAAAATCACTGGTCAGGATGCTGATAGAGGAACACTTAGATAAATCTCTTAAAGTAATACATGAGAAAATAGATCAAAAGCTAGAAGCCATTGCAAGACAAACACAATTAAATCCCAGATATCTCAACACACCAGAAAAACAAGACTCAGATCTAAAATCACTGGTAAAGATGCAGATTGAGGATCACTTAGATAAATTTCTTAAAGTAATAGAGGAGAAAATAGATCAAAAACTAGAAGCCCATACAAGGCAGACACAAAAATCACTTAAAGAAATCCAGGAGAATATAGAGCAAAAAGTGAATCCCAATAAGGGGGAGAAACAAAAATCACCCAAAGAAATACAAGAGAACATGGGTCAACGAGTAGAAGTCATAAAGGAGGAAACACAAAAATCCCTTAAAGAATTACAGGAAAACACAAACAAGCAACTGAAAGATCTGAGCAAAACCATACAAAATCTAAAAACAGAAGTAGAAACAACTAAGCAATCGCAAAGGGAGACAATGTTGGAAATAGAAAACCTTGGGAAGAAATCAGGAGTCATAGATGCAAATATCAACAATAGAATACAAGAGATAGAAGACAGAATCTCAGATGCTGAAGATACCATAGGAACCATGGATTCAACAATTAAAGAAAATGCAAAATGCAAAAAGCTGGTAACCCAAAACATTCAGGAAATCCAGGACACAATGAGAAGACCAAACCTAAGGATTATAGGGATAGATGAGAATGAAGATCTACAACTTAAAGGGCCAGCAAATATCTTCTACAAAATTATGGAAGAAAATTTCCCCAACCTAAAGAGAGAGATGCCCATGAATATACAAGAAGCCTTTAGAACCCCAAATAGACTGGACCAGAACAGAAATACTTCCCGTCACATAATAGTCAAAACCCCAAATGTACTAAACAAAGAAAGAATATTAAAGGCAGTAAGAGAAAAAGGACAAGTAACATATAAAGGAAGACCTATCAGAATTACACCAGACTTCTCACCTGAGACCATGAAAGCTAGAAGATCCTGGGCAGACCTTATGCAGACCCTAAGAGAACACAAACTTCAGCCAAGACTACTATACCCAGCGAAACTCTCAATTGCCATAGATGGGGAAACCAAGATATTCCACGACAAAACCAAATTTGCAAGATACTTATCTACAAACCCAGCCCTACAAAGGATAATAGGGGAAAAATACCAACACAAGGGGGGAAACAACACCCCAGAAGAAACAAGATAGAAACCCCATCTCATCCAACCCAAAAGAAGAGAACCACTCAAATACAAATAATAATAACAATTCCCAAAATGTCAGGAAGTAATAATTACTATTCCTTAATATCTCTTAATATCAATGGACTCAATTCCCCAATCAAAAGACACAGACTAACAGACTGGATACGGAAACAGGACCCTACATTTTGCTGCATACAGGAAACACATCTCAGTGTCAAAGACAAACACCTCCTTAGAGTAAAAGGCTGGAAGACAGTACTACAAGCAAATGGTCCCAGGAAACAAGCTGGAGTAGCCATTCTAATATCAGATAAAATCGACTTTCAACCTAAAGTCATCAAAAGAGACACAGAAGGTCACTTCCTGCTTGTCAAAGGGAAAATCCACCAAGAAGAATTCTCAATACTGAACATCTATGCACCAAATGCAAGGGCACCCTCATTCGTAAAAGAAACTTTACTAAAGCTTAAAGCACACATCGCACCTAACACAATGATTGTAGTTGACTTCAACACTCCACTCTCCTCAATGGACCGATCAGGAAAGCAGAAACTAAACAGGGACACAGTGAAACTAATTGAAGCTTTGGACCAATTGGATTTAACAGATATATATAGAACATTCCATCCTAAAACAAAAGAGTATACCTTTTTCTCAGCACCGCACGGTACCTTCTCAAAAATTGATCATATAATTGGTCACAAGACAGACCTCAACAAATACAAGAAGACCGAACTAATCCCATGTCTCCTATCGGATCACTATGGAGTAAAAGTGGTCTTCAATAGCAAGAAGAACTACAGAAAGCCCACATACACATGGAAACTGAACAATACTCTACTCAATGACACCCTGGTCAAGGAAGAAATAAAGAAAGAAATCAAAGACTTTTTAGACTTCAATGAAAATGAAGGTACGACCTACCCAAATCTCTGGGATACAATGAAAGCAGTGCTAAGAGGAAAACTCATAGCCCTGAGTGCCTCCAAAAAGAAACTGGAAAGAGCATACACTAGCAACTTAACAGCACACCTGAAGGCGCTGGAACAAAAAGAAGCTAACTCACCCAGGAGGAGTAGAAGAGAGGAAATCATCAAACTAAGGGCTGAAATCAATCAAGCAGAAACAAAGAGAACCATACAAAGAATCAACAAAACCAAGAGCTGGTTCTTCGAGAAAATCAACAAGATAGATAAGCCCTTAGCTAGACTAACCAAAGGGCACAGAGATAGTATCCAAATTAACAAAATTAAAAATGAAAAGGGGGATATAACAACAGAAACAGAGGAAATTCAAAAGATCATCAGATCCTACTACAAAGGCCTATACTCAAAACAACTGGAGAATCTGGAGGAAATGGACAATTTCCTAGACAGATACCAAATACCAAAATTAAATCAGCATCAAGTAGACCAGCTAAACAGTCCCATAACCCTTAAAGAAATAGAAGGGGTTATAGAAAGCCTCCCAACCAAAAAAAGTACGGGACCAGATGGTTTTAGTGCAGAATTCTACCAGACCTTCAAAGAAGACTTAACACCAATACTCTTCAAACTATTCCACAAAATAGAGACAGAAGGGACACTGCCCAACTCATTCTTCGAAACCACAATTACGCTGATACCTAAACCACAAAAAGATCCAACAAAGAAAGAGAACTACAGGCCAATTTCTCTTATGAATATAGATGCAAAAATACTAAATAAAATCCTTGCCAACCGAATCCAAGAGCATATCAAAACGATCATTCACCATGATCAAGTAGGCTTCATTCCAGGAATGCAGGGATGGTTCAATATACGGAAATCCATCAATGTAATCCACTACATAAACAAACTAAAAGAAAAAAACCACATGGTCATCTCATTAGATGCTGAAAAAGCATTTGACAAAATTCAGCATCCTTTCATGCTAAAAGTCTTGGAAAGAGCAGGAATTCAAGGCCCATACCTAAACATAGTAAAAGCAATCTACAGCAAACCAGTAGCCAACATCAAAATAAATGGAGAGAAACTTGAAGCAATTCCACTAAAATCAGGGACTAGACAAGGCTGTCCTCTCTCTCCATATCTTTTCAATATAGTACTTGAAGTTCTAGCGAGAGCAATCAGACAACATAAGGAAGTCAAAGGGATACAAATTGGAAAGGAAGAAGTCAAAGTATCATTATTTGCAGATGATATGATAGTCTACTTAAGCGATCCAAAAAACTCCACCAGAGAACTTCTACAGCTGATAAACAACTTCAGCAACGTGGCTGGTTATAAAATTAACTCAAGCAAATCAGTAGCCTTCTTGTACTCAAAGGACAAGCAGGCTGAGAAAGAAGTTAGGGAAATAACACCCTTCACAATAGCCACAAACAACATAAAGTACCTTGGCGTAACTCTAACCAAACAAGTGAAAGATCTGTATGACAGGAACTTCAAGTCCCTGAAGAAAGAAATCGAAGAAGACCTCAGGAGATGGAAAAATATTTCTTGCTCCTGGATTGGCAGGATCAATATAGTAAAAATGGCCATCTTGCCAAAAGCAATCTACAGATTCAATGCAATCCCCATCAAAATCCCAAATCAATTCTTCATAGATCTAGAAAGAGCAATTCTCAAATTCATCTGGAGCAACAAAAAACCCAGGATAGCTAAAACTATTCTCAACAATAAAAGGACTTCTGGGGGAATCAATATCCCTGACCTCAAGCAGTACTACAGAGCAATTGTGTTAAAAACTGCATGGTATTGGTACAGCAACAGGCAGGTAGATCAATGGAATAGGATTGAAGACCCAGAAATTAACCCACAGACTTATGGTCACTTGATCTTTGATAAAGGAGCCACAACCATCCGGTGGAAAAAAGATAGCCTTTTCAACAAATGGTGCTGGTTCAACTGGAGGTCAACATGCAGAAGAATGCGAATTGACCCACTCTTATCTCCTTGTACTAAGATCAACTCCAAGTGGATCAAGGACCTCCACATAAAACCAGACACACTGAAACTATTAGAAAAGAAACTTGGGAAGACCCTGGAGGACTTGGGCACAGGGGAAAAGTTCCTGAACAGAACACCAATAGCTTATGCTCTAAGATCAAGAATCGACAAATGGGACCTCATAAAATTACAAAGTTTCTGCAAAGCAAAGGACACTGTCAGAAGGACAAAACGGCAACCAACAAAGTGGGAAAAGATCTTCACCAACCCCACATCCGACAGAGGGCTAATATCCAATATATACAAAGAACTCAAGAAGTTAGACGGCAAAGAACCAAATAACCCTATCAAAAAATGGGGCACAGAGCTAAACAAAGAATTCTCACCAGAAGAAATTCGGATGGCCGAGAAACACCTTAAAAGATGTTCAACATCATTAGTCATCAGGGAAATGCAAATCAAAACAACCCTGAGATTCCACCTCACACCAGTCAGAATGGCTAAGATTAAAAACTCAAGAGACAACAAGTGCTGGCGAGGATGTGGAGAAAGAGGAACACTCCTCCACTGTTGGTGGGATTGCAAAATGGTAAAACCGCTCTGGAAATCAGTTTGGCGGTTCCTCAGAAAATTGGGCATGTTACTTCCAGAGGACCCTGGCATACCACTCCTGGGCATATACCCAGAGGATTCCCCTGCATGCAATAAGGACACATGCTCCACTATGTTTATAGCAGCCTTGTTTATAATAGCCAGAAATTGGAAGCAGCCCAAATATCCCTCAAAGGAGGAATGGATACAGAAAATGTGGTATATTTATACAATGGAATACTACACAGCAATTAAAAATAATGAATTCATGCAATTTGTAGGTAAATGGTTAGACCTGGAAAATATCATCCTGAGTGAATTAACCCAATCACAAAAGAATGCACCTGAAATGCAATCACTGATAAGTGGATATTAATGAGCCCAGAAGCCCTAAATACTCAAGACACAAATAGCAAGTCAAATGATTCCCAAGAAGAAGAAAGGAGAGGACCCTGGGCCTGTAAAGATTGCTTCCAGTTTAGTAAAGAAACCGAGGGGGGAGGGGGAATTATTGGGGAACAGATGGGGGGGAGAGGAACTATGGGAACTATGGTGGGTGGGAACTGGGAAAGGGGAAAGCCTTTGGAATGTAAACATAGAATATAGAAAATAAAATTAAAAAAAAAAAAAAAAAAAAAAAAAAAAAAAAAAAAAAAAAACTCTAAAGTCTCAGTCCTCAGTTCTTTGATTTTTTTTCCATTTCTACATTTCATTTTATTTATGCTCATGACCAGTGTTTCTCTACCTGGTGCCATCAGGAGCACAGCCTAGTCCTTAGGTAATAGATAAAGTGTCCATGATAATCCAGGCACTAACTGGTAGCAGAGCAGGAGCTCATGCTTTACCATAAAATGGTCAAGACACTGCTGGACTCACCCCAAAATTGGGTAAATATCCCAAGAAGGAGATAACTTATGGCTTCCTAACTCTGATGCTTGATATTCAAAGGGCTTTAAGCAAAATGAAAATAGGGATCCAAAGAGTATGGTTCATTTCATTTAATATTTAAATTTATTGAATATAAGGAAGTTTGACCGGGCAGAGAAACATAATGGTCTAAGAGTGGGAAGATCTGGAGAGAGAGAGTAAAATGTGTACTCTATACAGTAGATATCTAAGTTATGTGTGGGGAACAAATGGACTGACTGAAAATCTACACTTGGACAATTCAGTCTTTTTGTGTTTGTTTGTTTTTTTCGAGACAGGGTTTCTCTGTGTAGCCCTGGCTGTACTGGAACTCACTCTGAAGAACAGGTTGGCCTCGAACTCAGAAATCCGCCTGCCTCAGCCTCCCAAGTGCTGGGATTAAAGGCGTGCGCCACCACCACCCGGCTCAATTCAGTCTTTTTAAAGAAACTATTCAATAAGCAAGAGAATATCTTGAAACTATAATTTACAATTTATTCTTTTATGACTTATATATGAACCTTGAACTTGGAGACTAATTAGCCCCTGAGAATTACAAAATAATCAAGAATCAAGTGGACGACAGAAAATCTACTGTTGTGTCATTGATTCCCCTTCAGAAACTAGAACAGAATAAAAATAGGAAATAAGAATGAGGGGCTGGGGTGATTGGTAGAACTCAATTGGTAAATCACTAGCCCTGAAAACCTGAGTGCAGATGTGGGGATAAGGGGATCCCCAAAGCTGACTTGCCTGCAAGTCTGAGAATCAATGTGCTCCAAGAGAGTAAACTAAACACACCGTGGACTTGGGTGAGTGACGATGTCTCTAAAACTGAGGGACCATGTGGTGGACCCCACAGTGAGGCCTAATGTCCTGGGGTCAGTCCCCAGAACCCACACTGCGGCCGAAGACAACTGTCAAGTGGGGAGTCCTCTGACCATCACACACTGAGCTCCACACGTGTGGGACACAGGAAAGTGAGTGGAAGACAATGTCAGCCTCTTTCCTTCATTTGTGTATCAGTGCACACACAACATGTACCTAGGGTGAGTATGGGGGTACAGGGTCAGAGTTCAAAATGTCTTTGATCCATTAGCAAACATGGGTCATATTAATCTAAGGTTTCTTAGTCGTTTTTGTTGCATTAAAGTTGATGATTTATCTTATGATAAATTTTCCAGCGTTGTATAATAGTATTTATTAATGGCCTATATGTTAAGACAAATCTAGGCAGGTGGCTTGTCAGTTAACAGCTCACCTTTATTTTCTAGGTCATTCAGTTTTGATTACTATCACCCACATGGCAGCTCACAACTGTGTATATCCAGGTCCAGGGTATCAAACACCTGATTCTATCACACATGGTGCATCAAAAATGTACAGAAGCAAAACACTTGTGTGTATGTGTGTGGGTGTGTGTGTGGGGGGAGTTTTGCTGTGTGTGTCTACAAAATTTAAGTGTAAATATAAAAATAAAATGATGTCGTTTGACTAAGGCCTAGGAGCTGCTGTTCCAAGGTATGCAGGTCTCATATGTCTAGGAGCACTAAACAAGTAGACAATGCAGGGGACACAATGAAAATGAACCTAAGCATGCCATCTCTCCTCCATTAGGATGTAGGCCTGGAAGTTGATTTTACTACCTGCTTGGCTCTGAGTATTCTGACAGGTCCCCCTCCACTCTGTCCACTCCCTTCCCCTCTCCAACTCCAAAGCCCATTACCTGCTCCTCCTATCAGCTTCATCCACGTGGTGACGACTCGAGTGGATTAAATATTCAGCTGTATCCAGGTCACCCACACTGGCTGCTCGTTGTAAGCGACCCACGGGGTCATACCCGATCAGGTAGAGGGGAAATTTCGACTTTCTCCTATGATGGGTACATCTACAGCCCAGACAGGAAGGCCACAGACGGGAGTACCATCGTCTCCGTAGAGTGACGATTCTTGTCTGGGCATCATAAGCCAGATCATCATCCATCATGGAGGCCTAGGGCCCCACAGGGCCCTATTTCCCCCCTTTTCCCTTCCCTTTAGATGTTCGCTGCCTCCCAAATTCTATAATAAAACAAAATAAACAACTCTCCTTTCGAGCAAGACGCTCAAGAGTCCAGCACGTTCAGTTATCAACTGAATTATACCGCAGCGTGCAGCAGTACATTGTGCTAGCATCACCACGGTGACAGGCTGTGAGGTCACAATGGTGCTTATGATCTATGCATGCCTACCTCAGACTGCAGTGGCAGGAGCCCACCTCCTCTGGGCCTGGGCAAAGCACTGTCAATATTGACTCTGCAGTGGATCGGCCTGCATGGCCTCAAAGGGAATACTGAGGGCAGTCAGGTGATGGTTCAGATCCTTTGCAGCCCTGCAGGCCTGGCAATGAGTGGCCCTAAAACTGGCCTGATGGCACAAAGAAAAAAAATCATCCTGTGTTGGCAAACCCAGACCCAATGCCACAAATATTTATATGTGTTCTCTTTTAAGTGTGTTGGTGTTTAAGGATCTGAAATGAGAACTACAATCTGAATAACCACACAGGATTACTATCTCGTAAGACAAACCAGTGGGGAGAAGAATAACTCCCAAGGAAGAGGAAGTAGTGTAAAGTGTTATCAAGAGAGAGAGAAAAGCTAGACTAGGAGGGTTTAATAAGAGGCAATTGGCAGAGTCAGGTAGAGGCATAGGGTACACTCTCCAACCCCCTCACCTCTTTCAGGCCCCATTACCTGCCCCTCCTCTTATATCCATCAACATGATGTTGACTGCAGTTGATGGCACTCTGCATAGTATCCAGGTCACCCATGCTGGCTGTCCATTGGAATGGGCCCAGGGATTCATACCTGACAAGGTAGAGGGTCAGTTTCCTTTGGTTATGCAAGCACCCACAGCCCTGGCATGCAGGCCTAGTAAAGTAGGAAATAAGAGGAGGGACAACAAACACTGAAGGCCCTTTGAAAAACTATATGCAAATCGGCTACTCAAGGAGCTTCCTATATATTTATGCAAGGGATCCGATGGAACTAAAAACAAAAAGAGAAATCAGGCTCCAACTAGACATCTTGTGCTACCAAGTTACACCTCCACTCAGAGGAATGGGTTAGAACCTGTTGAAGGGTCCTATAGAAAGCCTCGACTATCACAGGCTAGTGCCAAGACTATGGGTTTGTCTACACAATCTGATGTTAAAGACTGATTTTTGAAGGTAACCTTTCTGTCATCACAGTGGAATAGCTTGAGCTTGGGTCTAACTAGACTCCACCCTACTAACCATCCTTAAAATCAATTCCTCAGAGTTCTGCTTGACTGAGTTAGAAAATTCACTGTTCTCTTTAGTAATGTGGCACAACTTTCTACCTCCCCTCTAGGAGCTTGCTTGGTTTTAAGACTGGTCATGGGGCTAGAGGTAATTACTGGTGTGTCCTGAAGGACATCAGTGTATCTTGCCTGGGATTTCCTTCAGACTATGAAGGATTAATTTCTTCAGCCACAGGCAGAAACGCCAATAATTCAGGGGGTGTGGACAAGAGTCCCTCTTATGCTGGGGGTGGAAAGCCTATTTCCTTGGGTGAGATAAACCCTTGAGAATCTGAGGGTCAAAGTTCTCAGCCTCAGGGGGATCCTCCCATACAGCTCCATCCCAAGATACAGGATCCCATTCTTTATTAACTTAATGTCTTTACTTTAACTGCCTACACACTCAAGCTGTTGCTTGAATTTTCATTGTAGTTCAGCCAACATTATAAAGAGGGCTTTGATTTGGTTTTCTGCAGCTTGACCTCTGGGGCTGGCTGGTGAGAAGATCCTTTTCCAGGATGCACTCAGAATCCTTTAGACTGTTCACGTGCACCTGGAGCTGGTCAATATTATAACACAGTTGTTTTCTTTCACAGTGTTCTGAGATGCTAAAAATCGGTTAATTTTAATCACAGTTTTTCCTCTTTGTCAATTTACCCAGACATACTAGAAACAAACAATCCACATCATTATTTCCTTACTTTCCCACAAATTGTCAAAAGTTTAATGTGCAGAATAACTAGATTTCTTTCTTCTCACAAAAGGTGAATTGGGATTATCAAACACATGTCTTCATCAATTTGTTAAATGGCACATACCTTGGGCTTTCTGTATTTTCCAAGCTTCTGTGAGAGACTTCAGTAACTGTAGGTGTTGGCAAATTAAAAGCTCATTTCAGATATTTAAAAAATTCATCCTTATAGTTTTGTTGCTCTAGAACCATCTATGTATTACTCAAAGTTCACTAGAGCAGTGGTTCTCAGCCTGTGGGTCATAAGTCTCACAGGGTCACATATCAGATATTCACATTGAGATTCATAAGTAGGAAAATTACTGTTATGAAGTAGTTATGAAATAATCTTGTGGTTGGGGGTCACTACTGCATGAGGAACTGTATTAAAGGGTTGCAGCACTAAGAAAGTTGAGAATCACTGTTCTAGAGAAACAGAACTGATAAAATGAACCACACACAACCTCTCTCTCTCTATTATATTATATATGGAGCATAAATATATAAAACTTAGCTACATAATAAATAAATACAAATATACTCATTATGTTATATATATACATATATATATATACATACATATATATATATATATATATATATATATATATATATATATATATATATATATATATGAATTGATTACAAGCTGTGGTCCAGCTAATCCAGCAATGGTTGTCTGTCATGAAAGGGACCCCGAATATACCAGTTCATGTGGCTGGATGTCTCAGGTAGTCTTCTATATGTGCTGAAATCCCAGAGAAGTAGTTTCTAATGCCAGTGAAGGAATGGACCTGCCAGTGAGCATGAGGGTAAGCAGGCAATGAGCAAGAGCTTCCTTCTTTCATGTTTTTATATAGGCAGCCATAGAAGGCATGGCCTAAATGTAAAGTAAACTTTACCACCTCCAAAGAGCTGACTTTAAATGTGTTTTCTCACTTCAAATTCTTCAGTCACGAAAAATTGCTCATAGGTGTGCCCAGCCGTTGAGCTTTAGTTAATTCCTGATATGGTCAAGTTGACAGCCAAGAATAGCCATCCCAAGTGACAGTCTCTTTAATCTGATATCTCTTCATCCCTATGTGTAGCATTTAATTTCTGAAGAGGAAGGATCTCAGACTGATGTATAGGTTTACACATGTGAGAGCAGGCAGGAGAACAAAGACTTTTACCTCGGCCCTTTAGCTGAGCTCAGGGACCTCTACATTCAGAAACCCATGCAGAGTACACGGCATATGGGCAACCACACAGCCATGTGCCCTGTGCATAAACACACACCTCCTTGCTGATCTGTGATAATTTAATGTTCTCCTGGATTTCCGCCAAAGTGATTTTCATCTCACAGACTGAGTCAGACACAGTGGCCTTACCTGGCACAGGGGATGAGGCACAGCAGGTGTTCAGGTGGTTAAGGTGTGCTTGAGAAAGCCAGGCTGTGGAGAGTGTGTGTTGGAGCTGTATCAGTTGCTTTCCAGGGCTGTGAAAAAAACACATCAGACAGGATTATTCACGGTATGGAATAATATCCCAAGTCCGTGTCATTTCATTTGAGGAAAGGGTGACATTAAGAAACTGTCTAGGGGGCTGGAGAGATGGCTAGCATTTAAGGGCAGGGGCTGCTCTTCTGGAGGACTTGAGTTCAATTCCCAGCAACCACATGGTGGCTCACAGCCATCTGTAATATGATCTGATGCCCTCCCTGGCATGCAGTTGAACATGCAGGATATACGTATTATATATTATATAGCAATTATATATGTGTATTATATGTTATATAACACATATATAAATTATATGTATATATGTATATATGTATATATGTATATATGTTATATATATATGTGTGTGTGTGTGTATATATATATATACATATATATATGTTAAAAAAGAAAGAAAGAAACTGCCTAAACTGCCTAAATGGGCCGGTTAGATGTCTCAGTGGGTAGAAGTGCTTGCTGTCAAGGGTGACCACCTGAACTTGAGTTCTAGGACCCAAGCATTGTAAGGAGAGACAACACTTCCAAAACTTGTCCTTTAGTTTTCACATGTGAGGCATGGCGTGCTCCACCACCCACACTAATAAGTAAATGTCAATTAAATATTCCTAACAGACATGTGCAAAACAAAAAGCAAAACACAAAACAAAAGAACAATAACAAAAACCTGAGCAAATGGCTGTGGATACAAATCTGTGCTCACAAACCGGCTGGACTCTTATGCTCTATGAGAATGCAATTTAAATGATGCTGTTTCTGTTGCTGTTGCTGGCTGTTTGTTTGTTTGTTTGTTTGTTTGTTTGTTTGTTTTGAGACAGGGTTTCTCTGTGTAGCCCTGGCTGCCCTGAAACTCACTCTGTAGACCAGGCTGGCCTCGAACTCAGAAATCCGCCTGCCTCTGCCTCCCAAGTGCTGGGATTAAAGGCGTGTGCCACCGCCGCCAGGCTTTGTTGTTGCTTTTTTGAGATAAGTTCTCACTGTGTAATCCTGCCTGGCCTCCTACAGATTCACATTCCCCTCCCTCCTGAATGCAGCGGATCGAGTTCCACGCCTCAAACTTACCTAACCTGAGTCTTTTAAACTTCAGTTTAGACTCAGATGTGTAAGCTCCATCTCTGTGACCTGTTCACCGGGCTTTGGGACTTGTTCCTCTTGTTTAGAGTACTGAAGGGGAGAAGGGCAGACAGTTTTGCAGAGGCGACTGACCCTTCCTCGATGAGTGGCAGCCGTTGTTACTGCTGCCCACTGCCTGTTTCTTTCTATTATTGCTGTTACAGTTTTACCGAGCTGAGTACTCTTTCCTGTTTCTTCCGTGCGCCTGGTCCCTTCTTAACCCCCGGTCTTCATCTTCTCTCTTCACTCCACCTTGCTTCCGGCACCACTTCAAGCTCTCCTTCCCTCTTGCCCCACCTTGGTTCAATCCAGAATCAGATGGGCATGAAGCTCATGGTGGACTTTGGTATGATCCCGGTAACCCCCATGGGTTTTGGGAACTCACTGCTGTCTTCTAGCTTCGTTGGGGACTTGAAACGGAAGTTCTGCAAGATGGTGGTGAGGAACAGGAAGAGCTCCATCTTAGCCAGGCCGTCTCCCAAGCAGAGTCGCTTCCCTGAAGAGGAGAGAGGGAAGGACACAGGCCCAGAGGCAGCTCTCACTGCTGCCTCGCCTCAGCACCCAGTGCGCAGCTGTGTTCTCTGATGGAGAAGGAGCTTCTACACTGGAGCATGAAGAATCATTAGGAAAGGCTCCTACGCCTCTCAGAAACCGAGCATCCCTACATACAAAGTGGGGTAACCCATGGTAAGTCTAGATGCTTCCTCTACCAGTTACCAAGTATACTCTCAAATGTGGATGCTCTGCTGGGGTCTCCTTTATTCATCTAATTATCTAGGTAGATAGACAGACAGATAGACAGACAGACACAGCATCTATCTATTATTTATTTATTTTTAGTTTTTTTAAGTCAGGGTTTCCTCTGTGTAGCTTTGGCTGTCCTGTAAGTTACACCATAGACCCAGGTTGGCATTGATCTCAGAGATGCACTTGCTTGTGCTATTTGAGTGCTGGGATTAAAGGCATGTACCACCACCACCTGGCTGTTGTCCCCCTTTAAAGTGTCTGAATATAAGGCTGGAGAAATGGCTCAGTGGTTAAGAGCACTGTCTGCTATTCCAAAGGACCCAGGTTCAATTCCCAGTACCCACATGGCAGCCCATAATTGTCTGTAACTCCAGTTCCAAAGGATCTGACAACTTTGCACCAATGCACATTAAATAATTTATTTTGGCTTGCAGCGAGGCCGCAGACCCAGATCACCTTGGCAGGTGGTATCTGCACAGACCAGCGTGGGCACCAACCTGCTCGTGGGTCTGTGCCTGGAGTACAGCCAGAGGCCGACATCTTGCCTCAGGACACCACAGACAGCTAACCAGACAGAGCCCTGTGGACTGAGAGCACCACCATCTAGGTTTCAGCAGGCTAACCAGGGAACCTCTGGTCCTGCAGGGAATCCTGTGGTTAGACAGAGCCCTTGTAGCTGGTGGCCTGAACAGTTCACCATAGAGAACCAACAGAGGAGCCCAGGTCACCATAAAGATCTAACAGACGAGCTCAGATCGGTGGAAAGAAAAAAAAAAAGATCTGATTCTTAAGACCTGGCAACTAGACAGGCCAGGAGGAGACAGCGGGAGACCAATTACAGGACCAGCAGCAAGCCTGGGGAAGACTTGGGTCTGTCCCAGCAGAGCTGAGGAGGTAATATCCACTGTATACAAAGAACTCAAGAAGTTAGACGCCAGAAACCCAAATAACCCCATCCAAAAATGGGGTACAGAGCTAAACAAAGACTTTTCACCTGAAGAAATTTGGATGGCTGAGAAACACCTTTAAAAATGTTCAACATCATTAGTCATTAGAGAAATGCAAATCAAAACAACCCTGAGATTTCACCTCACACCAGTCAGAATGGCTAAGATTAAAAACTCAGAAGACATCAGGTGTTGGCGAGGATGTGGAGAAAGAGGAACACTCCTCCACTGCTGGTGGGACTGCAAGCTGGTACAATCACTCTGGAAATCAGTCTGGCAGTTCCTCAGAAAACTGGACATGATACTTCCGGAGGACCCTGCCATACCAATCCTGGGCATATATCCAGAAGATTCTCCAGTGTGGAATAAGGATACATGCTCTACTATGTTCATAGCAGCCTTATTTATAATAGCCAGAAGCTGGAAAGAACCCAGATGTCCCTCAACGGAGGAATGGATACAAAAAATGTGGTATATATACACAATGGAGTACTATTCAGCCATTAGAAACAATGAATTCATGAAATTCTTAGAGAAATGGATGGAGCTGTAGAGCATCATACTGAGTGAGGTAACCAAATCTCCAAAGAATACCCATGGTATACAGTCACTGATAAGTGGATATTAGCCTAGAATCTTTGGACACCAAAGACACAATCCTCATACCAAATGATATCCGACAAGAAGGAAGGAATGGACACTGGTGCTGGAAAGGATCAAAGCATCAGTGTATGGGAATACCAGAACATGGAAGTGGGAAGGGGTAGATGGGGGAACAGGGGGAGGGAAAAGGACATGTGGAACCTTTGGGGGGCGGGGAACCAGAAAAAGGGAAATGAAATGTAAATATAGAATATATCCAAGAAAAAATGTTTAAAAACCTGCCCACTAAAATAGTTTTATATGTATTTTCTATTTTTCTATTCTCAAGGAAGGTTTAAAATTAAACACCCTTACTATCATGAGCAACAATCAAATCAATATTATGAAATAGACTGTTTCAAAATCTTTAAAAACTGAGTGCCTTAATATTTCCCATTATAATGTCTGCTATGAAATATCAACAGCTATTAGATAAACTCTCCGTATAAAAAGTTCTTTACCTTTAAAAATTTTTATTTTAATAAATAAAGAAAACAAAAAAATCATTTAAAACTGCATTAAAAATTTCCCTACCCTGACCCGGATCCCTGAAAGAGATCGCTGATCTCATTGATCCTTTGATCTGCATCCAAGATGTTTGGTGCATGGGAGGTAGAGGGGTTGCAACTGGTTAGCTTGATGCTAGGCTGCATCTCAGATGAGGACCTAGCATGAGCGACCCCTGTTGGTGTGAGCAGTGGTCCTGTAACCCAGTGTTTTCTTACCAGTGTAAAAAGACAGAAAAGCAGGATTCTTCTCCAACTGTACCTTGTCATCCAAGTAGTAGTTGGGGTTGAAGTCTTTGGGGGTAGGTAACAACATTGGGTCCATCATCAGAAAACCTAGTATACTTCTTGTACTCAAAGGACAAGCAGGCTGAGAAAGAAGTTAGGGAAATAACACCCTTCACAATAGCCACAAACAACATAAAGTACCTTGGCGTAACTCTAACCAAACAAGCGAAAGATCTGTATGACAGGAACTTCAAGTCCTTGAAGAAAGAAATCAAAGAAGACCTCAGAAGATGGAAAAATATTTCTTGCTCCTGGATTGGCAGGATCAATATAGTAAAAATGGCCATCTTACCAAAAGCAATATACAGATTCAATGCGGTCCCCATCAAAATCCCAACTCAATTCTTTATAGATCTAGAAAGAGCAATTCTCAAATTCATCTGGAGCAACAAAAAACCCAGGATAGCTAAAACTATTCTCAACAATAAAAGGACTTCTGGGGGAATCAATATCCCTGACCTTAAGCAGTACTACAGAGCAATTGTGTTAAAAACTGGATGGCATTGGTACAGCACCAGGCAAGTGGATCAATGGAATAGGATTGAAGACCCAGAAATTAACCCACAGACTTATGGTCACTTGATCTTTGATAAAGGAGCCACAACCATCCAGTGGAAAAAAGATAGTCTTTTCAACAAATGGTGCTGGTTAAACTGGAGGTCAACATGCAGAAGAATGCGAATTGACCCACTCTTATCTCCTTGCACTAAGATCAACTCCAAGTGGATCAAGGACCTCCACATAAAACCAGACACACTGAAACTATTAGGAAAGAAACTTGGGAAGACCCTGGAGGACATAGGCACAGGGGGAAAGTTCCTGAACAGAACACCAATAGCTTATGCACTAAGATCAAGAATTGACAAATGGGACCTCATAAAATTACAAAGTTTCTGCAAGGCAAAGGACACTGTCAGAAGGACAAAACGACAACCAACAAAGTGGGAAAAGATCTTCACCAACCCCACATCCGACAGAGGGCTAATATCCAATATATACAAAGAACTCAAGAAGTTAGACCCCAAAGAACCAAATAAATGGGGTACAGTGCTAAACAAAGAATTTTCACCAGAAGAAATTCAGATGGCTGAGAAACACCTTAAGAGATGTTCAACATCATTAGTCATCAGAGAAATGCAAATCAAAACAACCCTGAGATTCCACCTCACACCAGTCAGAATGGCTAAGATTAAAAATTCAAGAGACGACAAATGCTGGCGAGGATGTGGAGAAAGAGGAACACTCCTCCACTGTTGGTGGGATTGCAAAATGGTAAAACCACTCTGGAAATCAGTGTGGCGGTTCCTCAGAAAATTGGGCATGTTCCTTCCAGAGGACCCTGGCATACCACTCCTGGGCATATACCCAGAGGATTCCCCTGCATACAATAAAGACACATGCTCCACTATGTTTATAGCAGCCTTGTTTATAATAGCCAGAAATTGGAAGGAGCCCAAATATCCCTCAAAGGAGGAATGGATACAGAAAATGTGGTATATTTATACAATGGAATACTACTCAGCAATTAAAAATAATGAATTCATACAATTTGTAGGTAAATGGTTAGACCTGAAAAATATCATCCTGAGTGAACTAACCCAATCACAAAAGAATACACATGAAATGCAATCACTGATAAGTGGATATTAATGAGCCCAGAAGCCCTAAATACTCAAGGTACAATTAGCAAGTCAAATGATTCCCAAGAAGAAAGGAGAGGACCCTTAGCCTGGAAAGATTGGATACCAGTTTTGTACCGAAACTGTGGAGGGAGGGGGAATGATTGGGGAATAGTTGGGGGGAGAGGAACTATGGGACATAGGGAGGGGGAGAACTGGGAAAGGGGAAAGCCTTTGGAATGTAAACATAGAATATAGAAAATAAAAAAAAAATAAAAAAGAAAAAAAAAGAAAACCTAGTATAGGGAACACTTCAGTGCCCTAGAAGAAAATAGAGAAATTACACCCTTCACAATAGTCACAAATAATGTTACATTCCTTGGTGTGACTCTAACCAAGCAAGTGAAATATCTGTATGACAAGAATTTCAAGTCCTTGAAGAAAGAAATCGATGATCTCAGAAGACGGAAAGATCTCCCATACTCATAGATTGGCAGGATTAATATAGTAAAAATGGACATCTTGCCAAAAGCAGTCTATAGACTCAATTCAATCCCCATCAAAATTCCAACTCAATTCTTCATAGAGTTAGAAAGAGCAATTTTCAAATTCATCTGGAATAACAAAAAACCCAGGATAGCTAAAACTATTCTCAACAGTAAAAGAACTTCTGGGGGAATCAGTGAGTGCATACCATTTGTGTTCTTTAATGATTGGGTTACCTCACTCAGGATGGTATTTTCTAGTTCTCTCCATTTGCCTAAGAATTTCATGAATTCATTGTTTTTAATAGCTGAGTAGTATTCCATTGTGTACATATACCACATTTTCTGTGTCCATTCCTCTGTTGAGGGACATCTAGGTTCTTTCCAGCTTCTAGATATTATAAATAAGGGTTCTATGAATATAGTGGTGCATGTGTCCTTATAACATGTTGGAGAATCTTCTGGGTATATGCCCAAGAGCGTTATACCTGGGTCTTCTTGTAGTAATGTGTCCAATTTATGAGGAAATGCAAAATTATTTCCAGAGTGGTTTTATCAGCTTACAATTTCACCAGCAGTGGAGGAGTGGTCTTCTTTCTCCACATCCTTGACAGCAGCTGATGTCATCTGAGTTTTTGATCTTAGCCATTTTGATCAGTGTGAGGTGGAATCTCAGGGTTGTTTTGATTTGCATTTCCTTGATTACTAAGGATGTTGACCATTTCTTTAGGTGTTTCTCAGCCATCCATTATTCCTAAGTTGAGAATTGTTTAGCACTGTACCCCATTTTTAATAGGTTTATTTGGTTCTATGTTATCTAACTTCTTGAGTTCTTTGTATATATTGGATATTAGCCCTCTGTTGGGTGGAGGATTGGTAAAGATATTTTCCAATTTGTTGGTTGCCGTTTTGTTCTATTGACAGTGTCCTTTGCCTTACAGAAACTTTGTAAGTTTATGAGGTTCCATAATGTAAGTTGTGTTAATTGTACACTTCTAATTATGTTAGTATATCGAAAACTGGCATGTCTATTATGGTGGTTTATCAACCAGCTTTTATTTTATTGTCTGTGAATATTACAGGACTTTGGTATTCTGAAAAAAGCTTGCAGGCACTAGAACAAGTGAGTCAGGCTTTAAGCAGAAGCAAAGGGTAGTGTGCTTGATTACTGCTGACACTGCAGCTTTATTACAGTAGATAGCACACTCCTTCCGCAATTGCTGTGTCACAAGAAGTGAAGATATCCACTTTTGTTAATCATTTAGCAAATAATGTTACGAATACTCTGAGCATTCAAGAAGATTTAGGTAGACATTTGTAACAGTGGATTGATGCTCTTTATCATAAAATTTAAATTATTGGAGAGGAGGTACAGAGTTTAAGAATAAGAAGTCATCTCACTATCATGCTAAATACCAATGGATTTTCGTGACTTCTAGAATTTACAACGATAGCCACTATAATTGGGGAAAAATTCAAAGGCAGTGTATTTGGCATAATTCTAACACCTCTCTGGTTGTTTTAACTTTGCATACCAAGATTATGAATTTAAAGATTGATACCCCACTCAGCTTTGATGCTGCAGATGTTACTGATAAAATTATTCATGGCTTGAGGTCAGTATTTCCATCTTGGTCAAACTTCAATAATGGCTTATATAGCTTGATCATGTTAGCCCTTCTTGTCCTGGGAATACCTATTCCTGCCCATTGTGATAAAAACTTGCCTTTTTGATGTGGTTGTCTAACAACATCAATATTTTGGCAGCCAAAATACATGGCTTGAAAATAAAAATGGATCCTCAAATAGACTTATTAATTTAACAGGCTGGCAGTCAATGTCAAAGTCTGTACAGTGCTTTACCACCTTAAGACAGAATAGCATTGCTTTTGAAAATGCATATTTCAAGAGTAGTATGGAAGGCATTTTTGTCAGAACAACCTAAGACATACAGTCTTGCTTACGAAATAAAGAAGGGAGAAACGTGGAGAACTCATGGTTCTGCTTATAGAAATTTGGCAAGTACTTGTTGCTGGGCTCAGAGGAAGAAGTAGCTTCAGATAAGAATATCAGCATTTTGGCTAATGGAAGGACCAAGGCAAACACAGCTGAGGAATGTGTTACTTTCCTTTTTTCTTGGTAATCCTGAGAAGTCCCCAGACTCAGAGACTTCAGGGACTTTATTGTTTTCTTTGATTACTACCTTGTGTGGTCTCTTTGTTCATTGCCGTGTTTTAGTACTTTATCTTTGATCTGAGAAATGGCCATATTCTTTGGATGTACCTAATTCAATATAAAAGTAGAATGCGAAAAAATAAAGGTGCTTCAGTCTCATCACTGACTGAAGTCATGTTACAATGTTGTCTAATTGTCTTCTTTTTCTCTTCAATCCTCACTCCATCCTTCAAGACCCTGTTGACTGACTGAGCTGGCTTGGTCATACCAGTGTTAGGTCCTCAGGGGCAATCAAAGGGCGACCAAAGCTTGTTTTGTCTAAAAGACAGGTAATATATATTCTTTTGGGGAGCTTTTGGAACATTTTCCCTAACATTCATGCCTTGTTACCTAAAATTGTCCTCAAATTTTTCAATTTCTTCAAAATCTCTTTTAAGGTTCAAAAATCATATCTACTCTACTCCCACAGGTCAAATCAACTATGATGACAACCATTATTTAATCCTTAATTAACCAATTTTCTTTTACAGACAAGGGGTTACTGCCCATACCAGATACATAATTAACGTGAAATTTCCTTCTTTAGCCATCTAAAGCAGATAGAGCCTCAACTCTTTTCTCTGCTTTACTTAAGACGAAACAAGTAATACCAACGTAAAGGATGCATTCTAGAACTAAATTGCTTTTCTAGGACTATAGCAACTGGTCATGATGAGCTCCCAAGCAAACTATTACAGGCTTAACACACACTGCACACCCTGGAACACATCTCCTTCTGGGATTCTGCTCCTCTATCGTGATTACTCTACAAGTTTATCTCTATAAAGAAAAAGGGCGATCTTGCCTCGGGACGCCAAAGACTGCTGGCGGCTGGGGTCAGATGTGTGGACTGAGACCTAGCCCAGAACCCACTACACTGTCAGGCTCTTGCCTGAGCCCAGAGCCAGAGCAGGTCGCCGGGAGGAGGTCTGTGCACCTACAGCTTGGCTGCTGCTGCCAACCACTGGGGACCGGCTCGTTGGGCTTGCAGCGAGGCCGCCATCTTGACTCGGGACACCACAGTCGGCTGGCGGCTGGGGTCAGGTGCATGGACAAAGACCTAGCTTAGCATAGACTACCCCATCAGGTGCCCAGAGCCAGAGGAGCTCGTTGAGAGGTCTGTGCACCTTACAGCTCAGTGGCTGTGGCTGGGGACCAGTTCACTGTGCTTGCAGCGAGGCTGCCATCTTGCCTCTGGTCACTGAGGACAGGTAGCAGCTGGGGTCAGGTGTGTGGACTGAGACCTAGCCTAGCATAGACTACCCCATCAGGCTCTTGCCTGTGCACAAAGCCAAGGAGCTTGGTGGGAGATCTGGGCACCTACAGCTCGACACGGCTGTTGCTGACCGCTGGGATCCAGCTCTCTGGGCTTGCAGTGAGGCTGTCATCTTGCCTCAGGTCACTGCGGATGACTGGTGGCTGGGGTCAGGAGTATGGATGTCGCAGGAAGTGAGCTGGAATAGCCATTCTAATATCAGATAAAATTGACTTTCAACCCAAAGTCATCAAAAGAGACACAGAAGGTCACTTCTTGCTAGTCAAAGGAAGAATCCACCAAGAAGAACTCACAATTCTAAACATCTACGCTCCAAATGCAAGAGCACCCTCATTTGTAAAAGAAACTTTACTAAAGCTCAAAGCACACATTGCAGCTAACACATTTTTTCAATATAAAAGAAATCATGGTTCATACAATGCCCAGTGGACTGAAAGATCAGTAAAGAAAGTAAAGGTGACATCAGGTGTTGACTGGAACTACAAACCAAACAGAAGAACAACAACAAACAGCAACAACAAGTCAGAAAGTCAAGACTCATGGTCTGTAGGGGAAGAGATTAGGAGGCATAACCCCAATACCAAACTACATTGAGTGGCGCAGAGATCTGAGGGCAGTGAGCCAGGGCCATGCTGACACCTGAAGAAAGAGCAACAAACAATGAAAAATAAAAGTGCAGGCACACAAATTTGGCTGGGAGGAAGACAGCTAGGGTGAGTAATGAACACACCTGCTCGAGACAGTGTCTCATTTTACCCAAATACAAAGGTCTCGATTAATCGAATCTCTCTCTTCATGTCTAGTCTCCTCTGGAACTGCAGACGCATTGTTGGCTCTGCCCAACCCAGCGTAGAAACTCTGCCACCGATTGCTCCTGATGGGAAAGATGCTGTTCTACAGGTTCGCAATCTCCCAGAGAACCTTCTAGGCTTTGCATGATTCAGAGGAATGACACAGATCAGGAACCATCTGATTGCCCGATACATAATAGACGAAAAATCAAGTTTTTCATTTGGGCCTGCATAGAGCAGTAGAAAGAACTTATATACTGACAGATCCCTGCTGATCATCACTCAGAATGATGCTGGATTGTCCACCCTAGGGATTCTGAGTTCAGACATGAAGAGTGAAGAAGCACATGTAGTAATCCAGGTGGAGAGGAAGTGATTTACTATAATCACTTTCCTGTAATTGTTCAGTACTGGGTGGGGCTAAGACACATGTGACTGTCATGCCTGGCCTGCACCTTCCTCCTCTCTATTCCATGTCCCCATGTGAAGATCTGAGCACTTAGTGCCAGACAAACACAGAGAGACAATAGGCCAAAGATCAGATTCCATCTTCTGACTCTACCTGCACCAAGAGACACCTTGATGATAACTCAGCCTAAGAAGTCAGGTTCTGCCAAGTCTCCCGGGGCTCTAAACCAGGAAGCCCAAGCACTGTCATCTCACAGCGACTGGACTAAAGCAAGCCATGGGAACACTTCAGTCCTCCATTCTTACTTCCTCTTAAAGCTGATAGGGAACAATGTTTTTTGCTGTCCATGTCAAATTGCAATATGTATTATCTACAAATTGAGATTATCATAAATAAAGTCCAGGAACTGGTGCAGATGCCACAGAAGAGTACTGTTTACTGGATTGCTTATCATGCCTTGTTCAACATGCCCTCTTATATCACCTAGGGCCCCTTGCCCAGGGATGGAACTGTTTGTAGTGGTACAGACCCTCCCATATCAATCTGCAATTTAAAAACAAAACTACCAGCTTGGCCGTGGGCCAATGTGTTGGTAGTGTTTTCAACTGAAGCCTTGTCTTTCAAAAGAACTCTACATTGTGTCAAATTGATATAAACCATCCAACCTAATACTTCAGCCTCTTTCAAGATCTTAGCCTGCCCTGACTATCAAATTGATCCTGACCCTTACACAATCCCACTCCTGTTGGGCTGCCAGGAAGAGCAGCAAGAACACCTAAAAGGTGAAGTCAGGAATTAACCAGAGACTCAAGAGAAACTGGAAAAAAAACCAAACAGACAGAAAGTGAAAATCCAAGACCTGTAGAATTCAGAAGAGGCATCACCTCAAACCCCAGCATGCATAAGTCTATGTGGTGTCTGTGCAGCATGGAAGGAACCATGTACACATCCAAGGGGCACCTCCATGCAGAGGAAGCAATTTTCAGAGCCTCTGTAGGAAATTGTGTTGCTCACCTTCTTTAGGTGGGATAGATACACCCTCACCTGCCTCTCTACGCTAATAAGTCATCTGCTCAGGACGGAGGTCACTATCTTTACACCAAGAACAGTGAGCTACACATGATGGCTTTTTTTCTTTTCCCTTCCAGGTCTTGTTTTTCAGTGTTGTAATTCTCTGACTTCTACCAAATTCAATGTAGAACCGGTGCCGAAGTATGCTGCTGAAGAGGAAAGTATTCTTCTCCTCGTTCAAAATCTGCCAGAAGAGCTGATATCCTTTACCTGATGCAACTCAATGTTTACAGTCCCAACCTTTAAAATTGTAGACTACCAAGTAATCAGGAATATTACCACCTTGAGTGATACATACAGAGGAAGAGGGATGGTGCATACCAGTGGATCCCTACTGCTCCAGGACATCACTGAGGAGGATGCAAGAATGTACACACTAGAAACTTTAAATATAAATAACAAGATTGAAAGAGCACATGTGCAGTCTTATGTAAACACTAAGTGACTCTCAATGGCCTCTGGCTGCTGGGTATGACTTATCCTACTCCATATGCTGGACTGTCAGGGCTGGATTATGCCTGTTCTCTCCCCTGCTGCATTGTGTCTCCATACTGGGATTTGGGCACTTACTGTAGGACACACACTAGGCAGACAAACTGCAGTCAGTCAGAATCACTCAACTGTCTCTACTTCCACAGAGAAGAACGTGTGTGGAATAACTCTGCATGAGGACATCAGCCTCAGTGCAGACTCTTGGGGTTCTCACCATATACATGGCCACAAGAGAGACCTTGAGAGAGTCAGGCAAGCACTGGATGAGGGAACTATGAGGTCTTCATGGAGAGCACCAGGAAGCCCCTGCTCCGAAATTTTGCCTCTGACTGGACTCTAGGTCACACTGAAGAGCTTCTTGTCAATGTTTGGTTTTGACAGGGAACAAGGCTTTGCTCACTGTCCAAATCCCCTAGGGTGTGGGACCAGTTGTGACTCCCCTGACAGTTGCAGTTTTGTAGGTCATCTGTGCATCTCCTTCTCCTGAGTCTCAGTGAACAGGTGCCAAGACATAAGCCAACGATTGTGATGGGCTTAGGTGACTTACAGGAAGGTCAGGTCCCCCAAGGGAGGGAGGGAGGAGACAGTTCTCCAGGCAACTCCTTGTCCTCATGGGTCCAGCATAGAGAATTCTCTTCCCCCAATAAATAGTAATATATACAACCAATTTGAGCGGCTCCTACAGCCCCAGGTCAGGCCACTGCTCATACCTAATCTTAACTCCAGGCACAGCAGTGATCATTTATTACATGTTTTGTTATATGAAAACTGAGACATAAGAAACACAGTGGGTGAAATAAGGGCACACAGGTCATGGGTATCTGATAAAAAGCACACGATAAGTCTATAGTCACAGCTCTAACTTCTCCCTCTTGGAGGCTTTTTAAATATTCAATAAAGTGGGGCTGATAGATCTCTGATGGATTATTGTCATTTGGTCCCATTCTGTTTTTTCACAGAGCCAGTGACACAGCCTTCATTCGAATCACGGACACTACAGTCAATACAAATAGATCTGTGACCTTCTCCTGTGTTTCAACTGACATTGGAATCTCCATCCGTTCTTCAATAACCGCAATCTGCAACTTACCGATAGGATAAAGCTGTCTCCAACAAAGTGTGGATTCAGAATAGATAATGTCAAACTTGAAGATGCTGGAGAGTACAGGTGTGTGGTCATCAACTGAACTGGTAAAGGAGCAGGTAGTCATCCAGTCAGGTGGCCTTGATGAATGAGCACCCCTCCTCTCATCCTACAATAGAATGGCAGCATTTCTTTATTGATGGGATAAAACATGGAAGAAAATTATGTGGAGAAAATGATCAGTTACGATTCAGGTACAGCCAGCATGGTGAGACATGCCTGTGATTCTGGGATACACATGTGTATAAGAATCAGGCAGGATTTAAAGTGAGACTGTCTCCAAAGGAAAACAAAGACATCAATATCGTAAACAGAAATACAAAGGCATCAGCAACTTAGGCTGTGGATCAAATATATACTCAATCTCCAAAATCCATGAGAACTAATTTCAGGAGCACCCAAACTTTTGGGTGCTTTGAATCTGGTTTGGAAATCATACAATGCAGAGGCCAGCATCTTTGCTCCTGTGATTGAGCAGACAGGTACATCCAGGTACACAGGGAACACTAGAGTATAGGATCACTCGGAACACGGCCCGCCAAGGCCCCACCTGCACCTAGGAGCTGGGCAGTGCCACCACAGCTGTCTGTGCACCTATCCTGCTAGGGGCCATCTGCTTTGCAGGGAGTTCTGAGATTAGAGGTCAGGTGACAATCTTCACTCCTGCAACCGAGCAGGCTGTTACAGCCAGGAAAGCAGAGAACACGGAGTGAAAAGTCATTTGGGACTCAGTCTGCCAGGCCCCACCTACACCCAGGATCTGGGCAGCCCCACAGCATTCTGTGCCAAGGGAAAGCAGGTCACCCAGGGGTGCTAAGATAGGCTTGCAGGCACACAGGAGGAACAAGCGCCAGCCAGAGGCGGTAGGACCAACTAACGCCAGAGAAACCAGATGGCAAAAAGCAAATATAGGAATGTTACTAACAGAAATCAAGGCAATATGGCAGCATCCGAACACAACTCTCCTGAATACCCCAACACACCAGAAGAGCAAGACTTAGATTTAAAATCACAGGTCATGATGCTGATGGAGGGCTTCATGGAGGATTTCAAGAAGGGCATAAATAACTCCTTTAAAGAAATATAGGAGAACACAAGTAAACAGGGAGAAGCCCTTGAAGAACTAAGGGAAAACACCACAAAACAGGGGAAGGAATTGAACAAAGCAATCTAGGATCTAAAGTTGGAGGTAGAAACAATAATGAAATCACACAGGGAAACAATTCAGGACATAGAAAACCTAGGAAAGAAGTCAGGAGTCATGGATCCAAGCATCAGCAACAGAATACAAGAGATAGAAGAGAGAATCTCAGATGCAGAAGATACCATAGAAAGCATTGATGCAACAATCAAATAAAATGCAAAATTCAAACAGCCCCTGACCCAAAAGATCAAGGAAATCCAGAACTCAATAAGAAGACCAAATCTAAGGGTTATAGGTATACAAGAAAGTGAAGATTTCCAACTTAAAGGGCCAGTAAATGTCTTCAAGAAAATTATGGAAGAAAACTTCCCTAACCTAAAGAACGAGATGTCCATGACCATACAATCAGGGACTAGAGAAGGCTGTTCTCTCTTTTAGATACTGCTAATTCTTAAATTTTGCAATTATTTATGCAAATACAACTCAAGTTAGGAAAAGATACTGTTCCTTTAGATGACTGTCCTCTGGACATTTAAGAGCTCATCCAGGGAGAGAGGGGTCAGTGGTTAAGAGAACCGACTGCTCTTCGAGAGGTCTTAAGTTCAATTCCTAGCACCCACATGGTGGCTCAAAACCATCTGTAATGATATCTTTCAGACCCTCTTCTGATGTGTCTGAAGACAGCTACAGTATACTTATATATAATAAATTAATAAATCTTTAAAACAGAGCTCATCCTAGATTGCCTGGACAAGACCCCTTAAGGCAAGGCCACAAGAGATTTGTATCCCAGGCAGACTATAGGCCTTACATGGGAACAACTGGCCATACAATCATATTCTTTACATCATCAAATAGTAATGGCTCGAGAATAATTTTATATTTTTAGAAAATGTGCACATCAAATTGTAAAGACTTGTTCTCAGTGTCCTCGATTTCTACCTGTACCATATAATGGTGTTAATTCTAGAGGAAATAACCAATTATTACAAATGAATGGTACTCATATTTGTGATTTTAGAAAATTAAAATATGCACATGTAACTAATGATACATTTTCAGGCTTTCTAGTTGGAGCTGCTCTAACAGGAGAATCAACTAAAATGCTTTGTTCATTTCCTATGCTTGCATAGTCATTGCCCACATTACTATCTATGCTTGGTGTTCCAACTCAGATTAAAACAGACAATGGAACTGGCTATTTATTCCAGTCATCAGACATTTGATATAGGTATGTCCACTTACAAGCTGGCAAAGGCACCAGTGGGAGGTGCAAGACAAAGCACTGCAAGGGGAGGACCATGTTGTCTGCCTCTGAGTCCCCTGTGAAGCAAACCTGGCTGCATAGAGGTTGCTGTTTAAAGGCATTCCTTAGAATAATAAACAACAAGGAAGCCTAGACCCTCTCCTCCACAAAAGACACCATAAAGGATTTAGGAGGACCAGGTCAATCTTCCCCTCCCTGGTTAATGCCCACCATCCTTTGAAGGATGACTGTCCACTTGGTTGCTACCTTCTTGTCTTAAAACTAATAAAAAGGGAGGGATTGTGCCCCGCCCCTAGCCTTTGAGTGGGAATTTCAGACCTCGCTGCTAGCCACAACTACCCACCTAGGGTGGAGCTCTAGCCCATTGTTCTTCAAGGACCTGCAGTTTCCTGAAAGGTACTAGCCACCTCTTGAGCAATGACCAGTTCTGCAGACCGGTTTCCGGCCTTTGGGTTTCCAGCCTTTGGGGGAAGGGTTTTCCCCCTGCCTATATATTTGGAGACCCCCATTAAACTTTGAGCCTTGATCAGAAAATTTGTCTTGTCTCATTATTTCTCTTGCCCACCTGTCCTTTTATTTCAGCCCTGTGGCCTTGGTTCCCTTAGCTGCAGGTGGCTACATTAATGATGAAATTTAATTTAATATTTCAAAACAGAAAAATGTAAATTAATCAAGAATTGATGCTAGGAAAAAAGTTCTCAATTTGAAAGAAAGTAACCTTTCACACATAACAGAAAACGGTTAAAATGTTAACTGGAAGAGAAAGTCTTCTCTAGATAATTTTTGTTTTGATATCATGGTCTTTAAATTTATTTAAAACTTTTGGGTGCTTTAAAATAAACTCCCTTGCAATGAGGCAGCAGACTCTGTGGCTTCCTGCATTTTGATGATCTGTTACCCACTTTACTTATTTCAAATCCCTCAAACTGCCTGTTAGACAGGTTCCAGTAGAACATACTGATGTAATAGGCCATGTGCTACTTTCCAAACAATAGGTCTATAATCTGATTCACACAGCTGTTTCCACACAATAGTTCTGCCACTTGAAGCAATGACCTCCCTTGTGTTCATCCCAGCCATTGTATCCATACTCACCATGTCTAACCGTAAGTCATTGATCTACTAAATAAACCTTTTAGCAATAACTTTGAAATGGATAGGGGATGGCAAAATCAGCCTTATCCTGGGTCTAGACTCTGGCAATCACTACTCACTATAAAGACAGAAAAATGCATAATTTTGTGCTGAGAAGCCTAACTGTTCTTAAAGTTCTCTACTGTATATCTAGGGAAAGCTGGCACAAAAGTTAAATTTAATACTTTTTTAACTAGAATTAAAACTTTGTTCTAAAAATAACCATTACTTCTCATGAGTTTCATTTGTCATTATTCATTCTGAGTTGTTTTATTATCCTGTGTTTGAAATCTAACTATAAAGTTAGACCTTTGGATATGACATTATTTAAAGAAAAGTATGTGTAGAGTTACCTAATTAATTAGTATCATTCTATATTTAATGATATTTGGGGTGCTTTTCGAGATGGTTGGTTTATGGTAAGCAGGTCCTTGCACTGAGGAATTACTCCCATGTCATTATTCACTCTGAAAGATTCAACCTTCTGAGAACACACATACAACTGGTGTGACTCTGAGTTTGTGTTTGTTAGCCTTATGTTCATCATAACAGCCATCATGTTTCATAACAGTAAAAATATTTACATATTTGTCACTGTTTTCTTGAGATCTAGGATAAATAACGGAGAATTGGGTATTTGAAAGCACAGAAAAGATTATATGAATATTTTAAATGACCATTCATTCCATTCCATTGGCATCATTTCGGTGGTAGAATACTGGGAGACTGGCCACCAGGATCATTGCATAATTTGATTCTTTCTGCATGTGAATGGGTGCTAATTCTGCATTCAGATGCTAAATTTAGCACTGAAAAATTAATGAGATAAAGGCACTTACATTTAAAACATATATTTTACATTTTATTCTAGATAACTGATTATAAAAAGGATCCTGGGATAAATCTGGCTTTGGTTTTGTGTGTGTGTGTGTGTGTGTGTGTGTGTGTGTGTGTGTGTATGTATCTGTGTGTCTGTGTGTTTGTAAATTCAAGCTTCATCTGAAGTGAGAAGCACTTACATAGAGATCTGTAAAAAAAAAAAAAAAATGCTAGACTAGCATATGGTCAAATGCTCCCAAAGAAAAGCTACTTGGCTAGAATCTGTGTTCAGCAAATTATAAGTCATGAGATACTACTAGGTTTTTTAATAATTCATTCTAAGAGACAAACTCATAGAGTAACTTGCCAGACCATCTCTGGTTCTTATTATTTATTTCTTCGTTTATTCATTTATTCAATGTGTGTGAGTATACTGTCACTCCCCTCAGACATCCCATAAGAGGACATCGGATCCTATTACAGGGAGTTGTGAGCCACCACATAAATGTTGGGAATTGAACACAGGACCTCTAGAAGAGAGGTCAGTGCTCTTAACCATCTGGAGCCATCTCTCCAGCTCTGAAGCTCTGGTTCTCTCTTGAAGGTAGCTGAGGGGAAAGAGTGTATGAAGGGGTAAGACTTGGTCTTCTGGGAGATTACTTGTTTTACCCATCTTAGTTTTGGTTACCCTAAAGCCAGAAGCTGCAGACCTCTGGGCAAATTAACACCCAGTGCTTAGCAATGGGAGTGGGAGTGTATGGGGGTGGATTAGGTCAAGAGGCACTTTGTGCTTTTCTCCACAGGTCCTCCATGCCAGGCACTAAGGCGGAGAGCCCATTTAACTCCTTGTCAGTTAGAGAAGAGTAGCCCTCAGCAATCAAACATGCACTTTAAAAAAAAATCTAATCTTTATTTCTAAGAATAAAGTAAAAGGCGGGAACCTATCACACTGTATGCTCTGACTATATACTCTTTTAATTTCTATGTTACTCTATTCTCTCAGTCTCTAAATTACACAACTCTGCTGCTCTTCTCCTTTATCCTCCTAATTTTGCTCTCTCCTTCTGGTACCTAGTGTATCATTCTTAGTTTTTTGTACCTTTTCTTCTTTTCTAATCTTTTTTTCTATATTCTTTGTTTACATTCCGAAGGCTTTCCCCTTTCCCAGTTTCCACCTCACCCTAAGTCCCATAAGTCCTCCCCCCCCCCACCTCCCGCCTATTCCCCCATCACCACCACCCCCACCACCACTGCCTTTTTTCTGTTCTGGTACTCTCCTAAAAAACTGAATCCAGCCTTTTCAGGACCAGGGTCCTCTCCTTCCTTCTTCTCAGCAATCTTTTCATTTGCTAATTATGCCTTAAGTATTCAGAGCTTCTGGGCTCATTAATATCCACTTATCAGTGATTGTATTTTATGTGTATTCTTTTGTGATTGGGTTAACTCACTTAGGATGATATTTTCCAGATCCAACCATTTGCCTACAAATTGCATGAATTCATTATTTTTAATTACTGAGTAGTATTCCATTGTATAAATATACCACATTTTCTGTATCCATTCCTCCTTTGAGGGACATCTGGGCTCCTTCCAACTTCTAGCTATTATAAATAAGGCTGCTATGAACATAGTGGAGCATGTGTCTTTATTGCACGCAGGGGAATCCTCTGGGTATATGTCGAGGAGTGGTATGACAGGGTCCTCTGGTAGTGTAATGCCCAATTTTCTGAGGAACAGCCAAACTGTTCAGGAAATGGAAAAATATTTCATGCTCTTGGCTTGGCAGGATCAATATAGTAAAAATAGCTATCTTGCCAAAAGCAATCTACAGATTCAATGCAATCCCCATCAAAATCCCAAATCAATTCATAGATCTAGAACGAGCAATTCTCAAATTCATTTGGAATAACAAAAAACCCAGGATAGCTAAAACTATTCTCAACAATAAGAGGACTTCTGGGGGAATCAATATCCCCAACCTCAAGCAGTACTTGAGTTGATTTTATGATGCTGAATTTTGTCGAATGCTTTTTCAGCATGTAATGAGATGACCATGTGGTTTTTTCCTTTTAGTTTGTTTATGTAGTGGATTACATTGATGGATTTCTGTATATTGAACCATCCCTGCATCCATGGCACAGATTAAGTCTGGATACCTGCACCTCTCTACCAGTGACCCGGCTGCAAGATCTTTTGTATCTTTTCTTAGGAGAATAAATCACATGGTTTTTCAAAAATTCTTTTTTTTTTTTAAACAAAAGTTCACTAAAAGTTCAACCACAAATTCAAATAATAAATTGAATAAGAGGCTTACAATAGAGATATTTAGATGTGGTTCCATTAAGACAAATTAGCTAGCTAGATATCCATTACTTGTTACTAAGTCCATGGTTTTTATTGAGAGTCTAAAACTACAATTTTTGTGTCTAAGAAGGATGGCTGCTCCCATAGAAGCCTTATGGGTGTCCAGCATCTCAGAAGGCTCCCATTCAAAATTAACCATTAAAATAGACAATAAACCATTCAAGTGCCTTATTGATACTGAAACAGACAGGACAATTTTTAAGACAGCAAGAGCTCCCACGTGACTGGCAACTTTTCCCTGGGCCCAAGCTCATAGTCATAAGGGATACCCCTCATGCATTCGTCACTAAATGGGCTTACAAGTGGGAAGACCCAGATGGGGTTACCAGCCTTATATGCCCCCTGGTGGCTCAAGTAGCCACCAGTCTTCTAGGAAGAGATATTTTATAAGCTTTAGAGGTGGTTCTTACCACCCAACCAAAAGTGGACCACATTACAATAGAGGACATTACCTATAAAGAAAATAATACCCAAGGAGACCCTAAAAACCCTTCCAATCACCCCCAATTCTAGGAGCCACTGTCAGATTTAGTACTCCCTGCCTTGCCTGGCTCTCTGATGAAGCCATCTGGATCCTCTATCAAGGGAGAAGCTTAGAGCGCTCACACAGCTGGTAGAAGAACAGCTGGTGCTATAACATCTCCGCCTCTCCTGCAGTCCATGGAGTAGCCCTGTGTTTGCTATAAAGAAGAGCTCAGGGGGATGGAGATTAGTACAAGATCTGAGGTCAATTAACAAAATGATGTGAGTCTGGGGCTCCCCACAAAGAGGACTATGCCACAACTCAGCCATCCCTGCCAATGTTACCCTATTAGCAATAGACATAAAAGACTGGGATTTTTTGTTTTTTGTTTGTTTGTTTGTTTGTTTTCTGCATCCCTCTCCACCCCAGAGATGATGAACGCTTTGCAGTTCTCCCTCCCCCATTCACAACTCTGGCCATGCCTCATGATATGAATGGACTGTACTCCCACAGGGAATGGCTAACAGTCCAACCATTTGTCAGGAGGCTGTAGCCACTGCATTAAAACCCTTTTTAGACAAAGGACTCAATGTCAACCATTATATGGATGGCATATTAGTATGGGGGACTCTTCCAATTCCCCCTCCCAACTTAAGGACAGGCTAATACCTTCCCTTTCTTCCCTAGGATTCAAAATAGCCCCTCACAAAATCTAGCTTATTCCACCCATTGCAATTTTAGGAACAGAGATCTCCCTTACCTCAATATGCCCCTCAAACCCACCCTTGCCTTCCCTCAAAAATTAACTCTCACCTCCCTACAGAGCTCTCAGGGCAAACTAAATTGGCTTCAGCCCTGACTCCCCCTTCCTACAAGTACCCTTCAACCCCTCTTCAACCTCCTGAAAGGAGACAAAAGTCCCTCCTCCCCGAGAACACTGGCCCTGGAGGCAGTCCAAGCTCTAAACTCTATCAATGCAGCCCTAAAAGATATGGCTCTTGCTAGGTATGACCCAACAAAACCTGTACAGCTCCTCATCTTTAACTCCTCCCCTACACTTGTGGGAGCCCTTTACCAACCTCAGCGGGTGCTAGAATGGCTCCACACCCCGATAGGTAGTGCACACAGAATTTTACATGAGGTAGATGCGCTCACTAACATGTCTAAAAATGGAAGGGATAGAGCCCTGCAAACCCCAGGGAAAGAACCTGACATTCTTGTCACCCCCTGCTCCCTCTCTGACATTCAGTGGATAATCAAAAATCACTCCCACTTTGCTATCACCTTAACAGGATTCCCAGGACAAATTGACAACCATTATCCTGATGAAAAAATGGGCCTCTGCCCTCCCTCTGTTGCAATGACTGCCCCCAAACTATTCTCAAAAGGGCCCATAGCGGGGGCCCACTCAATATTTACTGATGGGGGAAAGAGGGGAGCTGCAGGAGTAATATACTACTTCCCTGAGGATGAACCCCCATCCTCCAATTCAAAGAGCTGCCCCATCACTCTCCCCAATATAAAGAATTATATGCCATCTATCTAGCTCTAAAATAAATCCCCTTGGCCTCTTTTCAGTGTATACACTGTCATTTTGCTTCCCTGGTTGGTAGTCAAGATCCTTCATCAAACTAGACACCAATCCACTTTCCCCTCTACTCATATATGTCTCCACCATCCTACAGTCAAGAGACCCCCCATCTATATCCAGTGTCATATCAGAGAAACGCACTCACTGACCAAACCAGCTCAACAGGGACATCCACGGCCTCCACAGAACAAGCAGATCAATTTCATACACACACACACACACACACACACACACACACACACACACACACACAAAGGGGCTTCATGCCCGCTTCCCCCATCCCTCTTGCTCAACTCCAAAGGATAATAAAGACATGCTCCTCTTGTGAGTCCCTCATTACCACCCCAGCTTTGCAAATGATGGGCACCAATCCCCAAGGCCTGAAGTCCAATGCCTTATGGCAAATTGATGTCACCCATATTCCCCAATTTGGAAGACAGAAATATGTTTTTGTCACCATAGACACATATTCACATTTCATATGGGCTACAGTCCAAACAGGTGAAAACTCCAAAAGGTTGATCACCATATGCTCTCTACCTTTGCCATCATGGGCATGCCTCAACAGAAAAAACTGATAATTAATGGCCCTGTCCTTATTAGCACTCAATTAAAAACATTTTGCACACACTGGGAAATTTCCCATCATACAGGAATTCCCCACAACCCCCAGGGTCTAGGAATAGTAGAAAGAACATATCAAACCCTAAAGACCCAGCTCCTAAAACAAAAGGCAACCACCTATCTCCCTAATGTACAATTAATGATGGCTCTGACTGCCCTAAACATATTTAACATCTACAAAAACTCCAAACACCCTCCTATCTCCTCCACTGGCAAACACCAAAACTAACACCACCACCTCTCAATTCTAGTACAATGGCAAGATCCTTTGGATGGAATTTGGAAGGGACCAGACCCCCTCCTTACAACTGGGAGGGGTTTCGCTTGTGTCTTTCCACAGTATCAGCCTAAGCCTGTCTGGGTTCCTACCAGAAATGTCCGACACCACCCCACCAACCAAGGAGATGGCCTGCCTCTCGCTGGCAGATCAGGGACAGAGGAAGTGGAGGATACAGAGGAAGCACCACACCCAGAAGAACAGCAAGATCTCCTAGAAGGACATCCATGACCTGATGGCTGCTGCCCAGGCCACGTGCTCTCCACAATCCCCCTTCTCCTCTATTCTTTTGGCTGTTTTTGTTATTCTTCATGCCAACTCTGCTACTGCCCAGCCTCTTCTTAGCCTTCCCAACACCTACCAATGGAGATTCTACACTAGGGAAACCTACAATGGACACAACAAGGTTATAGGGACTCAGGACTGTCCACTTGAGGATGCCAAACCAGGATGGAGATCCCACTACACCCAGATTCCATCTCCACTATCCCCAGCCCTTTTCTCTGCTTTCCCTACGGAAACACAGGCTAATGTCTCCAGGATGTCTCCACATATGGCGGCTGCAGATACAGGAGCTGCAGAATAGATTCCACCTGTCATGGCGGCACCATGCGCACCAACCTTAACACTCATTTTCAGCTTTCCATCAGCTACCCATGGGATGAACGCTGGTGGACAGGAGTCATGGGTGAACTTGACCCCGATGGCTATGCCAGATACCCAGTAGCTGATCTGCACACCTCCCATGAGCTTGTTCCTGCCCCCAAGTCAGCCTTTACCCATGCTAACATTATCCAACAGGAAAATCAGTCTTGGAAGGAGCTACGCTACCCTCTGCTGGCTACAATACATCCAATATGCAGCTGACCTCCTTCCCTTAACTACCACCCCAGCTCCTCCCAATGCTTTTTCTGTGCTTCTCTCTCCTGACCTTTATCAGCAGCCGTTCCCATTAACATTTCCCTTCCTGACCTCCATGGAACACTACCCACGAGGAAAGCACAGGGCATCCTTCTCTTTGACATACTCCGCCCTCCTTTTGCCTTGTAGGGCCCTCCGTAAACCCCATCTTACATGTGACCACGATGTCACTAAATCAGTATTGTTAACCTCCTGCCCTCCTCTGATGCAAAGACACTACAGGTGCCTGTATTAACCCCCCTCTTCAAGGCTTCTACACCCCTGTGATAACTGTCCCCATGTTTATCTCTACGAACCTGAAGAAGTCTCCTTGCAGATGGGAGAAAGTCAAAAGAAACGAGAGGTCTTCATCCCTCTGATCATTGGACTAGGCCTTGCCTTCTCACTGGGCGCAACAGGAACTGCTGACGCAGCCCCTTGCTTAAATGCAACACCTGGATAGCGACTTCCAAGACAGGCTTGACCAGGCAATGGCTCCCACTACAAACAGTCTTGAGTCTCTTCAACAGCAGATACCCTCCTTAGCAGGAGTTGCTCTCCAAAACTGGAGAGCCCTGGACTCACTGACTGCTGAAAGGGAGGGACTTGTGTTTTGCTGGGGGAGGAATGTTGCTTTTATGTCAATGAATCTGGGCTGGTAGAACAAGATATACAAACACCCAACTCCAAGGAAACCTCCCGGCAAGCAATACTCCCAACACCTCTTCCCCTTGGTACTCTAACCCCTTAGTAGCCTGGGTTCTTCCCCTTCTTGGCCCCGTACTAGCCATTGGAGCCTTGCTTCTCTTGGCACCCTGCTTCATCCAGTTTCTGAAACAGCAGATTAGTAGCGTTGCAAGAATCACTACCAATCAGGTCATGGTTCAGTATCAAACTGTTCCCAACACAGGAGACAGTTATCCTGATGACACCTCTCCCTTATAAAAAAAGAAAAAGGGTGCGTTGTTGGGATGTGATCTGTGTATAGGTAGCCTGGCTCAGGTGGAGTAAGGACTTTGAACCCCAAAGACTTGGGGGCAAGGGGGCCTTCCACCTACAACCTTGTGGGTGAAGCTTCCACCTGCATGGGACGGAAGTTCAGTCACCACCCCCTGAGTCCTGGCCCCTGTCACAGTTGCAGCCCCCAAACCCTCCACGGGAGAGGTGTGTGTTTATCAGTCATGTAAGAGCAGCACCAAGACTTCCCACATGTAAATAAGGTTTCCCCAAGCTCTCAGTCCAAGCCAATGAGGAGTACCTGCTGCCAAACTCTGAATCACCCCAAAACTGTATATAAACCCTATCCTGAAGCCCATGGGGCAGATTAAAGGTGTGTGAGGCTTAGTCTTCTGAGAGTCACAAGAGCTGTCATAAGAGCTGTAACACAAGGGAAGAGTCCCTCTCTCCAGAAGCACCACTCTGCTGCAGTCTTCCCTGGTTAGGCGGCCTTTTGTCAGCCTACCAAGACTGGAATCAGTGCAGAGCAACACTGCAAGACAGCAGTGCAGCAAAGGCTGAGGCTGAGGCGGTGGTGGAAGCGACTTGCCCATCTGCTTCCCCTCAGCTCCCACCCCACCCCTGCCAAAACTCTCGCACTGGCAGTGCCTCTGCACTACAGGTCCACAAGGGTGTTCTATTGCAGTGCTGATTTTCCTATAAAAATAAATCTTTCACATTTAAATCAACTACATTGGCTGTATTGTGAAAGAGATTGATGGTGAAGACTACCTTTTCTATTACTCTACCCACCACAAGGTAAAACTAAGAAGTGTCTCTTAATCCTCAAATAAATAGTGTCAACCATACATACCCAACCATTTTACTGCTGAGAAATTCACATCATAAATAGAGGAGGGGGAATGATTTAGTGGATATTGAAAGAACTGCTTTATAGATGAAAGAACTGTTATATATGATTGCAGGCCTGATATTATTTACATTTTTGGAGAAAGGTGTAGCCCTAAATACTCATCTCAAATTGTCTTGAAATCCAGGCAGAGGAGAAACTCCAAATGTAAAAAGAATTGTAAAAAAAAGTCTCCAAGGAAAATTGCATAAAATTCCTTGGGTAATGAATTAGAGGTTGAAAGATGAAGTCGGCCACTAAAGTTAAATCATGACTAGCAAGTTACTTAGCTAGTTAGGCACTGGAAGACTGGTAGGGGAACAAATATAAAGTATATGTGTCCAGCCCTCGAACTTCACCTGGAGCTCATTCTAGGTCAGATACCCATTTGTGTGAAAACAGTTCATAAGGCACGAACCCATGATTTTCTTCTGAAAAGTTGTGTGAAATTTTAACCTCATATATTATTGGTAGGCCTACTAGTAACACTGAGGAGATTCCATTAATTTAAGTCTTTCTCAGAGTTAATCTAAACTGTAGAAAGATTTATTATCAACCCACATACCAATTCTTCCTGAAGGTTAATCTTTGAAAGTAACTTTAAGTTTGAATTTCCTACATAATATCCTCAAGGATCATAAGGAACCTTTTCATTAAACTTTTGCTCATGTGGCTGGGATAAATCAGCCTAAAGAAAAAAAACATGTATTCCAGTCCACATTCTTCTAACATATCATTCTAAACCAGGTAGTAGCAAAAATAACTTTTCTTCAACCTAACAACTTATAAACATAAAAATTGCACTTGATTTTCAATGTAAGAGAATAACCCATAACAATAAACATTAAGGAACTAAGTTATATTTTCTGTGGTTATCCTTTCTGCTCTGAATGAGGGAGAAGACAGAGACTAGGTTATAGAACATAGTCTCTAAATAATCCTAATGTTTTTAGAGTGTGACATGCTACAAAACTTTTTCTTCTTCCTCTTCCTCCTCCTCTTCCTCCTCCTCCTCCTCCTCCTCCTCCTCCTCCTCCTCCTCCTCCTCCTCCTCTTCTTCTTCTTCTTCTTCTTCTTCTTCTTCTTCTTCAGAGAGTCATCCTTCCTTAATACTCAGGAGTAAATCTGGAGTGGTGAGTCTAAATACTTTAAACTTGTTATATTAAAGCTTCACAGGGCCAATTTTTCTTCTTTTATATTCCTAGTTCTTTAATGCATATAGCAATGCTAATCTAAAGTCTGAGCATGATAGTTTTAGACTTAATGAAGTACTCACTGTTAAACATGTCTACTTTAATTGTCTCATCATTATTCTAACTGCGAAATAAAAATTGAAGACAGTTTTTAGAATTCTTAAGGAAATATTTTCAATCCGTGCAATTAAATGTGCAAATACTAGCTTGAAAATTGTTTTCTCAATGAAATCTCAAAAGTATATCGTTCCAAAAGTTAAATATTTATTTCAAAGAAAAATGGAGAAAAAGAACATGTTCTAATATTATACCTAAGAGAACAGGATAAACAGTTAAGTAAAGACTATTCAAAAGAGTTCAAAACATATTATTATTTACCATCAAATATTTCCGAAGGTCCTGATTTCATCAGCTCAGTTTTCACGCTCTGCAGATAAGGAGAGAAATATACAGAGTCAGTGTGACACAAACAGCAATGAGCATCTGCTCAAGTGTCGCAAATTCTCAGTAAGGAAATAGAGTAAAGTGAATGGCTAGATGTATGTGCTCTGGTGAAAATGCTCATCACAATTTTTATTTCCTAAGTAAATCCTAGGATGGTTTAAGTCTAACAATGGGGCCGGGCGTGGTGGCGCACGCCTGTAATCCCAGCACTTGGGAGGCAGAGGCAGGCAAATTTCTGAGTTCAAGGCCAGCCTGGTCTACAGAGTGAGTTCCAGGACAGCCAGGGCTACACAGAGAAACCCTGTCTCAAAAAACCAAAAAAAAAAAAAAAGTCTAACAATGTCTTTCACTATTGTCAACAGATTGAAGAACCACCAGAGGAGATTACTATTGTGCCACCACTATTTGATGTAATTGTAAGTTCACTTTTGTACTCAGTAAATAGAAAGCTATGGTTTTTAAATGTTTGTGCTTAAGAAATGAGTATACATTAAGTGATAATTCCGTCTCTCTCTGTCTCTGTCTCTCTGTCTGTCTTTCTGTGTCTCTCTCTGTCTCTCTGTTTCTCTGTCTCTCTGTTTCTCTCTCTCTGTTTCTCTCTCTCTCTCTCTCTCTCTCTCTCTCTCTCTCTCTCTCTCTCTCTCTCTCTCTCTCCATCTTCTGTGTGTACCTGTGTGTACACAAGTCTATTGACAGATGGCTGATTGGGAATGAGTGCTTTTAAAGAATGTGAAGGAAACATTTATAAACTGTTTCTCATCTTGGGCTGTCTTTTTGGATTGTATGAAGGAATGTAGAACAGGAAAAGGGAGATCATTATAAATCATATATTGGGTATCATTCTAGGAGTGAGGGAAAGATCCATAAATAATACATTGGAAATATTAGAGAAAAATATGCAAACACTGAAATAATACAACGTTATATAGATGCATATGAGGCAAAGGAGAAAAACCTATGCTCGGGTTTCAAGGTGAGGGCCAAAGCTCGCCTCATGGAATGATTCTCCAGAACATGAGGATGTTCTATCAAGTTACTATATTTTACAATGTACTGAATAAACAAGAATAAGGAGAAGACTTGCGCTGCACTCTATAGAACAGTGTCTCCAGTTCTGCTCCTGGAATAAGCTCCTATCAGAGTTTCTGTTATGATTCAACTAAAAGAAGTCTTGGTTGGGAAATGACCCTGTCAAGTGATCCATTTATTTAGTTGGCAATCTCAAGACAGTGTGTCAATAATTTTAATGGCCAACAAAAGGGATGAGATAAAATCAAACTATGGTAGGAAAAACTTTGATATTTATTAGAAGTCACAAGAGAGCAGGGGTAGGCTTCATTGAGCATATGTAGATAGGCCTTGTTAAAATAACTATAGTACGTATGTTATGTATACATGGTGTTTGTGTGTGTGTGTGTGTGTGTGTGTGCACAAGAACATAGATAGAGATATATGCTTTAATATACCCCTAGATTCACAGATATGGGTTAATATACATAAAAATATATATGTATAATTGGTAGATAAAGTAAAAGTAATCTTGGAGAATTACCAAAACTATTTAAATGATTTTTGTCTTCTAGACAAGAGCTCATGCACTGGGGAAAACTACAAAATAATGTACATCCTGTGGTACAGTTCTGTGCATGTGCACTATGAACGCTCCCAGTGTTCACTGAAATTTAACTGTGATATGATCGACATCTCATATATTTGTCTGTTTTGAGCCATGAGTAACAGTTTGTGGCTAAAATCTAGAATAAAAATACAGATGTATTACTAGTATCAAAGAATGACAATGTCCCTAATAAATCATGCATATGTCAAAATAAGAAAAAATGTATATGCTTTTATAATTCCCTTTTTGTTTACTTGCAGATAGAATCTCCATTCTCCTATTGATCATTTGTAACTTTTAGGACATCCACAGCTAAGGGACCATGCCATTATGGTACTCCTGCGGACTGCCTAAGTTCTACAATCAAAGCTCTCTGATACCCCCACCACCACTAAGTGCATTTTGACCTATTCTTCCGTGCACACACTCCCAACATGCTTATGAAAGTGATGGCAACAATTCTTTAATCCATTCATAAATTTTGTTTCTTATTATCAGAAATAAACATATGATAGAGAAACTGTATGCTATCAACATAGAACATATTATATATCGAGAAGCACCTAAAGAATAAATACTACAATATCTGTGGCAAATTCCTGGTTCATGTAAAATTCTCATAAAACTGAGATAATATAGCCAACAAAGCAGAAACAGAATTTGGCTTTTACATGTAGATGAAGCCTCCCAGGCAATGGGCATTTGAAATTACCACAATTTGGATAATGGATCCAATAACTTCTTACTGTAGAAGACTCTTTTCATGGCTTAGCGAATATCTAACATAAAAATTTCACTTACCCAAAAAATTTACTGTGGCTCAGTAGTTAAGAGCACAGACTGCTCTTCCGAAGGTCCTGAGTTCAAATCCCACCAACCACATGTTGATTCACAACTATCTGTAATGAGATCTGATGCCTTCTTCTGAGGTGTCTGAAGACAGCTACAGTGTATTCACATATAATAAATAAATTTTTTTAAAAAAATTTAGTATCAAAGAATGAAAATGTCCCTAATAAATCATTTTAGATTTAGGTTTATTTTCACAAAGACCCTTTATGTGTCTGTGAAGTTTGCATTCCTACAGGAGAAATGTATAAACATACAAGAAATATACTGGTGACAATATTTTTGCTATAGTTCTTCTTAAAAATGGTGGAAGGAATGTTTCTTTAAAGATGTGTTAGTAAATAAAAGAATTCCATATCGACCAAACCTAAAGATAATAGGTATAGAAGAGAGTGAATATTCCCAACATAAAGGGTCAGTAAATATCTTCAACAAAATTATAGAAGGAAACGTCTCTAACCGAAAGAAAGAAATGACCATAAACATACAAGAAGCCCACGGAACTCCAAATAGATTGGATCAGAAAAGAAATTCCTCTTGTCACATAATAATCAAAAAACCAAATGCATGAATCAAAGAAAGAATATTAAAAGCAGTAAGGGGAAAAGTCAAGTAACATATAAAGGCAGACCTATCAGAATTATACCAGACTTTTCTTTTTTTTCCGTTTTTTTTTTATCCACTATATTCTTTATTTACATTTCAAATTATTTCCCCTTTCCTGGATCCCCCCTCCCCGGAAGTCCTATAAGTCCTCTTCCCTCCCCCCTTTCCCCAATTCACCCCTTCCCACTTCCCTGTCCTAGTATTCCCCTACACTGCTGAACTGAGCCTTTCCAGGATCAGGGGCCACTCCTTCCTTTTTCTTGGACATCATTTGATATGTGGATTGTGTCTTGGGTATTCCAAGAGTCTAGGCTAATATCCGCTTATCAGTGAGTGCATACCAGGAGTGTTCTTTTGAGACTGGGTTACCTCACTTAGGATTTTGTTCTCCAGTTCCATCCATTTGTCTAAGAATTTCATGAACTCATTGTTTCTAATAGCTGAATAGTACTCCATTGTGTATATATACCACATTTTCTGTATCCATTCCTTCATTGAGGGACATCTGGGTTCTTTCCAGCTTCTCGCTATTATAAATAGGACTGCTATGAACATAGTGGAACATGTATCCTTATTACATGCTGGGGATTCCTCTGGGTATATGCCCAGGAGTGGTATAGCAGGGTCCTCTGGAAGTATTATTCCCAGTTTTCTGAGGAACTTCCAGACTGATTTCCAGAGTGGTAGTACCAGCTTGCAACCCCACCAGCAGTGGAGGAGTGTTCCTCTTTCTCCACATCCTCACCAGCACCTGTTTTCTCCTGTGTTTTTAATCTTAGCCATTCTGAGTGGTGTGAGGTGAAATCTCAGGGTTGTTTTGATTTGCATTTACCAGATGACTAAGGATGTTGAACATTTCTTTAGGTGCCATTTGATATTCCTCAGGTAAAAATTCTTTGTTTAGCTCTGTATCCCATTTTAAGGGGGTTATTTGGCTCTCTGGAGTCTACCTTCTTGAGTTCTTTCTTGGATATAAGCCCTCTGTCTATACCAGACTTCCCAACACAGACTATAAAACCCAGAAAAATCCTGGACATATTTCATACAGACACTAAGAGAACACAAACACCAGCTGAAGTTACTATGCCCAGCGAACTCTCAATTAACATAAATGGAGAAACCAAGATATTCCAAGACAAAAACAAATTTACACAGAACTTTCCAGAAATCCAGATCTACAAAGGATAATAGATGGAAAGCTCCAAAACAAGGAGGGAAACTACACCCTATGAAAAGCAAGAAAGTAATATTCTTTCAACAAACCCAAAATAAGATAGCCACACAAACATAATTCCTGATCTTGGAAAGATCAGGAATTCAAGGCCCATACCTAAACATAATAAAAGCAATATACAGCAAACCAGTAGCCAACATCAAACTAAATGGAGACAAACTTGAAGCAATCACACTAAAATGAGGAACTAGACAAGGCTGCCCACTCTCTCCTAATCTATGCAATATAGTACTCAAAGTCCTAGCCAGAGCAATTAGACAACAAAGGGAGGTAAAAGGGTAGAGTGACAGGCAGGTAGAATGAAGACAATGAAATAGAATTGAAGACACAGAAATAAACCCTCACACCTATGGTCACTTGATCTCTGACAAAGGAGCTAAAATATTCCAGTGAAAAAAAGAAAGCATTTTCTTTTTTTAATTTTTTTTATTTTCTATATTCTTTGTTTATATTCCAAATGATTTTCCCTTTCCCAGTTCCCCCTCCCCATAAGTTCCATAAGCTCTCTTCCCTCTGCCCGTTCCCCAATCAACCCCCTCCCACTTCTCTGTCCTGGTAATACCCTACAATGCTGCATCAACATATGGTGCTGGGTCAACTGACAGTCAACATGTAGAAGGATGCAAATTGATCCATTCTTATCTCCCTGTACAAAGCTCAAGTCCAAGTAGATCAAGGACCTCCACATAAAACCAGACACACTGAATCTAATGGACGAGAAAGTGGGGGAGAACCTGGAGAACATTGGCACAGGAGAAAATTTCCTTAATAGAACATCAATAGCTTATGCTCTAAGATCAAGAATTGGCAAATGGGACCTCATAAAATTGGAAAGCTTCTGTAAGGCAAAGTACACTGTCAATAGGTCAAAATGGCAACCAAAAGACTGGGAAAGATCTTTACCAATCCTACATCCATCCCTGCCTCTCCCTCTCCCTCTCCCTCTCCCTCTCCCTCTCCCTCTCCCTCTCCCTCTCCCTCTCCCTCTCCCTCTCCCTCTCCCTGTCTCTCTTCCCCTCCCTCTCCTCTCCCCTCCCCTCCTCTCCTCCTCTCCTCTCCTCTCCTCTCCTCTCCTCTCCTCTCCTCTCCTCTCCTCTCCTCTTCTCTCTCTCTCTCTCTCTCTCTCTCTCTCCCTCTCCCTCTCCCTCTCCCTCTCCCTCTCCCTCTCCCTCTCCCTCTCCCTCTCTCCCCCCTTGTGGTCTCAAGCCCAGGAAAACTACACCTCACCTATGTCTCTTCTCCCCAGCTATTGGCTGTCAGAATCTTTATTCACGACAGATTAAAGCTGGACATCAACAACTACAGAAACACCAGAAAGCTTAGAAATTCATGGAAACTGAACAGCTGTCTACAGAATGAAAAAAAATGGGTCCAGAAATAAAGAAATAAAGCATGTAAATACTTTCTAGAATTCAATGAAAATGAATACACAACATAACCAAATATCCGGGAAACAATAAAAGCTTCACTAGGAGGCAAGTTCACAATGGAGAATTAGAAACAATGACATCATGAAATTTGCCAGCAAATGGATGGAGCAAGAAAATATCATCCTGAGTGAGGGGACCCAGACACAAAAAGCTAACATGGCATGTACGCACTTATAAATCCATATTAGCCAAAAAGTAAAGGATAACCTTCTACAAACTCAAAAAAGCTAAGTGACAAGGAGGCTTCAAGGTTGGGGCATGTGAATCTTACTGAGAAGAGAAAAGAGAATAGGCATCAAGGGTAGAAGGGGAAACGTGGCTGGGGTTGGGGAGTAGAAAGAGATAAGAGGGATCAGATTAGGGGTACGGAGGAAGAGAGTACTGGTAAAGACAACTAGAACTGGGGGAGCGCCACTCCAGAATAAGCTAGAAACATGGAGAAATGGAAACTCCTGGGAATTGATGAGAGTGATCCTAGCTAAGACCCCTAGCAAGGAGGGGTACTGATCCAGTCATCTCCTGTAACCAGGAAAAACTTCCAGTGGAGGGATTGAGACACCAACTCAAGCAAAAACCTTAAATTTACAAATTTTTCTGCCTACAAGATGGACTGGGGTAAAGATGGTGCAAAAATTGTGGGAGTAGCCAACAAATAACTGGTCCTGTTTGAGACTCATGCTATGAGAAGGAGCCCACCCATGATGCTGCGTGGAAGTCCAGGGACCAGAAGTTGAAGAGCCCAGAGACCTATAATAGAACCAAACATGAATGGCAAAAAAAAGTCATGAAATGAGTCCTAAATATATTCTGCTATAATCATGATTGGCATCTAACTCAATTGTCATCTGAGAGCAAATGATGGAAACAGCTGTAGAGACTCACAGACAAGCATAATGTGAAATCCCATAGAAGAAAGAAGGAAAGGATTGTAGAAGCCAAAGGGATCTAGAATACCACAAGAAAACCCACAGAATCAACCAGAGCTCATAATGGCTCACGGAGACTGAACTACCAACCAACAAACCTGCATTGGACTGACCAAGGCCCTCTGTACATGTGTGACAGTTGTAGGACTCCTAACACTGGGAGAAGGAGCGGCCTCTGAGTGTTGCCAGACTTTGGGACCCTTTCCACCTACTGGGTTGCTCTGTCTCACCTTAATGAAAGAAGAGGTGCCTATTCTTACTAAAATTTGATATGCCATGGCTGGTTGATATCTCCTAAGGTTGATCCTTTTCTGAAGAGAAATGGAAGAGGCATTAATTGGGGCAAAGAAGGGAGTAGGGAATGGGAGGAGAGGAGAGAGAAGGTAAATGTCAGTCGGGGTGTGACATTAGTTTATCAATTAATAATTAATAATAGAGCTATTAATAATTTTAAAGGAGAGAAAGGTCTCCTGTGCTTCTGGATCAGTAGGATTAACATAGTAAAAATGGCCCTCATTAAAAAAGCCATCAACAAATTCAGTGCGATTCCCACCAAAACTCCAATATAATTGTTAACAGACCTCGAAAGAACAATTCTGAGCTTTATTTGGAAAAAGAAATAGCAGAAGCAGAAAAATCCTGAGTAATAAAAGAACTGCTGGCAGTCTCATCATTCCTCATTTTAAGTGGAACTACAGAGCTATAGTAATAAAAACAGCATGGTATTGACATAAGAACAGACACATTGATCAATGGAATAAAATTGAAGACTGGGACAAATTCACACACATAAGGACAAACTGACTTTTCATTTAAAAAGTCAGGAACACATACTTGAAAAAAGAAAGCAGTTTCAACAAATGTTACTGATCTAACTGGATGTCTACATGTAGAAGAATTCAAATAGCCTTCTAGACAGCAACTTCTGCCTGGGCAGATAACCAGGTTGTCTGCTCCCCTGAAGAAACCATAGCATGAAGTCATCCCAGGAGTTCTGCTGCACACGGGGCACCTGGGCAACTGATACCACTGTCTGAAGACCTCCCCAAGGGCTCTGCTGCATGCAGGGCAACTGACCCAACACACCGAAAGCTTCCCTGGAGGTCTGTTACACAAAGGTCAACAGACCCCACAGTCCAAAGGCCTCCCATGATAATAGCAAGTTTGACTGCTCTTCTCAAGATGCAACAGTCTGAAGGCCTCCCAGAAGGCATGCTGCAGCCGTGGAAACAGATCAGCATTTTCTCTGTCCATCTGAAGAACCCACACTCTGAAGGCTTCCCAAAAGAGCCACTGAAGCCAGGGCAACAGGTCACCAGTGTGCATGCCCCTCTGAAGACCACATAGTCTCAAGATCCCATAGAAGGCCTGCAACAGCCAGGGCCACAGGCCTACCAGGAGACCTGAAGTAACCCAGGGTCACAAGAGGCTGCTCCAGAGACACCCAGATGAGCAAACACCAGGGATATCCAGATGGTGAGAAGCAAATGTAAGACAATAAGCAACAGAAGCCAATATACTTTGCCATCATCAAAACCCAGTTCTCCAATCACAGCAAGCCCTGGATACACTAGCATACCTGAAAATCAGGAAAGTGATCTAAAATCCTGTCTCATGAAGATAATCAAGTCCTTTAAGAAGGATATAAATAAATCACTGAAACAAATACAGGAAAGCATAGGCAAACAAGTAGAAGCCCTTAAAGAAGAAACAAGTAAATCCCAACACAATCAGGTGAAGAAATTAAACAAAACAGTCCAAGACCTAAAAGTAAAAGCAATAAAGAAAACACAAATGTGCAAGGCAACCCTTGAAATGGAAAACTAGGAAAGATTCAGGAATCACAAGTGTAAGAAGCACCGACAGAATACAAGAGATACACAAGAGACTCTCAGGGGTAGGAGATACCTTCGAAGATCTGGAAACAACCATCAAAGAAAAGTCAAAACCTAAAAAACTGAAGCCCAAACACACATTGAAGCCCACACACTAATAGTTGGAACTTCAACACCCCACTCGATGCAAAAATACTCAATAAAATTCATACCAACTGAATCCAAGAACACATCAAAACAATCATTCACCATGATCAAGTAGGCTTCATCCCAGGGATGCAGGGATGGTTCAATATATGGAAATCCATCAATGCAATCCACTACATAAACGCAAAGAAAAAAACCCACATGATCATTTCATTAGATGCTGAAAAGCATTTGACAAAATTCAGCATCCTTTCATGCTTAAAGTCTTGGAAAGAACAGGAATTCAAGGCTCATACCTGAACATAATAAAAGCAATTTACAGCAAACCGGTAGCCAACATTAAACTAAATGGAGAGAAATGTGAAGCAATCCCATTAAAATCATGGACTAGACAAGGCTGCCCCCTCTCTCCATATCTTTTCAATATAGTACTTGAAGTTCAAGCGAGAGCAATTAGACAATATAGGGAGATCAAAGGAATACAAATTGGAAAGGAAGAAGTCAAACGATCACTATTTGCAGATGATATGATAGTATAATTAAGAGACCCAAAAAAATTCCACCAGAGAACTCCTACAGCTGATAAACAACTTCAGCAAAGTGACTGGTTATAAAATCAACTCAAGCAAATGAGTAGCCTTCCTGTACTCAAAGGACAAGCAGGCTGAGAAAGTAATTAGGGAAATGACACCCTTCACGATATCCACAAACAATATAAAGTATCTCGGGGTGACTCTAACCAAACAAGTGAAAGATTTGTATGACAGGAATGTCAGGTCTCTGAAGAAGGAAATTGAAAAAGACCTCAGAAAATGGAAAAATCTTCCATGCTCGTGGATTGGCAGGATTAATATAGAAAAATTGGGCATCTTGCCAAAAGCAATATACAGATTCAATGCAATCCCCATCAAAATCCCAACTCAGTTCTTTAGAGAATTAGAAAGAGCAATTCTCAAATTCATCTGGAATAACAAAAATCCCAGGATAGCTAAAACTATTCTTAACAGTAAAGGAACTTCTGGGGGAATAAGTATCCCAGACCTCAAGCAATACTACAAAGCAATAGTGTTTAAAACTGCATGGTATTGGTACAGTGACAGGCAGGTAGATCAATGGAATAGAATTGAAGACCCAGAAATGAACCCACACACCTATGGCCACTTGATCTTCGACAAAGGAGCTAAAACCATCCAGTGATAAATAGACAGCCTTTTCAACAAATGGTGCTGGTTCAACTGGAGGTCAACATGCAGAAGAATGCAAATCGATCCATTCTTATCTCTTTGTACTAAGCACAACTTCAAGTGGATCAAGGACCTCCACATAAAACCAGACACACTAAAACTAACAGAAAAGAAACTGGGGAAGACCCTTGAGGACATGGGCACAGGGGAAAAGTTCAGAACACCAATAGCTTATGCTCTGAGATCAAGAATTGACAAATGAGACCTCCTAAAATTACAAAGTTTCTATAAGGCAGAGTACACTGTCAAAAGGACAAAATGGCAACCAACAAATTGGGAAAAGATCTTCACCAACCCCACATCCGACAGAGGGCTAATAGCACATATATACAAAGAACTCAAGAAGGTAGACTCCAGAGAGCCAAGTAACCCTATTAAAAAATGGGGTACAGAGCTAAACAAAGAATTTTCACTTGAAGATTTTCGAATGGCTAGAAAGCACCTTAAGAAATGTTCAACAGGCCGGGCTGTGGTGGCGCACGCCTATAATCCCAGCACTTGGGAAGCAGAGGCAGGTGGATTTCTGAGTTCGAGGCCAGTCTGGTCTACAGAGTGAGTTCCAGGACAGCCAGGGCTACACAGAGAAATTCTGTCTCAAAAAAAAAAAAAAAAGAAAGAAAGAAAGAAAGAAAGAAAGAAAGAAAGAAAGAAAGGAAAGAAAAAGAAAAAAAGAAATGTTCAACATCATTAATTAGGAAAATGCAAATCAAAACCCTGAGATTTCATCTCACTTCAGTCAGAATGGCTAAGATTAAAAACTCAGGAGATAGCAGGTGTTGACAAGGGTGTGGAGAAAGAGGAACACTCCTCCACTGCTGGTGGGATTGCAAGATGGTACAACCACTCTGGAAATCAGTCTGGTGGTTCCTCAGAAAATTGGGCATGACACTTCCAGAGGACCCTGTCATACCACTCCTGGCCATATACCCAGACGATTCCCCGGCATTCAATAAGGACACATGCTCCACTATGTTCACAGCAGCCTTATTTATAATAGCCAACAGCTGGAAAGAACCCAGATGTCCCTCAGTGGAGGAATGGATATAGAAAATGTGGTATATTTACACAATGGAATACTACTCAGCAATTAAAAACAGTGAATTCATGAAATTTTTAGGCAAATGGTTAGATCTGGAAAATATCATCCTAAGTGAGCTAACCCAATCACAAAACAATACACATGGAATGCAATCACTGATAAGTGGATATTAATGAGCCCAGAAGCTCTGAATACTCAAGACACAATTAACATATCAAATGATTCCCAAGAAGAAGGAAGGAGAGGGTCCTGGCCCTGGAAAGGCTTGATCCAGCATTGTAGGGGAGTACCAGGACAGAAAAATGGGAGGGGGGTGACTGGGGAATGGGCGGAGGGAAGAGGGCTTATGGGACTTATGGGGAGAGGGGGGGACCGGGAAAGGGAAAGGCATTTGGAATGTAAACAAAGAATATAGAAAATAAAAAATAAAAAACAAATAATCTAAGTAATAAATGGGGTACAGATTTAAACAGAGAATTCTCAATAGAGGAAAGTCAAATGACTGGGAAACAGTTAAAGAAATGCTCAATGTTCTTAGCCAAAGGGGAAATGCAAATACAAGTTAATTTGAGATACCATCATACACCTGTCAGAATAACTAAGTTCAATAACATAAGTGACAGTTCACGCTAGCAAGGATGTGGAGCAAGGGAGACCCTCTCCATTACTGGTGGGAGAGCAGACTTGTACAGCAACTATGGAAATCAATATGTATGGCAGCTTTTATATTAGGTGGGAATCGATCTAACTTGAGATCCAGATATACCCCACTCTTGGGCATGTACCCAAAGGACTTTTCATCATAGCAAAAGATGTGTGTTTAATCAGTATCATTGTGGCTTGATTCATGATACCCATAATCTGGAAATAATCCAGATGCTTGATTCATGATACCCATAATCTGGAAATAATCCAGATGTTCCTCAATAGAAGAATGGATGAAGAAATTGTGGTGCATTTATACAATAGAGTATTACTCAGTGGTTAATTTTAAAATGACACCATGAAATTTACAGGCTAACACATGGAACTAGAAAAATCAACCTAAGTGAGGTAAACAAGACACAGAAAAATAAATGTGGTACATATTAGCTTATAAGTAGATATTACCCATTAAGTAAATAATAACCAAGCTAGAAGCACCTGACCCAGAGAGGATAGGTAAAGAGGAAGGGTGTAAGGGGAGCACATGGATCTCCTAGGGAGAGGAAACAGAATAGTTTTATAGGCGGACTGATAGGTGAGTGGGGATGAGAATGGGACGATTAGGTGGGGAAGAGGAGATAGGATTGAAGGAGATAATACAGGAAGGGATACAGTTGAGGGGCATTTGACAGATGATATGTAAACCTAGTGCATTAGAAACTTCCTAAAATACATGACAGTGATCCTAATGAGGTCTCCTAACAATGATAGTTAGGGAGTCTCAGCCTGCCTTCTCTTGTCTCCAAACAAGGTTTCTAGTTATGGGACTGGGCCAGGATTCAATTGTGTTGTAGGTCAAGTGAGTCCCATAAAAATACACAAACCCATACTGATGCTACAACAAAGGGTTGCTCTCCACAAGTGGATAGTGGGACTCTATTGCCCAGGACAACACGTATACAACTCTTTGAACATGGAGAAGTCAACCTGATACATATGTGAAGGTTTCACCCCCAAGTTTTAGTCTTTTGGTACTCTGAAGCCTACATAAAGGGAAATATGTACACCAACCCAGTCACCAAACCTTTGACTTACAATCTCTCCTGCCTAAAAAAAAATGCTAGGGCAATGGTGGGGCACAGAACTCGTGAAAGGAATCAGCCATTGCCTGCTTTGACTTAAGACTCCTTCCATAAGAAGGAACCTGTACCTGACACTGCTTGAGTAACCAAGAACCAGAGACTAGAAAGACCTAGAGTAAAACCAACTACAATGATGATTAGATAGATAGATAGATAGATAGATAGATAGATAGATAGGTAGGTAGGTAGATAGGTAGATAGATAATAGATATAAACAATAATATGATTCCTAATGATATTCTGCTCATTGATGCTCATAGATCATTTCCTTATCCAGCCACCATCAAAGAGGCTTCCTCTGGCAGCAGATGGGAGCAGAACAGACACTGTGCTGTGGCAGAGACCCACAGCCAGACATTATGCGGAGAGACAAATTAACGGGATGTATGCACCAAATCTGTCTCTTCAGAGCTCAGGGAACCCCTTGGAAGAAGAGGTAGACTGAAAGAGCCAGAGGGGATAGATGACACCAGAAGAACACGGCCCACTGAGTCAACTAAGGAAGTCACACACCCGCTCACAAAGACCGAGTCAGCAGAGACAGAGCCTATCCAGGCCGTCACAAGGGCCTCTACGGTTGCTACTTTGTTTCCAACCCAATTCCCAGGTAAAAGAAAGTTCAACTCAGTTAACAAGCTACCAGCCTCGATCAGGCAGGCCTCCCACTCCACTACTCTGTTTCCATCTATTTTATCCCATACAACTTGCGGTTTCTCCAGGCCCCCAGCTTCTCTCCCTGCTGCCTCTCCGTTTCTTTTCCGTTGCTCCTCCCCTTCCTGTTTATCCCCGTCGCTCCTCCCCTTCCGGTTTATCCCCATCGCTCCTCCCCTTTCTGTTTATCCCCATCGCTCCTCCCCTTCCTATTTATCCCCGTCGCTCCTCCCCTAGACTCTCAGCTCCTCCACCTTCCTCCTGCCTGTTGGTACTCTGTTCAAGGTCCACCCCACAGCTACCTGGCAATAGCCAGGTATGCCCAGCCCCACATGCCTGCTCCACTATAAGAGGGGCTGCCTGCCCCCTCCTCTCTCTCTTTCCCCGCTCCTTCCTCTCTCTTCTCATCCTCTCACCTCTCTGCCCCTCTTGGGCTCCCCTCCCCCCTCTCTCCACGTGGACATGGCCGGCCTCATCCACTCTCTCTCTATTCTCTCTCCCTCTACTCTCTCTCTCTCTCTCTACTACTCTCATCTTATTCTCTAAATAAACTCTATTCTATGCCATGTTGGTGTGTATGTGTGGTCCTTCAGGGGGAGGCGATGCCCGAGCATGGGCCCGCTCAGGCACTCCCCCCACATCGCCATGCCATACTCACTAACACCCTTCCTCTCTTTTAAGTCCCATTAATGGTGCTGAAACCCGGGAACATCAACACTGCCCATCATTGGCTCAAGCCTTTATTTGAAAAGTTAAGGTGGGAAGAAGGTTCACAAGGCAACTCCTTGTCTGCAGCCCCTCTGAGGAGTGGAATTAGCGTCAAAGTACAAGCCCAGGGCTCTCCACAACACTCTGTATGTGTATTATAACTATCAGCCTAGCAGTGGTATAAGAATTCTGACTGATAAAAAGGGGTCTCTGACTCTTGTATCTGCTCTTAGTATGCTTTTCCTCTTGTTGGGTTGTAGTGCCCAACTTCAATATGATAGTTTTTCCATCATCCTGTTGTATTTTATTTTGCCATGTTTTGTTATTATCTCTTAGAGGCCTATTTTTCACTAAAGAGAGACAAAGTGAGTAAATCCCCAGGGGATGGGAAGAACTGGGTAGAGTTGGAGGAGGGAAAACTATAAACAGTATAGGATATATTGTAGGATAAAAGAATCTATTTTCGGAGGCCAGCCTGCCACCACACCACGTGGTGCAACTGTGGATACCCAAAAGTGTGGGTTAAATGGTGGCCCTCGTCCACTGGGGTTTGGGCTGCTGGGTGAGGTGGGACGCAGGAGTTTTGATGACACGCACCCCACACCGGCGCTGGGTGCTGGGTGGATATTGGACTGTGAGAATCCATGGGACCCAAGGAGAGCACAGTCTGAGGTCCCTGGGGACTGCCAGAGTTGGCTTAGGAGGTCCTAGACCTGCACAGAGGCCAGGGATGGCAGGTTCTCGGACTCTTGGGCACTCGGATGCCACTGGGTGTGGCGGAAGAGCTGAGAATGGAGTGGGGGCCCGAGGGTTGGATCTAGCCTGGAGCTAAAGGGAAAGGGGGAAGGAGGGCTCTGGCGGGGCCCCTTGGGAAAGAGTGAGTCTTGGCTTGTTGGATGGGTGGCCTAGCCTGGTGGAGACCGTGGCTGGGAGCACAGAGAGGTCTTCTGTGGGAGATTAGACGCAGCTCTTCAGATGCAGGCCTGCTCCATTGCTCCCCACAGCAGATCCTGATGAGAAGAGGCAGTCCATGGTTTTAAAGCAGTTATTGTCACTGCGGAGAGTTGTGATGAGTGAAACTGTACCCCACTTCCCCAGGGCAAACCTAGGTTAAATTCCTTTTGCAAGAAGGAGTGTCTGGGAAGGAGAGCTTAATTGACTAAGCCTTTCAGGCCTTTAAGTACCTCATTAAAATGGAGATCTGGCAGCAGGGCATGGTGGCCCATGCCTGTAATCCCAGCACTTGGGAGGCAGAGGCAGGTGGATTTCTGAGTTCGAGGCCAGCCTGGTCTACAAAGTGAGTTCCAGGACAGCCAGGGCTACACAGAGAAACCCTGTCTCGAAAAAGCAAAAAAAAAAAAAAAAAAAAAATGGAGATCTGTCTTGAGGCTATGATTTGTGGTCACATCCTCTACCTGTGGAGGGGCTTGGGGCGTTGCCCTTATGTGACTGATGGCCACTATGGAGTGGAGAGATGTGGCCTCATGTCAGGAGCCTGGCGTCTGGGAGCATAGCAAACCTACAAGTCCTTGCAGGATTATCTCCTGCTGGGTCACTGGGATTATAAACCTGGCTCAACCAGAAACCAGGATGCCCTTAACGGTTTCACATAGAAGCCTACACACGGCCATCCACAAGGTCCAGGAGGGGAATGACACTTGGACGTCTTCCCGCTGCTTTACTGGCCTGCAGCAGGAATCCCTTCGATACGCAAGTACAGGACAGAGAGATGAACACAAATGAGAAGCAGAATAATATGAGCTTTATGAAGAGACTTGGAACTGGAGATATGAGAGTGGAGAACAAGAGGCTGATGTGGGTGTGTCTAGCCTGCCACCTGAGTCCACGGTGAAATCCCAGCCTGTGGTGCCCCTGGGAGCCATGTCTGGGTCCAGAGACATACAGCACCAGGGGTCTGTGTTGGTGGCCCTGGCTCACGTTACCACTAAGAACATGTGGCTCTCCCCATTCTGGACCGATTCCTTGGACATGTTGATGTCCAAGGGCTGTGCAGAGCCGGCTGCATCCCTCAGTGGTCAGAATACTGGGGAGAGTTGGCACTGTAGCTTACCTGGCCCTGCTGGCAGGGATGCAGGAGGGCTGACCCTGCCACTCATCTGCCGTGCACAGGGGCCTTGAACAAGGCACGTTGCGATGATGAACATTTCCAAGTAAACATGTGTGGACAAAAGGGTATATTGTGGGACACTGTCACACACTACAGCTTCCACAACAAGAGGTTTTCCATATTTCATTTTTGGGCTATTATTATCATTATCATTATCATTATCATTATCATTATCATTATTATTATTATTATTATTATTATTTGAGGAGGAGGATGCAAGGGCAGATATTAGGAGACAGATGAGTGGAATTTAGGTACATGATGTGTAACTCACAAGGAATCAACAAAATGTTTTTTAAAATCAAAAAACCTATTTTCAATAAAAGGAAAAGGTGAGTCTTCAAAGTGATAGTGGTGTTGGCAATCTTTAGTTAGATTAACTTTGTTTTTAAAGGGTTGACACTAACACTAGGGGTTAAAACTGAGACCTAGCTGTCTACTTTTCAGGATACTAAAATTTTCCATGTTCACACTGATGGGATAAAGGCAGAGTGACTTACATAAAGGAGGCAAATTCCTAGAAGCCCAGAACCTACAGAGAGAAGCAAGAAGAGACTCCGAACAGATTCCGTGAATAATTCGTAAGGCTGACTCAATAAAGACGTTTGACTAATGTAAACAGCTTTTAATGATAAAAACAGCCAAATTAGGGATAGAAGACTGCCAGTGCAGTAGGGATGCAGATGACTATCCAGAGCCAGCTCAGTACTCAGGGGGGGACACCTGGCAGCCTTCCAAACTCTGAGACCAGTCTCAGCACAGGGAAGCTGCTGCGGCCACTTCTACTCCGTATTCCCTTAGGCATACTAGACAAAACAGGTAGGCAGCACAAGGAAATCAAAGATGTCCCATTAATTGGCTATAAATACATCTGCACACAACACGAAGTTATTTTTAGAAAATCCTAAAATACCACAGAAGAGGAGGAGGAGGAGTTGTAGGAACCAGAGTGTTCAAGGACATCCCCGGAATCAACTAAGCAGGGCTTCTAGGGGCTGACAGAGACTGACTCGGTGAGCACAGACTTTGTATGGCTCGGAGCCAGGTACTCTGCATGGGTGTGGTGGTTGTGTGCTGAGGTGCTCTTGTGAGGCTCCTATAGATGGGAGTGGAGGAGTGTCTCTGACTCCTCGGCCTCTTCCTGGGACCCTTTTCCTCCTTTTAGGTTGCTGCACCCAGCCCTGATATGAGGCTCTGTGCCTAGTGCTACTGCAACTTTGTTATGCTGTGCTTGGTTGATATGCCTGAAAGGTCCTTTTTCTCTTAAGGGAAATGAAAAAGGAATGGATCTGGGGGAAGGGGGTGTGGGGGAGGGGGGAAGGAGGGGAAACAGTGGTAGGAATGTAATGGACAAAAGAACAAAACAGAAAGGGACATATTAACAGGAAAAAGAATCCTGCGAGGTCCCACTGTGAGTGCAGCTCTCAGAATAGAGACCTTAGAATCAGGATTTCCACCATGGAGTTGACATCTGTGCATCAAACAGGTTGAAGGTCAAAACTATTTCGAAACTAGTATGTCCACAATTAGACAGTGTGTTCTCTTCTTCTCTCTCTCTCTCTCTGTCTCTCTCTGTCACTTCACATGAATGACTGGTCTCCAGGTGCAGTTAACGTTGGCTGAATTAGTTAAACATGGAGTGTATTTTAGCATATAAAGGATGCATTTATCCCAGCAGACTCAAAGCATCCAAGGTTTGGGGTCTCCTGAGATGGGGTCTTTTGGATTCTGAGGGTTGGCTATATACTTGATGCACAGCCTAAGCTGTTGATGACTTTGTGATCCTGTTTGCTGTACGGAGTCTGTGCTTTGCTCTGGAGACAAGAGTCTCACTTTAAACCCTGCCTCGTTCTTATACACATGTGTGTCCCAGGATCACAGGCATGTCTCACCATGCTGGTTGCACCTGAGTAGTAGTAACTGATCGTTTTCACAACATAACTGTGCTCCATGTTTTATCCCATCGATAAAAAAAAAAAAAAAAAAAAATGCTGCCATTCTGATGTAGGATGAGAGGACGGGTCTCTCATTCATCATGGCCACCTGACAGGCAGACTGGCCTTTGCGTCACCGACTCGATTGGTGACCACACACCTGTACTCTCCAGCATCTTCGCTTCTGACATTATCTATTCGGAGTCCACACTTCGTTGGGGACAGCGTCATCCTTTCTGTAGGCTGTAGATCGCGGTTTTTGAAGAACCAGAGGATGGAGAGTCCAGTGTCAGGCATAACGCAGGTAAAGGTCACAGATCTGCGTGCTTTGACTGTGGTGTCACTGATTAGGACATAGGGTTGTGTCACGGGCTCTGGAAAAACAGAGGAGGGGCCCAAATGACAACAATCCTTCAGAGAGCTCCACCAGCCCCCCCCCTCCTTTAGTTAATACTTTTTAAAATGTCCCCGGAGGGGAAATTAGAGCTGTAACTACAGATGTGATCAGACACTGCTGGCCTATATGGCCTGATTCACCCACTGTGTTTCCTTTGTCTCGGTTTCCATATTAAAAAAACACATGATAAATGATCACCGCTGTGCCTAGGAGTTAAGCCTTGGTATGAGCAATGGCCGGGCCATGGAACCGAGGTGCTGCTCAAATTGGCAGTGTATATTACTATTTGACTGCAAAAGAGAATTATCCAGGCTGGGCTCATGACATGTAATTGGCTTCTGTCCTGGCACCTGTCCACTGAGACTCACTAGAAGGTGATGCACAGGGGACCTACATGAACCCAGCTCTCATGGTGGTACACAGTTGGCCCCACACTCTATAAGAGCTGGACAGTCAGGAAAGCCTTGTTCCCTGTCAGTTCTGAAAGGAAATCAACACTGAGCATTGACATAAAGCTCCATGATGTGACCTAGACCCCAGCCAGAGGCAAAATTTTAGAGCCAGGGCTTCCTGGCACTCTTTGTAAAGACCCCATAGCTCTCTCATCCAGTGCCTGCCTGACTCCCACAAGGTCTCTCTTAGGGCCACGTGCATAGTGAGAACCCCAAGAGTCTGCACCCGGGCTCGCATCCTCATGGCGAGTTATCCCACACACATTCTTCTCTGTGGAGGTAGAGACTGGTGAGGGATTCTGACTGACTGCGGTTTGTCCACACAACGTGTGCCCTACAGAAAGTAGATGCAATGCAGCAGGGGAGAGAGCAGGCACAACCCAATCCTGACGGTCCAGTGTATGAAGTAGGATAAGCCACACCCAGAATCCAGAGGCCACTGAGAGTCACTTACTGTTTACATAAAACTGCACGTGTGCTCGTTCAACTGTGTGGTTTACGTTTAAAGTCTCTAGTGTGTACATCCCTGCATCTTCCGCAGCGACGTTCCGGAGCAGCAGGGATCCATTCGCATACACAGTCCCTCTTCCTCCATATTCACTCCCCCAGGTGGTCATATTCCAGATCACGTGGTACTCCACAATTTTAAAGGCCGGGACCCTGTACATCGAGCTGTACCAGGTAAAGGATATCAGCTCTTCTGGCAGGTTATGAACGAGGAGAAGCACACTTTCCCCGCTAGTAGCATACCGGGGCACTGCTTCAACCAGAAGTTTGGAAGAAGTGGTAGGGTTACAGCACTGAAAGGAGGAACCTGGAAGGGAAAAGAGAAAAAGCTGTCACATACTGAACACTCTGTGTGGTGAAAAGACGGTGGTCTCTGTCCTGAGCAGATGGAGTCTTAACTCAGCCTAGAGACTCACGTACGGATGTGTCTATACCACTTGATGAAAACGAGCAACGTGTCCTCCTCCATTCCCTCGGCGCCCGTGAAAGTGTCATTTCCTCTACATAGAGGGATCCACGTGGTATCCTTCCTCACTGCATTCACTCAGACACTGCACATACTGTTACACACTGAGGTCTGAGATGATGCCTCCCCAGAATCCTACAGGACCCAGATTTTTGCTTTTGTTTCTTCCTTCCTTCCTTCCTTCCTTCCTTCCTTCCTTCCTTCCTTCCTTCCTTCCTTTTTCTTTCTTTCTTTCTTTCTTTCTTTCTTTCCTTGCTTGCTTGTTTGTTTGTTTGTTTGTTTGTTTGTTTGTTTTATTTCTTAGTTTTTCTCTCAGGCTCCAGGCAAGCCCTGACTCGACCTTCTGTGTGTCACTGCTGCTTTTGCTGACAGTCCACTGAATTGGAGTCAAGTGAGGGCCAGGAGCAACCGATCTTCAGGGCAGGCTCAGATCTTGGGAAACAACGGAGTAGTAGGGTAGCTGGTTTTATAGCAACTTGACACAATGTAGAGTCCTTTTGACAAACAGGGCCTCAGCTGAAAATGTCACCAACACATTAGCCTGTAGGCAAGCCTGTGTTATATTTTTTTAATTAGCAACCGATGGGGGGATCTAGACCACCGCAAGCAGTCCCTGGGCTATGGCTCCTAAGTCACATAAGAGCAGGCTGAGCAAGCCGTGATGAGGAAGCCAGTAAGCAGCTCTCCTCCACAGTCTCTGCAGCAGCTCCTAGATTTTACTCATGACCATCTCAATTTGGAGCTAATAAATATTGCCCTTTGACAAGGACAGCCAAAAAAAAACATTGCCGTATATCAGCTTTAAGAGGAATTAAGAACAAAAGACTGGCCGGGTGTGGTGGCGCATACCTGTAATCCCAGCACTTGGGAGGCAGAGCCAGGAGGATTTCCGAGTTCAAGGCCAGCCTGGTCTACAGAGTGAGTTCCAGGACAGCCAGGGCTACACAGAGAAACCCTGTCTCGGGAAAAAAAAAAAAAAAGAATAAACGACAGGAAATATGCTCCCCTCTCCCCCCAGGTCACTTTAGTCAAGCGTTTGAAGGATGGCAGTGTGTGAGCTCCCTGGGTTAGAGCCCCCAAGAGACTGGGAAGATTGCGATCTTACACCGAGTTACCATCAAAGCCTTTCTTGATGCAGGTGGAGTCAGAAGATGGAGTCTGACCTACAGTTATTTGTCTCTGGCCATAAGAAACATGTTTGTCTGCCACTAAGTACTCATACCTGTACTTGGGAACACAGTGCAGAGCAGAGGGAGGCACCGCCCAAGCACGGCAGCCCTGCGTGTCTAAGCCCCGCCCATCAGCACTGATCCCAGGAAATGACTTACCGCCAACTTGGACTTGTACATGGGCTTCTTCACTCTTCATATCCGTACCCAGCACCCGCAGGGTGTACAGTCCGCCGTCCTTCTGAGTGACGTTTTCAATCAGCAGGGATCCGTCACTATCCAGTTTCTCTCGACCACTGTAGGCAGGTCCAAGCCCACTCGACTTCCTGCCTATGGTGTATCGGCCAATCTCAAGGTGCCTGAACACGGTCATCCCTTTGAACCATGCAAAGCCTTGAAGATTCTCTGGGATATTGTGAACCTGTAGAGTAACTTGTTGCCCTTCAGAAACGATGGGCGGCAGTGATTCAATACTGGGCTGGGCAGAGGTGACAAAGCGCCCGCAGTTCCAGAGGAAGACTAGAAGGGAAGAGAAGAGTCAATAAATTGGGACCGGTTTTGTTGTTGTTGTTGTTGTTGGGGGTTTTTTTTTGTTTGTTTGTTGTTGTTTTTGCGAGATGAGACACTGTCCTGAGCAGGGGTGTTCATTATCCACCCTAGCTATGTGCCACCCCGTCCAACTCTGTGTCCATGCACTTTATATATTTTCATGGTCTGTTGCTTTCTCTTCAGGGTCAACATGGCCCTGGCTCTCTGCCCTCTGATCCCTGCTCACACTCAATGTAGACTGGCTTTGGAGTGATGCCTCCCCATCTCTTCTCCTACAGACTTTTCTCTCTGACTTCTTAGTGGTGGGGGTGGGGTGGAGTTCCTGTTGTTGTTGTTATTGTTTGCTTCCTCTTGTAGTTGCAAACAACACCCAGCTTCCTTTTTTTTTCTTTTTTTTTTATTGGATATATTCTATATTTACATTTCATTTCCCTTTTCTGGTTCCCCGCCCCCTAAAGGTCCCACATGCTTTTTTCCCTCCCCCTGCTCCCTCATCCACCCCTTCCCTCTTTCCTGTTCTGGTATTCCCCTACACTGATGCTTTGAGCCTTTCCAGCACCAGTGTCCACTCCTTTCTTCTTGTCGGACATCATCTGGTATGTGGATTGTGTCTTTAACACCCAGCTTTCTTTACTGATGTATTTTTCAGTTCATTAGGACTGAGACATCATAAGAACCATGATTTGTCTTATATTTCTAAGAAATGTTATCTAAAAAAGCATGTAGATACCTGCGAGCGATAAATGAGGAGTGAACGGGTGAATGAATGAATGAATGAATGTGCAGGACCTTGTGTGGCCATGGATTTCCTTAAGAAAATTTAATGGACAGAAGAAGCTGACCCCTGTTGTTGAATTGGAGAAGGCTGAAAGAAGCTGAGGAGAAGGGCAATCCTGTAGGACCAGCAGTCTCAATTAACCTGGACTCCCCAGATCTCTCAGTCGACCACCAAGCAGGCAGCACACACCAGCTGATATGAGACCCCCAACACACATACAGCAGAGGACTGCCATGTCTGTGTGCATTCAGAGATGAGGCACCTCACCTGCAAAGGACTGGAGGCCCTGGGAAGTTTAGAGATCAGGTGGGGTGGGTGGTGGGGACATCCACGTGGAGACGTGGGGAAGGGGAGGAGGTAGGTATGTGGACCACTCAGAGGGTACACAGGCGTTGGGTGGGGAATAAAATATGGAGTGTAAAAAATTAATTAATTGCCGGGCGTTGGTGGCACACGCCTGTAATCCCAGCACTTGGGAGGCAGAGGCAGGCAGATTTCTGAGTTCAAGGCCAGCCTGGTCTACAGAGTGAGCTCCAGGACAGCCAGGGCTATACAGAGAAATCCTGTCTCAAAAAAAATTAATTAATTAATTAATTAATTAATTAAGAAGAAGAAATTGTGACTTGGATAAATCATTGCATTTGCTTTGATGTTTACAATTATTTACAAATTATGTTTTATGTGAGATTGAAAACAGGGACTACTTCAGGGTGGGTGGGTGCAGAACTCAGAACTTGGGAGAAGGTCAGAAATCTGTTCACTGATTGGTCTCAGCTTATCAGAATATGAAACAAAATGCACAAACTCATTCAATCATGTCACTGATCAACACCACCTTGGTTTCTTATTTGGTCTTCAGAATACTGTGGCCATGTTAATTAACTTTGGGTAAAAACAATCTCCCCCTCCTGCTCCTCCTCCTCCTCCTCCTCCTCCTCCTCCTCCTCCTCCTCCTCCTCCTCATTTTATTCATCAAGAGCCTCCTGCTGCTGCTAAGCCTCTGCTGCCTGTGTCTTCTCCCCTCCAATCCCTGACTCCTCTCAGCTCCTCTGCCTCTCCAGACAGGTGAGTTCTCTCCTCTCACCTGTGAGCAGGAGCCCCTGACAGGTGGCAAGCCCTTTGCAGAGGGTACAAAGGATGCCTCCCCGGTCTCTGTGGCATGATCTGCCCTTCTGTGGCACATATGGTCCAGCACAGCTCTCCGCTTCTCTTGTGCGTCCACCCGCTAAGCCGAGCGTCCCCTCAGGCAAGCTCATCTCCAAGAGTCACAGGGTCTGAGGGTGTTGCTCTATAAAAACACTGCTCTGCCCCTTCCAGTCCTGGCGCTGTGCTGTGTCCCTCTCCTCCTTTTGTGTCAGTTATCCAGAGCACAGAGTAAGAAGCACCAGGCTGAAGACCATCGTGGTGACCTGAGATAATAAAAGATGAGGTTTATCGCTGCTGTATCCTTACCTTGGTCAGTCAGCACCGAAGAGGGAAACTGCACAACTGTGTGACACAACTCGGCTAGGCACTCAATCTGCCCCGTGTTCTCAATGCACTGGAAAGATGGAAATGGACAGGGATGTCTGTGGGGTCCCAAAGGGACCAGACACATCTATTCTCATAGGAGTCACCAGTCAGAGTTATGACCCAGGACAAAGGCCCAGGATGTGTCATGAGTCTCATACCCTGGATGTGCAGGTGGAGGTGACCTGATCCCTGGAAAAAAAAAAGGCTGAGTTCTTTCATCTCCTGCAAGATTTTGAGAGAATTCTCCCAATCCCTGTGCTTGCTGAGCGGTGTAATAGGTCTGCCCAGGAGCTCCCTGTTCTTTCTGAGATGCCTTGAACCTCTGTCTAATAGATTCTCCATGGCTATCCTATATTTCCCAAAGGAAATACATCAAAGGGGTAAGAGAGCATGATCCCTTGGCAGTGTAGCAAACAAATTTAGCAGACAGTAGGTCTGAGAATGCTTTGTCAGTAATCTCCATGTTGATATGGGTGGAACTCAGCTTCTAGGTAAATTCCTGGTTCAGGCAAATGCATTTCTGATTTGTGTCCTGACGCTGTATCTGCTGACCACTGGGGTAGCTGGAGCCCATATCTGGGGAGCTGTCCACACCAGCTTAGTCTGTTCCCATTTGCCTATAGGACAGAATTCCCTAAACTAGACCTGAAATGACAGAAACAACTCAGAAGGTCCTGTGTTCTCTGCCCCTCTCCTGGGTATCCATGGACTTCCTAGAAGTCTCATAAACATGTCAGGTCAGTTAGGTAAAGTCCTATGTACCTGTCCAGCTATGCTATTCCTGCTGAGTCAGTAGAGGAGATGTCCAAGGGACCTAGCCTAATGGTGGCTCTAATACACAAGCCTTGTGCAAGACAAAGTGCAAAACTTTGACTACTAAAAAGCACTGTTCCCTGACAACAGGAAGGCAAAACTCAGCCTTTGTAAAATGCTTCTCCAGGTCACTAGGAGTTGAGTCTGGAACAGGAGTCTCGAGCGAGGGCTTCCTGGTACTCTCTTCTGTGAGGATGCCATTGTTTTCCTCAATCATGACCAACACTGATTCCCTCAGGGTCTCTCTCAAGTACCCATTCCCGCTAAGAACCCCAAGAGTTTATACAGATATCCTCGGCAGATACCCTTGGCTGAGTTATCCAGCACGTATCCACTGGCCTTCAAGGTGAAGTCAAATGAAGGATTCTGATCTGTTGCCAGTGTCCTCCCACAGGTGTGCACTGCGCTAAATGCTCAAGCCCCAACGTGGAAACGCAATGTAGAGTGGAGGTAGCCACAGGCCAGGCCAGACACACCTCTATATATCTAGTGGAAAGAAACCCAGCCAGCACCCCCAAATTCACAGAGTCACTTACGGTTCACGTGGAGGAAGGTGGACGTTGTTGATATGGTTTCTGCCTGCTTGTTGAAGGTCCGTAGGGTGTAATAACTTCTGTCCTTCCGGGTGACGTTGTGAATCACCAGGGATCCATTGCTATACAGTGTCTCTCTATCACTGTGTACATGTATATCAGAGTCCACTGAATACAGTGCAATCCCACGTTTCCTATTTGTCCTCCCTTTAGACCACGCAAAAGCTGTAAAATTCTCTGGCAGATTGTGGACAAGGAAAAGGACATCTTCTCCTTCAACCACTTGGGGTGGCAGCAGTTCAATGGTGACCTTGGCCGTGGTGGACAGGTGCCAGCAGGCTAAAAGGGAGGCTAAAAGGGAAGAGAAGGAAACTATCAATATTGAGCAGCTGTGACGGTCACCCGGCTTAGGTGTTGGGAAGGGCTGTGTAGACCCTTCTTAATGGAGGTGAGCAGCAAGACCTCCATTCCCTCGGGGTCTCGCACTGTGTTGTCAACTCTCTGCGCAATTCTCTGCTCAGTTGTCTGCCTGGATTTCCAGGTAGCATCCCCATATTGGATGGGAGGAGACCTCTCTGGTCCCCTCTTCTAGAGGGTCCTCAGTTCTGACTTTTATTTTCTGTTCCCTTTGTACAAGTCACCTCCTCACAGCATCTTCCAGATCCTCTGACTTCTGGTTCCCTACAACCAAGAAGGAAGGAAGGAAGGAAGGGAGGAAGGAAGGGAGGGAGGGAGGGAGGGAGGGAGGGAGGGAGGGAGAAAGGAAGGAAAAAAAGAAAGAAGGAAGGAAGGAACGAAAGAAGGAAGGAAGGAAGGAAGGAAGGAAGGAAGGAAGGAAAGAAAAAAGAACGAATGAAGGAAGGAAAGAAAGAAAGAAGGAAGGAAGGAAGGAAGGAAGGAAGGAAAGAAAGAAAGAAAGAAAGAAAGAAAGAAAGAGGGGGAGGGAGGGAGGGAGGAAGGAAGGAAGGAAGGAAGGAAGGGCGTCTCCATGTTTTATCTACATAGTTCCCAGGTTTGGAGCTCATTACAACAATTATAGTCAAGTGTAATTTAAATGATTTTGCACTGACTTCTGTATGCTAGGTGTGTATTTCTGAAATCAGGTACCTCAGACTGCCCATGTGAAGGTGTCTGCTGCAACCCTGTGTGGAGGCACATGTCTCAGTGTGAGCATGTGCCTGTACATGCCACAACATCTCTGTGGAGGGCAAAGACCTAACAGGCTTTTGCTCTCTCCATCTACCACATGGGAGCTGAGGATTGAGTTCAGCTTCTCAGATCTCCACACACTGAGCCATAGTGCTGCCCACCCCGGTTTGACTTCTATGTGGAGAGTCACTGGTCATGATTGGGAACATCAATATGTAAAACATGGAAGACAGTTCACTTGACTATGAATGTGGGGTGCTTGCAGCTCTTTTCCTATTCTCAGCTCCACCTGACTGCTGAGAGTCTGGCCGCTAAGCCTGTATCTTCTGCCTCCTGAAGGCAGACAGAAATGTCAAGTCTATGCAAACCAAAACAACCCTGAGATTCCACCTCACGCCATTAAGAATGGCTAAAATCAAAAACTCAGGTGACAGCAGATGCTGGCAAGGATGTGGAGAAACAGGAACATTCCTCTATTGCTGGTGGGATTGCAAGCTGGTACAACCACTCTGGAAATCAGTTTGGTGGATCCTCAGAAAATTGAACATAGTGCTATCTGAGGACCCAGCTATACCACTCCTGGGCATATACCCAGAAGATGCTCCAAAATGTAATAAGGACACATGCTCCACTATGTTCATAGCAGCCTTATTTATAATAGCCAGAAGCTAGAAAGAACCCAGAGGTCTTTCAACAGAGGAATAGATACAGAAAATGTGGTATATTTACACAATGAAATACTACTCAGCTATTAAAAACAATGACTTCCTGAAATTCTTTGGCAAATGGATGGAACTAGAAAATATCATCCTGAGTGAAGTAACCCAATCACAAAAGAACACACATGGTATGCACTCACTGATAAGTGGATATTAGCCCCAAAGCTCAGAATACCCGAGATACAATTCACAGACAACATGAAGCTCAAGACGGAAAAGGAAAGTGTGGGTGCTTCGGTTCTTCTGAGAAGAGGAACAAAATATTCACAGGAGCAAATATGGAGATAAACTGTAGAGCAGAAACAGGAGGAAGGTCATCCAGAAACTGTCCCACCTGAGAATCCATCCCACATACAGTCACCAAACCCCGGCACCATTGTGGATGCCAAGAAATGCTTGATGAAAGGAGCCTGATATGGCTGTCTCCTGAGAGACCCTGCCAGAAACTTGCAAATTCAGAGGCAGATTCTCGCAGCCAACCATTAGAATGAGCATGGGGTCCCCAATGGAGGAGTTAGAGAAAGAACTGAAGGAGCTGAAGGGGTTTATAACCTCATAAGGAAGAACAACAGTATCAACCAACCAGACCTCCCCAGAGCTCCCAGGCACTAAGCCATCAACCAAGGGGTACACATGGCCCCAGCTGCATATGTAGCAAAGGATTGCCTTGTCAGGCATCAATGGGAGGAGAGGTCCTTGGTCCTATTAAGGCTAGATAGATGCCCAAGAATAGAAGAATTGAGGGCAGGGAGGTGGGAGTGGGGTGAGAGGAGGAACACCCTCATAGAAGCAGGGTGGGGGTGGAGGACAGGATATGGGGTTTCTGGGAGGAGGTAACCAGGAAAGGAGATAACATTCGAAATGTAAATTTAAAAAATATCAAAAAAAAAAAAGATACCTTAAGTCTCATCTCTCGATCCTGTCCTCTTTAGGAAACTCCAGAATACCTCTGTATTCCTCTCCACCCCATCAGAGTGGGCACCTTTACCTGTGAGCAGAACGCCCTGCCATGGGACACACCCTTGGCAAAAAAGCAAAGCAGACACCTCCATCTCTCTTCTCCCTGTGCAGTCTCCGTCTCGCCTCTGAGAACAGCTTCACCTCCAGCAGGGCACCAGCCTCTCCTGTCCTTCCTCCTGAGCTGAGTGCCTTCTCAAGCAAGAGCACTCCCAGGATATAAGAGGCTGTGTGTGGTGAGGTCTGTGTCCACAGCACTGCTCTGTCCCCTCCACTCCGAGTCCCGCCCCAATTCCCTCCCAGAGTCCCTTTATGTTTCTCCTCCAAGCGAAATGTTGAGATGACAAGGCTGATAAGCATCCCCATGACCTCAGAGAACAACAGCTCATCCCAGGGAGGATATCTGCTGGAATCAGTCCTTGGGTGCTGTGGAGAGCCCTGGGCTCGTATTTTGATGTTAATTCCACTCCTCAGAGGGGCTGCAGATGAGGAGTTGCCTTGTGAACCATCTCCCCACCTTAACTTTTCAAATAAAGGCTTGGGCAGGAGGAAGGTGGGAGGAGCAGAGAGTCTAGGGGAGGAGCTACAGGGGATAAAACAGGAGGAGGAGGAGCAACAGGAGGAGGAGGAGCAACGGGAGGAGAAGAAAAGGGAGGAAAAGAAAAGGGAAGAAATGGAGGGAGAGAAACGAAAAAAAAAGAGAAAAGGAGAGGCGGCAGGGAGAGAAGCTTGGGGCCTGGAGTTTCCACAAATTGTATGGGATTAATATAGATTGAAACAGAGTAGTGGAGTGGGAGGCCTGCCCAGTCTAGGCTTGTAGCTTGTTTTGTTAACTGCTGAGTTGAGCTTTCTTTCACCAGGGAACTGGGTTGGAAACATAGTAGCGACACTTGGGTTTCAAACCATCAAAGACAGACACGCCATCCTGCCATAGAAACACAAAGACTCAGGATCTTCCTGCCTTAGAGACTGGTTTGCATTCCTCATGTGTACACTTGGTCTGACTCTGAGATGTCCCCTATGTCTCCATCACCCTAAGCCTCTCCAGGTGGTAGAAGTTCCTCCAACATGATCTAGCTTAATGCTGGGCCTGGCTGCATGTACTTAAGCTAGGCTAGAATACCCTACCCACACTAGCTGTCTGTGTCATGGGTTCATGTCACTGCCCAAGAGGGACAGAATGTCCCAGCTCTAGCCATCTGTAATTAGGAAGTTATAGACCTGATAAATGAGAAATTGCTTACGGTTAGTATTCAGGTTGAATGGGTCACATCAGATGGGACTCGCTAAGATCCAGGTTTCACTCTCATAGGGTCCTGTGTTAGTTATAACATTGAGTAAACTGACCTTCTCACAGTTTCAGCCTGATACCTTTTGAGAGGCTTTGACCACTGATCCTCCAAAGGTAGGTTTATTCTGAGTCTCAGGTTCATACTGTTAGGCTACCCTCATCACCCTTCATGGGGTTAGAATTGTTACCTGTGATGATGTCTTGTATAGTGGTGCTGTGCTGAAAATAGAGAGAAGCCAGCACCACACGAGAACTCTGACCCTTGAAAGTCCTCTTTCAACAAGTGTTTGTCTTTCTTTTTCTTTCTTTCTTTATTTATTTATTTATTTATTTGTTTGTTTGTTTGTTTTGTTTTTTTGTTTTTTTTGGTTTTTGGTTTTTTGGTTTTTTGGTTTTTTCAAGACAGGGTTTCTCTGTGTAGCCCTGGCTGTCCTGGAACTCACTCTGTAGACCAGGCTGGCCTCGAACTCAGAAATCCACCTGCCTCTGCCTCCCAAGTGCTGGGATTACAGGCATGCACCACCACTGCCCAGCTAGTGTTTGTCTTTCTAACATTCACCCCACATCCACGCTCTTAGAGAACTAGGCAGGAACACTCACAGGCAGAAGCAGGAGGAGATGAGTGTGCAGAGTTGGTGGCTCATGTGTTAGGTGGGAAAACAAGTCTTTGTCACATAGGAAATGATCTCAAGATCTTGATGACAATGTCATAGGATCTGGAGTCAGAGCCCTGAGGTCCTAGTCCTCACTGACTCATTGCCTGTCTGCCAGGACAGAGCACTGTGTACCTTCAGCTGCACTGACCTCCACTGCCAAGCTTGGGCCATTGCCCTCCAAGGCATCTCTGTTCAAGACAATGCTTTTGTATAGACAGGACAAAACAAGGCTTCCCACTGGGACTCCCCTCCAGTTCCTTCTACCCCCTCCTTCCCCACCGCCTGCCCCGGATCCTTGTGCTGTGGTAGATCCCTGCCAGTTCTGCCACAGGAAGACCTCATCTCCTGATACTTTCTAGAGAACTGGCCGCAACAGGGCATTTAGCAAGAATGATTACACACACACACACACACACACACACACACACTCTAGATGCCCAGAGCTCTGGGACTCACTACCCAGCAACCACCAAAACCCACTGTCCCTGCAGATCACCACTCCCCTTCTGTCCCTTCTACCCCTCCCTCCTCCCCCACCACTGCTTCACATCTTCAGATGTGGTGGACCTGGGCGACTTGTGCCACAGGGAAGATCCTACTTCCTGATACTTTCTAGAGAAGCAGCAGCAGCAACAGGGCATTTGAGAACTAGCAGCCTACAGAGCATTCAACCCTTGCCAAGTCTGCCACAGGGAAGATCCCATCTCCTAATACTTCCTGGACAACCAGCTGTATGCAAAGCATTTGCGATAAAGGGAATCCCAGGAGTGCAGAAACACAGACCTGTAAGACAGAGAAGTTAGAGACAGCAAGACCAGCTAACACCAGAGATAACTAGATGGCCACAGGCTAATGCAAGATCATTACCAACAGAAACCAAGGCAACATGGCACCATCAGAACCCAGTTCTCCCACAACAGCAAATCTTGGATACTCCATCACATCAGAAAAGCAAGAGCTGGATTTAAAATCACAACTCATGATGCTGATGGAGGACCTCAAGAAGGACATAAATAACTCCCTTAAAAAAATGCAGGACGACATGGGTCAACAGGTAGAAGACCTTAAAAAGGACTAATCTAAAGAAAGAGATGCCCATGAACATACAAGAAGCCTACAGAACTCCAAACAGATTGGACCAGAGCAGAAATTCCTCCCACCACATAATAATCAAAACACCAAATGCACTAAAGAAAGAATATTAAAAAGCAGTAAGGGGAAAAGGTCAAGTAACATATAAAGGCAGACCTATCAGAATTACACCAGACTTCTCATCAGAGGCCATGAAAGCCAGAAGATCCTGGGCAGATCTCATACACCCTAAGAGAACACAAATGTCAGCCCAGACTACTATACCCAACAAAACTTTCAATTACCATAGACGGAGAAAACGAGACATTCCATGACAAAAGCAAATTTAGACAGTATCTTTCCACAAACCCAGCTCTACCAAGAATAATTGGTGGAAAATACCAGCACACAGTGGAGAGACACTGTAGAAAAAACCAATAAGGTAATCTTGCAACAAGCCCGATAGAAAATAGCTACACAAACAGAATTTCACCTTTAACTAAGAAGATAACAGTAAGCAAGAATCACTTTTCCTTAATATCTCTTAATATTAATGGTCTCAATTCCCCTATAAAAAAAAACATAGACTAACAGACTAGATACGTAAACAGGACCCAACCTTTTGCTGCATACAAAAAACCTACCTCAGTGACAAAGACAGTCACTATTTCAGAGTCAAAGGTTGGAAAACAATTTTCCAAGCAAATGGTCCCAAGAAACAAGCTGGAATGGTCATCTTATATCAGATAAAATTGACTTTCAACCAAGAGTTGAAAAGGAAAAGTCTACCAAGATGAACTCTCATTTCTGAACATCTATGCTCCGAAAGCAAGGACACCTACATTCATTAAAGAAACTTTACTAGCCTGGTGGTGGTGGCACACGCCTGTAATCCCAGCACTTGGGAGGCAGAGGCAGGCAGATTTCTGAGTTCAAGGCCAGCTTGGCCTACAGAGTGAGTTCCAGGACAGCCAGGGCAATACAGAGAAACCCTGTCTCAGAAAAAAAAAAAAGAAAGAAACTTTACTAAAGCTCAAATCACACATTGCACCCCACACAATAATAATGGGAGACTTCAACACCCCACTCTCAACAATGGACAAATCATGGAAACAGAAACTAAGCTGAGATACAGTGAAACTAACTGAAGTTATGGACTAAATGGATCTAACAGATTTATAGAACATTCCACCCTAAAGTAAAAGAATATACCTTCTTCTCAGCACCTCATGGTACCTTCTCCAAAATTGGTCACAAAATGGACCTCAACAGATACAGAAATTCTGAATTTATTCCATGTACCTTATCAGATTACCATAGCCTAAGGCTGTTCTTAAGCTCAAACAAAAAAGATGGAAAACACACATACACGTGGACTTGAACAATGCGCTTCTCAATGATAGCTTGGTCAAGGAAGAAATAAAGAAAGAAATGAAAGACTTTTTAGAATTTAATGAAAATGAGGACACATCATACCAAAATGTATAGGACACAATGAAAGCAGTGCTAAGAGGAAAATGCATAGCTCTGAGTGCCACCAAAAAGAAAATGGAGAGAGCTTACACTAATAGCTTAACAGTGCACTTGAAAACTCTAGAACAAAAAGAAGCAAATACACCCAAGAGGAGTAGATGGCAGGAAATAATCAATCTCAGGGCTGAAATGAACCAAATAGAAACAAAAAGAACTATACAAAGAATCAACAAAACCAGGAGCTGGCTCTTTGAGAAAATCAACAGGATAGATAGACCCTTAGCCAGACTAACCAGAGGGCACAGAGGCACCACCCAAATTAATAAAATCATAAATGAAAAGGGAAACATACCAACAGAAACTGTAAATTCAATAAATCATCAGATCCTAATACAAGAGTTTATACTCAACAAAGTTTGAAAATCTGGATGAAATGGACAACTTTCTAGATACATACCAGGTGCCAGCATTAAAACAGGATAGGATAAACCATCTAAATAGTCCCATAAGTCCTGAGGAAATAGAAGCTGTCATTAATAGTCTCCCATCAAAAATAAAAGCCCAGGACCAGATGGATTTAGTGGGGAATTCTATCAGATCGTCAAATAAGAGCTAATATCGATACTCTTCAAACTATTTAAAGATGGTTGAAGCTTGGGGGAAAAAGGGACCCCAAAACTTCTACCAGAGAACTGCTAAAGCTGATAAACAACTTCAGCAACGTGGCTGGATATAAAATTAACTCAAGCAAATCAGTAGCTTCCCTCTACTCAAATGATAAACAAGAAGAAAAAGAAATTAGGGAAATGACACCCTTCACAATAGTCCCAAATAATATTTCACACCTAGGTATGACCCTACCAAAGCAAGTGAAAGATCTGTATGACAAGAACTTCAAGCCTCTGAAGAAAGAAATCGAAGAAGATCTCAGGAGATAGAAAGATCTCCCATGTTCATGGATTGGCAGCATCAATATAGTAAAAATGGCCGTCTTGCTAAAAGCAATCTACAGATTCAATGCAATCCCCATCAAAATACCAAATCATAGATCTAGAAAGAGCAATTCTCACATTCATCTGGAATAACAAAAAACCCAGGATAGCAAAAACTATTCTTCACAACAAAAGATCCCCTGGGGGAATCACCATCCCTGACTTCAAGCTCTACTGCAGAGCAATCGTGATAAAAGCTGATTGGTATTGGTATGCAGATAGGGAGGAAGATCAATGGAATAGAATTGAAGACCCAGAAAAGAACCCACACATGTACAGTCACTTTATATTTGACAAAGGAGCTAAAAACATCCAGTGGACAAAAGAAAGCATTTTTAACAGATGGTGTTGGATCAACTGGAGGTCTGCATGCAGAAAAATGCAAATTGACCCTGGTGCAAAGCTCAAGTCCAAGTGGATCAAGGATCTACACATAAAACCAGACACACTGAAGCTTATAGAGGAGAAAGTGGGGAAGAACCTTGAACACATGGGCACAGGGGGAAAGTTCCTGAACCAAACACCAATGGCTTATACTCTAAGAACAAGAATCGACAAATGGGACCTCATAAAACTGCAAAGCTTCTGTAAGGCGAAGGACGCTGTCAACAGGACAATGCTACTTTAAAAAGAACACTTACTAAAATGGGTTTTGAAAAATCTAAGCCTACAGATGGTACCCCACATTGGGCATCATTCCATAGAAGTTATGATCTGGTTCTTCCTTCCAGCCCCATGCTCCCAGAGGTAAGACTCAGACTCAAAATATATTTACAAACACTTCAGCCATAAACCTAGGCTGTTTTCGACTAGATCTAACTTATAATATTCCATTTATTTCCACCTATACTCTGCCACCTAGCTTGCTACCTGTGCTTAAGGACGATGCCTCTGCCTCCTCTCATCCCCCCATGTGGATCTCTCTGCACCTGGCTCTATCCATGAGTCCTTTCTGCCTCCTGAATGCCCCAGCTCTATTTCCTGCCCAAGCCATAGGCCATAGGCTTTTTAATTGACACGTAATGCATCCATATAATACACAAGATATTCTCTCTACACAGAAAAAGGATACATTGTAAAAAGAATCTGCTTTAAGCCGGGCGTGGTGGCACATGCCTGTAATCCCAGCACTTGGGAGGCAGAGGCAGGCAGATTTCTAAATTCGAGGCCAGCCTGGTCTATAAAGTGAGTTCCAGGACAGCCAGGACTACACAGAGAAACCCTGTCTCGAAAAACCAAAACAAAAACAAAAACAAAAAAAGAACCTGCTTTTAGAAGCCAGCCGGCCACTGTGCCACATGGTGTGTCTGTAGACACCCAGAGACCTAGCCACAGCCATACCCCATGGTGCAGGTAGAGGAAAACACTCAGAGGCCCATGGTGCTGCTTGGCCCACCCGCAACAGGAGTCACTATACAAACGTGCAAGTGTGTGATGGAGAGATAAAAGGGGAGAACCAGAACAACTGAAGCCTTCTGAAGAGAGTCGGAACTGGAGACGTGAGGGTGGAGAGAATAGCCTGGCTCAGGTAGCCTGCCCTGCCAAGTGAGGCTATGGTGACGTCCTAGCCAGTTCTGTAACAGAGGGGGGGACGGGGGGGGGGGGTCGTGTCTACGTCCACTGCCATGCAACAGCAGGAGTCTGATATCTGTGGCTCATATTACTACTAAAACCAGGTGAAAGTCCCCAGTCTGGGCTTCCACAGTGGACCATGCTGATGTCCAAGAGCTGTACAGAGCCGGTCCTGCCCATCTGGCTGGAACACTCAGGAGAGCTGGCCCTGCAGATAGCAGAGCCAGCACAGCAGAAGTGGCCCTAGTGGCAGGGACGCAGGGGAGCTGGCCCTGAGGGTGCCAGCACGGTAGAGCTGGCTCTGCCACTCCTCTACCACTCAGAGGCCTTACACCACAGCAGTGGCTCACTGCAGTGAACATTCCCAAGCAAAGGTGTGCAGACAGGGAGGTGTAGTGTGGGACACACTGTGACGCACTACAGCTTCCACAACAACATGCTTTGTGTTACCGTGGCTGATGCTGATGGTGACGATTTTTTGTTTGTTTTATTTGTTTGTTTGTTTTTTGTTTTTTGTTTTCTTTTTGAGGGAAGGTTGCAAGGCCAGAGGGCCGATATGTAGGGGCAGGGAGATAAGTGGGATTTGGGTGCATGATGATTTTGAAAACCTAATTAAATCTATGTTCAGTGAAAGGGAGAAGGAGGTTCTTCAAAGTGATAGTGACATTGACAATAGCTAACGAGATTAATGTTGCTTTTAAAACATTAAGCTATTAACACTAAAAGTAGGATCTGAGACCTTGCTGCCAATTTTCAGAATACGAAAATTTCCATGCGTGCTCAGTAGCGGTGGACCAACTGTAGAGTGACTTCCACGAGGCAGACAAATCCCTAGCACCCAGAGCCGGCAAAGATGGACGCTTGAAGAGACACGATCAGGATCACATGCACAACTCAGAAGACAAAGCCAATAAAGACATTTGACAAATGTGAAGTTTTTAATGATGAAAATAACCAAAGTAGGGATAGAAGAATGTGGCGGTGCAGGAGAGATGTGGGGGTCAACGCGAGGAAGCTGCTGTGGGCACTTCTATTCAAGATTCTCTTAGAAGCACTCGACAGAACAATAAGACAGCACAAAGAAAACAAAGAGGCCAGTTAAATGACTCTAAAATATATCTGCATGTGACATGAGTTTATTACTTTTTAGAATAGCCTAAAGATTCTACATATCTGGAAATGGAGAACACACACGCCAATATGAGCTCTACTTCTGTAAAATAATATCACCCACAATCAGGTGCCCTATTTTTGTCACATGCATAGAGAGACCAAGGAAAAGAGGCTCAAGGGGTGACCAATGGATGTTCCAGGAAGGGATCGGAATGGGGAGGGTGTGAGGAGGGGAGGGGAGAGGAAGGGAGGGGAAAGGACGAAGTGCTTGGAATTGAGGAGCATTTCAGGAGCAATGTGGAAACCTAGTGCTGAGGAAACTCCCAGAAAACTTTGAAAATGACCCTAGAAAAGATGATTAGTAATGATGGCTATGGAGCCTGAACTGGCCATCTCTGTAACCAGGCAAGGTTTCCAGCCATGAGGCTGGGGCATTAGCCCAGACACAAAACCTACGACTACAATCTCCTGCCTGCAAAACGTGCTGGGTAACGTAGCACAGACTTGTAGGAGTGGCCAGGTAAAGACTGGTCCAACTTGGAGTCAATGTCTGACACAGCCTGGGTGGCTAGGAACCAGGGGCTGGAGAGCACAGAGTTTCAGGATATAGAAAAAAACAAGAATAGCAAAGAATTAATAAAATGATTACTAATGATATTCTGCTATTCTAATAGATCAGTGCCTAGCCTAAGAAATACATATTAACAGGAGAAAAGAATCGTGGGCTAGGTCCCACTGCAATTGCCACTCAGAATAGAGACCATAAAATCAGAACGTACACCGTGGATTTTACAGCTGTGCATCAAACCATTTGAGGATAAAAACTGTTTAGAAACCAGTTATGTCCACAGTTAGACACGCCCATTCCCTCCCACTTCACGTGGGTGTCTTGTCTCTAGGCACCGCTAACGTTAGCAGAGTTAGGTAAACATGGGGTGTGTCTTAGCATATAAGGTGTGCTTTTATCTGCATGAAAACACTGCACCGTTTTCACAGCAGACTCAAAGCATCCAACATTTGGAGGCTTATGAAAAAAGGTCTTATGGATTCTGAGGGTTGGCTATATATTTAATCCACAGCCTAAGCTGTTGATGACTTTGTGATCCTGTTTGCTGTACTGAGTCTGTGCTTTGCTCTGGAGACAAGAGTCTCACTTTAAACCCTGCCTCGTTCTTATACACATGTGCGACCCAGGATCACAGGCATGTCTCACCATGCTGGCTGCACCTGAGTAGTAACTGATCGTTTTCAAAACATAACTGTGCTCCATGTTTTATCCCATCGATAAAGAAATGACGCCATTCTGCTGTAGGATGAGAGGACGGGTCTCTCTCATCATGGCCACCTGACAGGCTGACTGGCCTTTGTATCACCGGCTCGGTTGGTGACCACACATTGGTACTCTCCAGCATCTTCGCTTCTGACATCGTCAACTCTGAGTCCACACTGTGTTGGAGACAGCGTGATCCTCTCTGTGACTGGAAGATCGCGGTTATTGAACAACCAGCGAATGGAGACTCCAGTGTCTGGTGAGACACAGGTGAAGGTCACAGATCTGTGTGCTTCGACTGTGGTGTTAATGATTTGCACGAAGGGCTCTGTCACAGGCTCTGTAAAAAAGAAAACGGAAAGGGACCAGATGAAAGTAGTCCTTCAGAGAGCTCCGGCATTCCCTCTTTAGTGAATACTTTAAAAAGCCTCCAAGGAAGAGAAGTTAGAGCTACGGCTGTAGACATATCTTGCGCTTTTGAGCAGACACCCATGGCCTGTGTGACCCTGATTCACCTACTGTGTTTCCTTTGTCTCAGTTTCTGTATAAAAAAAAAAATGGTAAATAATCACTGCTGTGCCTTGGAGTTAAGCTTAAGCCTGAGCGACAGCCTGACCTTCAGATGGGGGAGCTGCTCAAATCAGCAGTACCTATTACTATCTAACTGCAGAAGAGAACTCTCGATGCCTGATTCATGGAGACAAGGAGGGGCCTGGCAGATTGTCAACTCTGTCCCTCCCCTTGGGTACCTGCCCTATCTGTAAGTCTCCTAAGGCCATCAGAAGAGTTGGCTTCTGTCCGGGCACCTGTTCACTGAGACTCAGGAGAAGGAGATGCACAGGGGACCTGCATGCCTGTAGCTGTCATGGTCTACACTCTATCAGACATGGACAGTCAGCAAAGATTTTTTTCTGTCACTTCTGACAGAAAAGTCAAAACAAGCATTGACAAAAAGCTCCTTGGTGTGACTTAGACCCCAGCCAGAGGCAAAATTTTGGAGCCAGGGCTTCCTGGCACTCTGTAAGACCCCCATAGCTCTCTCATCCAGTGCCTGCCTGACTCCCACAAGGTCTCTCTTAGGGCCACGTGCATAGTGAGAACCCCAAGAGTCTGCACCCGGGCTCGCATCCTCATGGCGAGTTATCCCACACACATTCTTCTCTGTGGAGGTAGAGACTGGTGAGGGATTCTGACTGACTGCGGTTTGTCCACACAACGTGTGCCCTACAGAAAGTAGATGCAATGCATCAGGGGAGAGAGCAGGCACAACCCAATCCTGACGGTCCAGTGTATGAAGTAGGATAAGCCACACCCAGAATCCAGAGGCCACTGAGAGTCACTTACTGTTTACATAAAACTGCACGCGTGCTCGTTCAACTGTGTGGTTTACGTTTAAAGTCTCTAGTGTGTACATCCCTGCATCTTCCGCAGTGACGTTCCGGAGCAGCAGGGATCCATTCGCATACACCGTCCCTCTTCCGCCATATTCACTCACCCAGGCGGTCATATTCCAGATCACGTGGTACTCCACAATTTTAAAGGCCGGGACCCTGTACATCGAGCTGTACCAGGTAAAGGTAATCAGCTCTTCGGGCAGATTGTGGACGAGGAGAAGCACGCTTTCCCCTTCAGCAGCATGCTGCGGCGTGGGCTGAATCCTGAATTTGGAAGAGGTGAGAGCTGGACAGCATGGAGAGGGGGATGCTGGAAGGGGAAAGAGGAGCCGTCATTGCATGGCCTCGCTGTGCCTGATGGGAAGAGGCTAAGCTCCGTCCTGAGCAGATGGATCCTTAACTCGGCTCAGAGAGGCAGGCGTGGGTGTGTCTGTCTCACCTGATGGAGGTCGGCACATAACCTCCCCCATTGCCTCAGCCCAGTTGAGGCTCAGTTCCTCTGCATGAAGGTGTCCCTCGGGGGTCTACGTGGCTCCTTCCTTACTCCCTCACTCCGACCCTAAGCAGGGCACACATACTCAGATGTGATATGGCGCCTCCCCTGAACTCTAAAGGCCCCAGATTTTTACTTTCTTGGTTTTTTCCTTGTCATTTGGATGTTTTGGTTTCTGTCGTGTTGTGTCTTGTTTTCGTTCTTTCTCTTGTGGCGCCCATAAGCCCCCGACTTGACCTTCTGGGTGTCCTTGCTGCCTTTCCTAGCAGCCCGGAGTCGGGTGAGGGTCCAGACCACTACGATCTTTACAGAAGAATCAGATCTTTCTTGAAAGAGGCTAAGTTATTAGGGCAGCTTGTTTTATGTCAATCTAACACAATGTAGAGCTCTTTGAAATACAAGTCCTCGGTTGAAAATGCCACCGACACACTAGCCTGTGGGCAAGCCTGTAGTATATTTTTAATTGGAAATTGATGAAGGAGTTCTAGATCACTGCAAGCAGTCCACACCTGGGCTACGGGTCCTGAGTCACATAAGAAAGCAGGTTGACCCCTAGACCAGCAGTGTAGCGGCAGGCCTCCATATTGCAACCAGGACACAGCTGGAAAGGCCCAGGGTCTCGGAGCCAAGCAGGCGGAGTCCCGCCTAGGTTCTGTGGGACATCCCCGAGCCCTCTGGTGAGCACCAAGGCTGCTTCTGCAACCAGCTCGCCGGCCCCTGGACCAGCGGTGTAGCAGCAGGCCTCCATATTGCAACCAGGACACAGTTGGAAAGGCCCAGGATCTGTGGGACATCCCCGCCCTCGGGTGAGCACCTAAGCTGCGTTCTGCAACCAGCTCGCCGGCCCCTAGACCAGCGGTGTAGCGGCGGGCCTCCATATTGCAACCAGGACACAGCTGGAAAGGCCCAGGTAAACACCCCTTCCATGGCTACACTCACGGGGGTATCTGCTAGGGTCTCCGAGCCAAGCAGGCGGAGTCCCGCCTAGGCTCTGTGGGACATCCCCGAGCCCTCTGGTGAGCACCAAGGCTGCTTCTGCAACCAGCTCGCCGGCCCCTGGACCAGCGGTGTAGCGGCGGGCCTCCATATTGCAACCAGGACACAGCTGGAAAGGCCCAGGCTCTGTGGGACATCCCCGCCCTCTGGTGAGCACATAGGCTGCGTTCTGCAACCAGCTCGCCGGCCCCTAGACCAGCGGTGTAGCGGCGGGCCTCCATATCGCAACCAGGACACAGCTGGAAAGGCCCAGGCTCTGTGGGACATCCCCGCCCTCGGGTGAGCACCTAAGCTGCGTTCTGCAACCAGCTCGCCGGCCCCTAGACCAGCGGTGTAGCGGCGGGCCTCCATATTGCAACCAGGACACAGCTGGAAAGGCCCAGAGAAACAACAGGTGAGCCCAGCCTCACAGGAGATTCAAACACCAGCCACTGACAACAAGGCCAACTAAAACCAGAAATAACCAGATGGCAAAAGGAAAACGAAGGAACGTTACTAACAAAAATCAAGGCAACATGACAGCATCTGAACCCAGTTCTCCAACAACAGGAATCCCTGGATACCCTAAAACACCAGAAAAACAAGACTTGGATATAAAATCACTGGTCAGGATGCTGGTAGCTGAACACATAGAAAAATCTCGTAAAGAAATAGAGGAGAAAATGGATCAAAAGTTAGAAGCCTTTACAAGGCAAATACAAAAATGACTTCAAGAAATGCAGGAGAAGATGGATCAAAGAGAAGAAGACAATAAGGAAGAAAGACAAAAGTCACTTAAAGAACTACAGAAGAACGTGGGCCAACAAGTAGAAGCTATGAAAGAGGAAGCACAAAAATCTATTAAAGAAATACATGAAAACACAATCAAGCAAGCGAAAGATCTGAGCACATCCATCCAGATACTAAAAACAGAAGTAGAAACAACTAAGAAATCACAGAGGGAGACAACATTGGAGATAGAAAACCTGGGGAAGAAATCAGGGGCCATAGACGCAAGTATCAACAATAGAATACAAGAGATAGAAGACAGAATCTCAGAAGCCGAAGATACCATAGGAACCATTGATTCAACAGTCAAAGAAAATACTAAATGCAAAAAGGTGGTAACCCAAAACATCCAGGAAATCCAAGACACTATGAGAAGACCAAACCTAAGGATTATAGGTATAGACGAGAGTGAAGATTTACAAGTTAAAGGGCCAGCTAATATCTTCTATAAAATTATGGAAGAAAACTTCCCCAACCTAAGGAGAGAGATGCCCATGAATATACAAGAAGCCTATAGAACCCCAAACAGACTGGACCAGAACAGAAATACATCCCGTCACATAATAATCAAAACTCCAAATGTAATAAACAAAGAAAGAATACTAAAGGCAGCAAGAGAAAAAGGCCAAGTAACATATAAAGGAAAACCTATCAGAATAACACCAGACTTCTCACCTGAGACCATGAAAGCTAGAAGATCCTGGGCAGATATCATGCAAACTCTAAGAGAACACAAACTTCAGCCAAAACTACTTTACCCAGCAAAACTCTCAATTGCCATTGATGGAGACATCAAGGTATTCCATGACAAAACCAAATTTGCAAGATATCTCTCCACAAATCCAGCCCTACAAAGGATAATAGGGGGAAAACACCAAGACAAGGACGGAAACTACACCCGGGAAAAAGCAAGATAGAAACCTCCTCTCATCAAACCCAAAAGAAAATAACCTCTCGAATATAAAAAAGAAATAAGATAAATAAATATAATTTCAAAAATGTCTGGAGGTAATAATTACTATTCCTTAATATCTCTTAACGTCAATGGACTCAATTCCCCAATAAAAAGACATAGATTAACAGACTGGATACGGAAACAGGACCCTACATTTTGCTGCATACAGGAAACACATCTCAGTGTTAAAGACAAACACTACCTTAGAGTAAAAGGCTGGAGGACAATTTTACAAGCAAATGGTCTCAGGAAACAAGCTGGAGTAGCCATTCTAATATCAGATAAAATTGACTTTCAACCTAAAATCATCCAAAGAGACTCAGAAGGTCACTTCTTGCTGGCCAAAGGGAAAATCCACCAGGAAGAGCTCTCAATACTGAACATCTATGCTCCAAATGCAAGGGCACCCTCCTTCGTAAAAGAAACCTTACTAAAGCTTAAAGCACACATTACACCTAACACAATAATTGTGGGTGACTTCAACACCCCACTCTCCTCAATGGACCGATCAGGAAAGCAGAAACTAAACAGGGACACAGTGAAACTAATTGAAACTCTGGACCAATTGGATTTAACAGATATATATAGAACATTTCATCCTAAAGCTAAAGAATATACCTTTTTCTCAGCACCGCATGGTACCTTCTCCAAAATAGACCATATAATCGGTCACAAGACAGATGTCAACAAATACAAGAAGATCGAGCTAATCCCATGCCTCTTATCAGATCACCATGGAGTAAGAGTGGTCTTCAATAGCAACAAAAACAACAGAAAGCCCACATACACATGGAAACTGAACAATACTCTACTCAATGACACCTCGGTCAAGGAAGAAATAAAAAAAGAAATCAAAGACTTTTTAGAATTCAATGAAAATGAAGGTACAACCTACCCAAATCTATGGGACACAATGAAAGCAGTGCTAAGAGGAAAACTCATAGCTCTAAGTGCATCCAAAAAGAAACTGGAGAGAGCATACACTAGCAGCTTAATGGCACACCTTAAAGCCCTGGAAGAAAAACAAGTTAATTCACCCAGGAGGAGTAGAAGACAAGAAATCATCAAACTCAGGGCTGAAATCAATCAAATAGAAACAAAGAGAACCATACAAAGAATCAACAAGACCAGGAGCTGGTTCTTTGAGAAAATCAACAAGATAGATAAACCCTTAGCCAGACTAACCAAAGGACACAGAGACAGTATACAAATTAACAAAATTAGAAATGAAAAGGGAGACATAACAACAGAAACTGAGGAAATTCAAAAGATCATCAGATCCTACTACAAAGGTCTATACTCAAAACAACTGGAGAATCTGGAGGAAATGGACGATTTCCTAGACAGATATCAAATACCAAAATTAAATCAGCATCAAGTAGACCAGCTAAATAGTCCCATAACCCCTAAAGAAATAGAAGGGGTTATAGAAAGCCTCCCAACCAAAAAAAGTACGGGACCAGATGGTTTTAGTGCAGAATTCTACCAGACCTTCAAAGAAGACTTAACACCAATACTCTCCAAACTATTCCACAAAATAGAGACAGAAGGGACACTGCCCAACTCATTCTTCGAAGCCACAATTACGCTAATACCTAAACCACAAAAAGATCCAACAAAGAAAGAGAACTTCAGGCCAATTTCTCTGATGAATATAGATGCAAAAATACTAAATAAAATTCTTGCTAACCGAATCCAAGAGCACATCAAAACGATCATCCACCATGATCAAGTAGGCTTCATCCCAGGGATGCAGGGATGGTTCAATATACGGAAATCCATCAATGTAATCCACTACATAAACAAACTGAAAGAAAAAAACCACATGGTCATCTCATTAGATGCTGAAAAAGCATTCGACAAAATTCAGCATCCTTTCATGCTAAAAGTCTTGGAAAGAGCAGGAATTCAAGGCCCATACCTAAACATAGTAAAAGCAATCTACAGCAAACCAGTAGCCAACATCAAAATAAATGGAGAGAAACTTGAAGCATTCCCACTAAAATCAGGGACTAGACAAGGCTGCCCTCTCTCTCCATATCTTTTCAATATAGTACTTGAAGTTCTAGCAAGAGCAATTAGACAACATAAGGAAGTCAAAGGGATACAAATTGGAAAGGAAGAAGTGAAACTATCATTATTTGCAGACGATATGATAGTTTACCTAAGCGACCCAAAAAACTCCACCAGAGAACTTCTACAGCTGATAAACAACTTCAGCAAAGTGGCAGGTTATAAAATTAACTCAAGCAAGTCAGTGGCCTTCTTGTACTCAAAGGACAAGCAGGCAGAGAAAGAAATTAGGGAAATAACACCCTTCACAATAGCCACAAACAACATAAAGTATCTTGGCGTAACTCTAACCAAACAAGCGAAAGATCTGTACAACAGGAACTTCAAGTCCCTGAAGAAAGAAATCGAAGAAGACCTCAGAAGATGGAAAAATATCTCTTGCTCCTGGATTGGCAGGATCAATATAGTAAAAATGGCCATCTTGCCAAAAGCAATATACAGATTCAATGCAATCCCCATCAAAATCCCAACTCAATTCTTCATAGATCTAGAAAGAGCAATTCTCAAATTCATCTGGAGCAACAAAAAACCCAGGATAGCTAAAACTATTCTCAACAATAAAAGGACTTCTGGGGGAATCAATATCCCTGACTTCAAGCAGTACTACAGAGCAATTGTGTTAAAAACTGCATGGTATTGGTATAGCAACAGGCAAACAGATCAATGGAACAGGATTGAAGACCCTGAAATTAACCCACAGACTTATGGTCACTTGATCTTTGATAAAGGAGCCACAACCATCCGGTGGAATAAAGATAGCCTTTTCAACAAATGGTGCTGGTTCAACTGGAGGTCAACATGCAGAAGAATGCGAATTGACCCACTCTTATCTCTTCGCTCTAAGATCAACTCCAAGTGGATCAAGGACCTCCACATAAAACCAGACACACTGAAACTATTAGAAAAGAAACTTGGGAAGACCCTGGAGGACTTGGGCACAGGGGAAAAGTTCCTGAACAGAACACCAATAGCGTACGCACTAAGATCAAGAATCGACAAATGGGACCTCATAAAATTACAAAGTTTCTGCAAAGCAAAGGACACTGTCCGAAGGACAAAACGGCAACCAACAAAGTGGGAAAAGATCTTTACCAACCCCACATCCGACAGAGGGCTAATATCCAATATATACAAAGAACTCAAGAAGTTAGACCGCAAAGAAACAAATAACCCTATCAAAAAATGGGGCACAGAGCTAAACAAAGAATTTTCACCAGAAGAAATTCGGATGGCCGAGAAACACCTTAAGAGATGTTCAACATCATTAGTCATCAGGGAAATGCAAATCAAAACAACCCTGAGATTCCACCTCACACCAGTCAGAATGGCTAAGATTAAAAACTCAAGAGACAACAAGTGCTGGCGAGGATGTGGAGAAAGAGGAACACTCCTCCACTGTTGGTGGGATTGCAAAATGGTAAAACCACTCTGGAAATCAGTTTGGCGGTTCCTCAGAAAATTGGGCATGTCACTTCCAGAGGACCCTGCCATACCACTCCTGGGCATATACCCAGAGGATTCCCCTACATGCAATAAAGACACATGCTCCACTATGTTTATAGCAGCCTTGTTTATAATAGCCAGAAATTGGAAGGAGCCCAAATATCCCTCAAAGGAGGAATGGATACAGAAAATGTGGTATATTTATACAATGGAATACTACTCAGCAATTAAAAATAATGAATTCATGCAATTTGTAGGTAAATGGTTAGACCTGGAAAATATCATCCTGAGTGAGCTAACCCAATCACAAAAGAATGCACATGAAATGCAATCACTGATAAGTGGATATTAATGAGCCCAGAAGCACTAAATACTCAAGACACAAATAGCAAGTCAAATGATTCCCAAGAAGAAGAAAGGAGAGGACCCTGGGCATGTAAAGATTGCATCCAGTTTAGTAAAGAAACCGAGGGGGGAGGGGGAATGATTGGGGAATAGTTGGGGGGGAGAAGAACTATGGGAACTATGGTGGGTGGGAACTGGGAAAGGGGAAAGCCTTTGAAATGTAAACATAGAATATAGAAAATAAAAATAACTAAAAAAAAAAAAAAAAAAGAAAGCAGGTTGACCTACACCGGACAGAGGGCTAATATCCAATATATGCAAAGAACTCAAGAAGTTAGACTCCAGGGAGCCAAACAACCCTATTAAAAAATGGGGTACAGCCAGGCGTGGTGGTGCATGCCTGTAATCCCAATACTTGGGAGGCAGAGGCTGGTGGATTTCTGAGTTCGAGGCCAGCCTGGTCTACAGAGTAAGTTCCAGGACAGCCAGGGCTACACAGAGAAACCCTGTCTCGAAAAACAAAACAAAAAAAAATGGGGTACAGAGCTAAACAAAGAATTTTCACCTGAAGAACTTCAGATGGCTGAAAACCACCTTAAGAAATGTTCAACATCATTAGTCATTAGCGAAATGCAAATCAAAAGAACCCTGAGATTCCACTTCACACCAGTCAGAATGGCTAAGATTAAAAACTCAGGAGACGACCAGCGATAGCAGCAGGCCTCCATATTGCAACCAGGACACAGCTGGAAAGGCGCAGGTAGGGTCTCCGTCTGGGACTGGAGCAGGGAGCGCTGCTAAGCTCCCGCCCAGAGGAGGGCACAGGCGCCTAGGTTCTGCAGCACAGTCCCTGTGAGCTTAGGACTTGCACCGAGGCAGCCGGACCCACCCAGCTCCCCAGGACCCCGGACCAGCGATAGCAGCAGGCCTCCATATTGCAACCAGGACACAGCTGGAAAGGCGCAGGTAGGGTCTCCGTCTGGGACTGGAGCAGGGAGCGCTGCTAAGCTCCCGCCCAGAGGAGGGCACAGGCGCCTAGGTTCTGCAGCACAGTCCCTGTGAGCTTAGGACTTGCACCGAGGCAGCCGGACCCACCCAGCTCCCCAGGACCCCGGACCAGCGATAGCAGCAGGCCTCCATATTGCAACCAGGACACAGCTGGAAAGGCGCAGGTAGGGTCTCCGTCTGGGACTGGAGCAGGGAGTGCTGCTAAGCTCCCGCCCAGAGGAGGGCACAGGCGCCTAGGTTCTGCAGCACGGTCCCTGTGAGCTTAGGACTTGCACCGAGGCAGCCGGACCCACCCAGCTCCCCAGGACCCCGGACCAGCGATAGCAGCAGGCCTCCATATTGCAACCAGGACACAGCTGGAAAGGCGCAGGTAGGGTCTCCGTCTGGGACTGGAGCAGGGAGCGCTGCTAAGCTCCCGCCCAGAGGAGGGCACAGGCGCCTAGGCCCTGCAGCACGTCCCTGTGAGCTTAGGACTTGCACCGAGGCAGCCGGACCCACCCAGCTCCCCAGGACCCCGGACCAACGATAGCAGCAGGCCTCCATATTGCAACCAGGACACAGCTGGAAAGGCGCAGGTAGGGACTCCTTCTGGGACTGGAGCAGGGAGCTCTGCTGAGCTCTCGCCCAGAGGCGGGCCCAGGCACCTAGGCTCTGCAGCACGGTCCCTGTGAGCTTAGGACTTGCACTGAGGCAACCGGAACCACCCAGCTCCCCAGGACCCCGGACCAGCTATAGCGGCAGGCCTCCATATTGCAACCAGGACACAGCTGGAAAGACACAGGTAGATAGATTCCATCAGGGGCTACCACGTGAGGGGATCTGCTAGGCTCTCCCTACTAGGCAGGCCTAGCAGTGCCTACCTAGGCTCTGCTGCACTCCCCCACACTTGCCAGAGTCCTCAGGCCGGGCACAAAGTCAGCCGGTGGCAGCCAGCTCGTGATCCCGTTGAGCAGCAATCACGCATAACCACCAGTAAAGAAACAACAGGTAAGCCCAGCCTCGCAGGAGATTCAAACACCAGCCAGTGACAACAAGGTCAACTAACACCAGAAATAACCAGATGGCAAAAGGTAAACGAAGGAATGTCACTAACAGAAATCAAGGCAACATGACAGCATCTGAACCCAGTTCGCCAACAACAGGAAGCCCTGGATACCCCAAAACACCAGAAAAACAAGACCTGGATATAAAATCACTGGTCAGGATGCTGGTAGCTGAACACATAGAAAAATCTCGTAAAGAAATAGAGGAGAAAATGGATCAAAAGTTAGAAGCCTTTACGAGGCAAATACAAAAATCACTTCAAGAAATGCAGGAGAAGATGGATCAAAGAGAAGAAGACAATAAGGAAGAAAGACAAAAGTCACTTAAAGAACTACAGAAGAACGTGGGCCAACAAGTAGAAGCTATGAAAGAGGAAGCACAAAAATCTATTAAAGAAATACATGAAAACACAATCAAGCAAGCGAAAGATCTGAGCACATCCATCCAGATACTAAAAACAGAAGTAGAAACAACTAAGAAATCACAGAGGGAGACAACATTGGAGATAGAAAACCTGGGGAAGAAATCAGGGGCCATAGATGCAAATATCAACAATAGAATACAAGAGATAGAAGACAGAATATCAGAAGCCGAAGATACCATAGGAACCATTGATTCAACAGTCAAAGAAAATACTAAATGCAAAAAGGCTGTAACCCAAAACATCCAGGAAATCCAGGACGCAATGAGAAGACCAAACCTAAGGATCATAGGTATAGACGAGAATGAAGACGTACAAGTCAAAGGGCCAGCAAATATCTTCTACAAAATTATGGAAGAAAACTTCCCCAACCTAAAGAGAGAGATGCCCATGAATATACAAGAAGCCTATAGAACCCCAAACAGACTGGACCAGAACAGAAACACATCCCGTCACATAATAATCAAAACTCCAAATGTACTAAACAAAGAAAGAATATTAAAGGCAGCAAGAGAAAAAGGCCAAGTAACTTATAAAGGAAGACCTATCAGAATAACACCAGACTTCTCACCTGAGACCATGAAAGCTAGAAGATCCTGGGCAGATATAATGCAAACTCTAAGAGAACACAAACTCCAGGCAAAACTACTTTACCCAGCAAAGCTCTCAATCGCCATAGATGGAGACATCAAGGTATTCCATGACAAAACCAAATTTGCACGATATCTTTCCACAAATCCAGCCCTACAAAGGATAATAGGGGGAAAACACCAAGACAAGGACGGAAACTACACCCGGGAAGAAACAAGATAGAAACCTCCTCTCATCAAACCTAAAAGAAGGTAACCTCTCGAATATTAAAAAAATAAATAAAATAAATAAATATAATTTCAAAAATGTCTGGAGGAAATAATTACTATTCCTTAATATCTCTTAACATCAATGGACTCAATTCCCCAATAAAAAGACATAGATTAACAGACTGGATACGGAAACAGGACCCTACATTTTGCTGCATACAGGAAACCCATCTCAGTGTTAAAGACAAACACTGCCTTAGAGTAAAAGGCTGGAAGACAATTTTACAAGCAAATGGTCCCAGGAAACAAGCTGGAGTAGCCATTCTAATATCAGATAAAATTGACTTCCAACCTAAAATCATCAAAAGAGACTCAGAAGGTCACTTCTTGCTGGCCAAAGGAAAAATCCACCAAGAAGAGCTCTCAATACTGAACATCTATGCTCCAAATGCAAGGGCACCCTCATTCGTAAAAGAAACCTTACTAAAGCTTAAAGCACACATTACACCTAACACAATAATTGTGGGTGACTTCAACACTCCACTCTCCTCAATGGACAGATCAGGAAAGCAGAAACTAAACAGGGACACAGTGAAACTAATTGAAACTCTGGACCAACTGGATTTAACAGATATATATAGAACATTTCATCCTAAAGCTAAAGAATATACCTTTTTCTCAGCTCCACATGGTACCTTCTCCAAAATAGACCATATAATTGGTCACAAGACAGATGTCAACAAATACAAGAAGATCGAGCTAATCCCATGCCTCCTATCAGATCACCAGGGAGTAAGAGTGGTCTTCAATAACAACAAAAACAACAGAAAGCCCACATACACATGGAAATTGAACAATACTCTACTCAATGACACCTCGGTCAAGGAAGAAATAAAAAAAGAAATCAAAGACTTTTTAGAATTCAATGAAAATGAAGGTACAACCTACCCAAATCTATGGGACACAATGAAAGCAGTGCTAAGAGGAAAACTCATAGCTCTAAGTGCATCCAAAAAGAAACTGGAGAGAGCATACACTAGCAACTTAATGGCACACCTTAAGGCCCTGGAAGAAAAACAAGTTAATTCACCCAGGAGGAGTAGAAGACAAGAAATCATCAAACTCAGGGCTGAAATCAATCAAATAGAAACAAAGAGAACCATACAAAGAATCAACAAGACCAGGAGCTGGTTCTTTGAGAAAATCAACAAGATAGATAAACCCTTAGCCAGACTAACCAAAGGACACAGAGACAGTATACAAATTAACAAAATTAGAAATGAAAAGGGAGACATAACAACAGAAACTGAGGAAATTCAAAAGATCATCAGATCCTACTACAAAGGTCTATACTCAAAACAACTGGAGAATTTGGAGGAAATGGACAATTTCCTAGACAGATATCAAATACCAAAACTAAATCAGCATCAAGTAGATCAGCTAAATAGTCCCATAACCCCTAAAGAAATAGAAGGGGTTATAAAAGCCTCCCAACCAAAAAAAGTACGGGACCAGATGGTTTTAGTGCAGAATTCTACCAGACCTTCAAAGAAGACTTAACACCAATACTTTTCAAACTATTCCACAAAATAGAGACAGAAGGGACACTGCCCAACTCATTCTTCGAAGCCACAATTACGCTAATACCTAAACCACAAAAAGATCCAACAAAGAAAGAGAACTACAGGCCAATTTCTCTTATGAATATAGATGCAAAAATACTAAATAAAATTCTTGCTAACCGAATCCAAGAGCACATTAAAACGATCATCCACCATGATCAAGTAGGCTTCATCCCAGGGATGCAGGGATGGTTCAATATACGGAAATCCATCAATGTAATCCACTACATAAACAAACTGAAAGAAAAAAACCACATGGTCATCTCATTAGATGCTGAAAAAGCATTCGACAAAATTCAGCATCCTTTCATGCTAAAAGTCTTGGAAAGAGCAGGAATTCAAGGCCCATACCTAAACATAGTAAAAGCAATCTACAGCAAACCAGTAGCCAACATCAAAATAAATGGAGAGAAACTTGAAGCATTCCCACTAAAATCAGGGACTAGACAAGGCTGCCCTCTCTCTCCATATCTTTTCAATATAGTACTTGAAGTTCTAGCAAGAGCAATTAGACAACATAAGGAAGTCAAAGGGATACAAATTGGAAAGGAAGAAGTGAAACTATCATTATTTGCAGATGATATGATAGTTTACCTAAGCGACCCAAAAAACTCCACCAGAGAACTTCTACAGCTGATAAACAGCTTCAGCAAAGTGGCAGGTTATAAAATTAACTCAAGCAAGTCAGTGGCCTTCCTGTACTCAAAGGACAAGCAGGCTGAGAAAGAAATTAGGGAAATAACACCCTTCACAATAGCCACAAACAACATAAAGTACCTTGGCATAACTCTAACCAAACAAGCGAAAGATCTGTACAACAGGAACTTCAAGTCCTTGAAGAAAGAAATTGAAGAAGACCTCAGAAGATGGAAAAATATCTCTTGCTCCTGGATTGGCAGAATCAATATAGTAAAAATGGCCATCTTGCCAAAAGCAATATACAGATTCAACGCGATCCCCATCAAAATCCCAACTCAATTCTTCATAGATCTAGAAAGAGCGATTCTCAAATTCATCTGGAGCAACAAAAAACCCAGGATAGCAAAAACTATTCTCAACAATAAAAGGACTTCTGGGGGAATCAATATCCCTGACCTCAAGCAGTACTACAGAGCAATTGTGTTAAAAACTGCATGGTATTGGTATAGCAATAGGCAAGCAGATCAATGGAACAGGATTGAAGACCCAGAAATTAACCCACAGACTTATGGTCACTTGATCTTTGATAAAGGAGCCACAACCATCCGGTGGAATAAAGATAGCCTTTTCAACAAATGGTGCTGGTTCAACTGGAGGTCAACATGCAGAAGAATGCGAATTGACCCACTCTTATCTCTTTGCACTAAGATCAACTCCAAGTGGATCAAGGACCTCCACATAAAACCAGACACACTGAAACTACTAGAAAAGAAACTTGGGAAGACCCTGGAGGACTTGGGCACAGGGGAAAAGTTCCTGAACAGAACACCAACAGCTTATGCTCTAAGATCAAGAATCGACAAATGGGACCTCATAAAATTACAAAGTTTCTGCAAAGCAAAGGACACTGTCAGAAGGACAAAACGGCAACCAACAAAGTGGGAAAAGATCTTCACCAACTCCACATCCGACAGAGGGCTAATATCCAATATATACAAAGAACTCAAGAAGTTAGACCGCAAAGAAACAAATAACCCTATCAAAAAATGGGGCACAGAGCTAAACAAAGAATTTTCACCAGAAGAAATTCGGATGGCCGAGAAACACCTTAAAAGATGTTCAACATCATTAGTCATCAGGGAAATGCAAATCAAAACAACCCTGAGATTCCACCTCACACCAGTCAGAATGGCTAAGATTAAAAACTCAAGAGACAACAAGTGCTGGCGAGGATGTGGAGAAAGAGGAACACTCCTCCACTGTTGGTGGGATTGCAAAATGGTAAAACCACTCTGGAAATCAGTTTGGCGGTTCCTCAGAAAATTGGGCATGTCACTTCCAGAGGACCCTGGCATACCACTCCTGGGCATATACCCAGAGGATTCCCCTGCATGCAATAAGGACACATGCTCCACTATGTTTATAGCAGCCTTGTTTATAATAGCCAGAAATTGGAAGGAGCCCAAATATCCCTCAAAGGAGGAATGGATACAGAAAATGTGGTATATCTATACAATGGAATACTACTCAGCAATTAAAAATAATGAATTCATGCAATTTGTAGGTAAATGGTTAGACCTGGAAAATATCATCCTGAGTGAATTAACCCAATCACAAAAGAATGCACATGAAATGCAATCACTGATAAGTGGATATTAATGAGCCCAGAAGCACTAAATACTCAAGACACAAATAGCAAGTCAAATGATTCCCAAGAAGAAGAAAGGAGAGGACCCTGGGCCTGTAAAGATTGCATCCAGTTTAGTAAAGAAACCGAGGGGGGAGGGGGAATGATTGGGGAACAGTTGGGGGGGAGAGGAACTATGGGAACTATGGTGGGTGGGAACTGGGAAAGGGGAAAGCCTTTTGAATGTAAACATAGAACATAGAAAATAAAAATTAAAAAAAAAAAAAAAAAAACTCAGGAGACAGCAGGTGTTGGTGAGGATGTGGAGAAAGAGGAACACTCCTCCACTGCTGGTGGGATTGCAAGCTGGTACAACCACTCTGGAAATCAGTCTGGCAGTTCCTCAGAAAACTGGGCATGAAACTTCTGGAGGACCCTGCTATACCACTCCTGGGCATATACCCAGAGGATTCCCCCTGCATGTAATAAGCATACATGCTCCACTATGTTCATAGCAGCCCTATTTACAATAGCCAGAAGCTGGAAAGAACCCAGATGTCCCTCAATGGAGGAATGGATACAAAAACTATGGTGTATATATACACAATGGAGTACTATTCAGCCATTAGAAACAATGAATACATGAACTTCTTAGACAAATGGATGGAGCTGGAAAACATCATCCTAAGTGAGGTAACCCAATCTCAAAAGAATACTCATGGTATGCACTCACTGATAAGCGGATATTAGCCTAGAAGACTGGAATACCTAAGACACAATCCACATAACAAATGATGCCCAAGAAGAAGGAAGGAGTGGCCCCTGATTCTAGAAAGGCTTAATGCAGTGTAGGGAAATACCAGAACAGGGAAGAGGAAAGGGGTGGATGGAGGCACAGGGAGAAGGAAGAAGGCTTATGGGACTTTCAGGGAGGGGGGAGCCTGGGAAGGGGGAAATCATATGAAATGTAAATTAAGAATATATGGAATAAAATAAAATAAAATAAAATAAAATAAAATAAAATAAAATAAAGAAAGCAGGTTGAGCAAACCATGATGCAAAAGCCAGTAAGTATCACTCCTCCCTGGTTTCTGCACCAGTTCCTGGATTTTATTTATGAGAGTCTCAATTAGGAGCTAACAAATCTTGAAGTTTGACATGGACAGTGAAAAACCATTGTTTCACTGGAGGAATTAAGAATAGAGAACTGGAAATGCGCTCCCCCCTGTGGCGATGGTTTGTATATGCTCAGCCCGGGGAGTAGGTGTGTCCCTGTGGGTGTGGCCTTTAAGACCCAAGTCCTAGCTGCCTGGAAGCCAATATTCTGCCAGCAGCCTTCAGATGAAGGCACAGAACTCTCAGCTCCTCCTGCACCGTCCCTGCCCAGATGCTGCCGTGCTCCCTCCTTGATGATAACAGACTAACTTCTGAACCTGTAAGCGCCCCAAGTAAACCTCGTTCTGTATAAGAGCTGCCTTGGTCACTTACTGTTCACAGCAGTAAAACCCTAACTAAGGCACCTGGGTCACTTTAGTCCAGCTTTTGAAAGATGGCGGGACTTGGCTTCCCTGGTTGATAGCCCTAAGAGACTGGGCAGAGCCTAACCTCTTAGACTGAGTTACCATCAAGGTCTTTCTTGATGCATATGAGGTCAGAAGATGGAGTCTGATCTACAGGCATTTGTCTCTCCGTGTTTTTCTGGCACTAAGTGTTCAAGCCTGCACGTGGGGACACAGTACAGAGAGGAGTGAGGCCACAGGCCAGGCATGACAATCCTGTGTGTCTAAGCCCCACCCAGCAATGAAGGATCCCAGGATATGACTTACCGTCAACTTGGATTTCTACATGGGCTTCTTCACTCTTCATATCCGTACCCAGCACCCGCAGGGTGTACAAGCCGGCATCCTGCTGAGTGACGTTTTCAATCACCAGTGTCCCATCGCTGTACAGTTTCTCTCGACCACTGTAGGCAGGCCCAAACACACTGAAATTCCTGCCTATGGTGTATCGGCCGATCTCAAGGTGCCTGAACACGGTCATCCCTTTGAACCATGCAAAGCCTTGAAGATTCTCTGGGATGTTGTGAATGCGTAGAACTACGTCTCCCCCTTCGGGAACGATGGGCGGCAGTGATTCAATACTGGGCTGGGCAGAGGTGACAAAGCGCCCGCAGTTCCAGAGGAAGACTGGAAGGGAGGAGAGAGCCCATAAATCGGGACCTTTGGGTTTTGGTAAAATAAGACGCTGTGTCCCCAGCCAGCGTGTTCCTTACCCAGCCTAGCTGCGTGGGCGAGCGTCGCGCTGTCCACCTTTGGCTCCCTGCACTTGTGTTTTTCTCTGTTTCTCTCTTGTCAGTTGTCAGCACAGCTCTAGCTCACTTCCCTCAGACCCCTGCTCACACTCAGTAGCCTGGGGTTGAGGTGATGCCTCCCAATCTTTTCTATAGAGAACCAGAGTCTTCACTCTGAATTGTTGTTGCTGCTGTTGTTGTTGTTCCTGCTCTTGTTGTTGTTGCTGTTGCTGCTGCTGCTACTGTTCTCTTCCTCTTACAGTTCCAGTCAAAGTTCTGACTTCACCTTCTAACTTTCTTTAGTAAGCTGAATCCCCTATCACTAATACTGGGGCAACACGAGAACCATGATTTGTCTTATATTTTTTTAAATGCTATTTAGAAAACACTCGGATACCCATGAAGAGTGAATATGTGAATGACTGATGTTGCAGGACCTTGTGTGCTGATGGATTTACCTCTTTAAAAAAATCCTAGGTTTGGGGACACAGTAATGCACCATTGCGTTTGCTCTACAAATTATATTTGTGCCTGACTTTGAATACAAGGACAAGTTCAGTGTGGATGGGTGGGTGCAGGACACAGAACTTAGGGAGAAGTCAGGAGGCTTCTCTTCATCCGTCTCATCTTGTCAAACCATGAAACAAATGCCTATATCCATTCAGCCACAAGGCTGATCAAAACCAGATTGGTTTTTGCTTGGGATGCCAAGCTGAAAACATCAGTCCTCAGAATACAGCCATCGTGGTGATTTGAGGTCAAAAATCAACCTTTGTAAAATGTCCCTCAAGGTCATTAGAAGCTGAGTCTGAGACAGGGGTCTGGAACAAGAGCTTCCTGGTGCTCAACTCTGTGAGGATCCCATTTCTCCTCCATCATGACCAACACTGATTTCCCTCAGGGTCTCTCTCAAGGACACAGTACTGCTAAGAACCCCAAGAGTCTAGACTTGGCAGATAACTTTGGCAGATAACCTTGACTGAGTAATCCAGCATGTATCCACTGCCTACAAGGTGAAGCTAAATGAAGATGCTGGTCTATTGCCATTGTTCCCCAAGACGTGTGTCCTGCACGAAATGCTCAAACCTGAACATGGGCACAATGTAGAGGGGAGGTGGGTACAGGCCAGGCCAGACACTTCTCTGTATGTCTAGTGGAAGGATCCCACCCAGAACCCAGAGCCCACAAGGAATCACTTACGGTTCACGTGGAGGAATGTGACTGTTGTGGATACAGTTTTGGCATGGGTATTAAAGGTCTGTAGGGTGTAGTATTCTATGTCCTTCTGGGTGACGTTGTGCAACAACATGGATCCGTTGCTGTACAATGTCTCTCTTCCACTGTGTGCAGGCCCCGTCACACTAACATCAGTGTCGAGGTTATAGTGTGCAATCCCATCTTTCCTATTTGTCCTCCCTTTAAACCAGGCAAAGGCTCTAAGATTCTCTGGCAGATTGTGGACAAGGAAAAGGACATCTTCTCCTTCAACCACTTGGGGTGGCAGCAGTTCAATGGTGACCTTGGCCGTGGTGGACAGGTGCCAGCAGGCTAAAAGGGAGGCTAAAGGGGAAGAGAAGGAAACTATCAATATTGAGCAGCTGTGACGGTCACCCGGCTTAGGTGTTGGGAAGGGTTGTGTAGACCCTTCTTAATGGAGGTGAGCAGCAAGACCTCCATTCCCTCGGGGTCTCGCACTGTGTTGTCAACTCTCTGCGCAATTGTCCGCTCAGTTGTCTGCCTGGATTTCCAGGTAGCATTCCCATATTTGATGGGAGGAGACCTCTCTGGTCCCCTCTTCTAGAGGGGCCTCAGTTCTGACTTTTATTTTCTGTTCCCTTTGTACAAGTCACCTCCTCACAGCATCTTCCAGATCCTCTGACTTCTGGTTCCCTACAACCAAGAGAGAAGAAAGGAAGGAAGGAAGGGAGGGAGGAAGGAAGGAAGGAAGGAAGGAAAGAAGGGAGGGAAGGAGGGAGGGAGGAAGGAAGGAAGGAAGGAAGGAAGGAAGGAAAGAAGGGAGGGAAGGAGGGAGGGAGGAAGGAAGGAAGGAAGGAAGGAAGGAAGGAAAGAAGGGAGGGAAGGAGGTAAGGAGGGAGGGAGGGAGGGAGGAAGGAAGGAAGGAAGGAAAGAAGGGAGGGAGGGATGGAGGTAGGGAGGGAGGGAGGGAGGGAGGGAGGGAGGGAGGGAGGGAGGAAGGAAGGAAGGGCGTCTCCATGGATTTATCTACAGAGTTCCCAGGTTTGGAGCTAATGACAATAATTATAGTCAAGTGTAATTTAAGTGATTTTACAAATCCTTATGAGTTCTATATGCGTATTTCTGAGGGCAGGAGCTTTAGACTGCCCATGTGAAGGCGTCTGCTGCAAACCTGTGTGGAGGCACAGGTCTCGGTGTGAGCACAGGCAGATGCAGGCCACAGCACCTGTATGAAGGACAAAGAGCCAACGGGGTTTTGTTCTCTCCGTCTACAATGTGGCGGCTGAGGGTTGGATTCAGCTCGCATATCTCCACACGGCGAGCCATGTTGCCACCCACCCGTGTTTGACTTCTCTGTGCAGAGTCATGATTAGGAGCATCAGGCCTTCGAACATGGCGAGCAGGGTAACTGGTGGTGAGTGTGGAAACTGTGAGGCTCTTGTCCTATGCTCAGCACCTCCTGTCTGCTGAGCCTCTGTCCCCCACTGCACCTTCTGCCTCATGACAGCAAACAGAAACCTCAAATCTCATCTCAAGATTCTGTCCTCCTTAGAAGACTCCAGCATATCTCTGTGTTCCTCTCCACCCTGTCAGTCAGAGTGGACCCCCCCCTTACCTGTAAGCAGAAGCCCCTGCCAGGGGTTACACCCCTGGAAGAGAAGCACAGAAGTCACCTCCATCTCTCTTCTCCCCGTGATGATCTGCCTCTGAGAAGAAGAGCTTCACGTCGCACAGAGGCAGGTGCCTTCCTCCTTCTGAGCTGAGTGTCCTCTCTGGCGGGAGCACTTCCAGAATATAATGTGCTGTGCGTGGCGGGGTCTGTGTCCGAGGCACTGCTCCGTCCTTTTCATTCAGAGTCCTGCCCCGCATCCCTCTCCACTTCCCTTTATGTTTCTCCTCCAAGGAACACCTCCAGCAACAAGGCTGATAAGCATCCCCGTGCCCTCAGAGAACAACGGTTCATCCCAGGTCTGACATCTGCTGTGTCCCAGCTTTGGTCTGCCATCACCAAAGAAGGAGCCCCCATCCTGTCCATGTGTCCCTGTGACACAGAGACCCAGCTGAGCACCCAATGTGCCCTGTGTCCTCGGTGCTCTGGGAAGGTGGGATTTCCCGTCAGGAAGGTGACAGAGATGCCTGTGAGGGCTCAAAGGGGACCAGCTGAGTGATGACTAGGGATGAAAATCAATCCTTTATCACGAATGTCAAAGTCCTGATTGAGGAGAAAGAGATGGGGGCAGTTGTGTGGGGAGTGTCATGGCCTCAGTGTTGGGAAGTGGTGACCTGTGTGTCCTGGAAAGGACTGTGGGCTCTTTCTTTCTATGGAATGTTTCAAGGAAACCTTCTAGCAACATGTGTTAAGCTGTGTTTTGTGTGAGTCTATGTCCTCTCTGGTCTTCCTGGGAACCTTTGCCCTTTGTCTGGGTGATTCCCTGGGAGTAATCTTATCTTTCCCTATGAGAGATGCCAGGAGAGAGAGCACTTTCAGGTTCCCTGGGTGGAAAGTACTCTCAGCCATAGAAAGCAGCCAGCAGACCAGAGCTGAGTCTAGGGAGGAAGGACAAGATTAGCAGGGACAGGAATAGAAAGCAACAAGTCTCACAGGCGAGAACATGGCTCAGGAAAACAATTTTCTGAGTGTTGAGGGTCTTGATACTGTCCCTTGGAGATCACCAGGAAAACTGAAGTGTCAAGTATTGGGATACACTAGGGGTGATTAACAAGTCAAATGTGGCCTGCTCCGATCCCTCTGACACAGGTGGATGCAGGGCCTGTCCTCCAGCTCACTGTGCTCTGCAGAACTCCTGTTTCCATCTAGCATAGGGTGGAGCTAGGCAGATTTCCAGATATCTTTCCAGGGAAGCCCAGACTAAAGCTGAAGTCATGTGTATCCAGACAATGGGCATCCTCTAGAGGAGCCTTGAACTCCGAAAATGTAATATAAATGTCCTGAGACCTTTCTCTTCAGACTTAAAGAAGACACTAATGTAACAGCTGCACACGCACTTTTTAATCCCATCTCTGGTGTCTAAATCCTTCCTTCTCTTTGGCCACAGGGAGTCTGAGTGGATCTGCTCTTGAGTACAGAGAATATTGACCCAAACAGATGTGTCCGCTATTCTTCCCTACGTACTGTTCTAGATTTCTGTGTCTTGTTGTTATACAAGCTCCCTGAGAAAAAGCTGCTTAGGAGAGAGAAAAGGGTCCATTTCCTTTATGGATCTGGGTCACTTTGTAGCACTGAAGAAAGCCAAGGCAGAAAACCTGCTGCTTGGGGGCTCATTCCCTGGCTTACTCTTTGTCTTAGGCTTCGCTAGCTCTCTTATACAACCACTAGGGGTAGTGCTGTCCATAGTAGCCTAGGCCCTCTTGCATTGATTAAGACAATTGCTCACACCCATGTCCAACCTAATCATGACAGTTACTTAGCTGAAACACTTCTTTCCCCAAAGGTCAATACGAGCTGTACCACGCTGACAGTTCGTGCTAACTAGGACACTGTTTCAAACTGTCAAATCCTCGTCCTTCCGAGGGAGATTCCACAGGAAGATCCCATTCTCCAACTGAGTGCCCCTCTCTGTATCTCGTGGACATCACATGTTCTAGCAGTGGGTCCACAGCCCCACACAGCCGGACCTTCAAATCCAGGTCACTCAGCACAGGCCTCCCACGCATGTTCATCTTCTGCCTCTTCTGGCACCACTGGAATCAGGGAGATCAACAATCAGCTAAGACAAGACAGGATCTGAGAGAATCTGAGGTAAAGAAACATGACTCCGGTTCAAAGCTCTGGATGGTTTCTCTGGGACATGAACAATGGAGATGAAAAGAGCAAAGGGCTGGGAGGGAAATGTAACTTAGTGCCAGGAAAAATCTACTTAAATACGAGCAAAGTCTCTCTGCCTGCAAAGTTTCTCCCTCTTGGGAAAAACCCCCACTTTACAGTACAAGACCAATCCAGGGCTCCCAGGAGAAATCAGAGATGCTAGAAGAGTAAGAATACAAAGAACTAGACTCTTATGAAAGGATTTGGATTTGTTTATGTTCATGGACACAGACCGGAAACTAATTTCTGAATCTATCCATGAAAATAAGGCTTCATTACAAAGCTCAGTGTGACATTTAAATAATACACTTATGAAGACCTATAATTTTCTTCACTGCGGTCCTAAACAGGAAATGACTGAGCTCTAGACAAAGAAGATATAGTATCTGCTATTATGAGTAGTGAGATTGAGAATAAAGAGCTCTTGATTGAAGATTCCCAGATAAGCCAAGATTACTATGCAGGTGGGTGAGAGGCTGCTTTGGTGGGAGATGGTGAGGTTTGACTCTGGATGAAAATGAACATCTTAGGAGGATATGATTGGGGAATCCAGACCAGCTGGAGCAAACAGAATAAAGCCAGACGTGATGTCAGCAAAGGCAAGGGGTAATCCTGGTCTGTAGACAGCTATAGTATCTGTGCTATCATCTCACTTGGTCAGATCCTGACAAGAGCTGGGACGCAGGTTAGTAGAAGAGTATTCACACAGCAGGCACTCGGTCCAGCTCATCACCAGCATGCACTCAGTGTTCACTGAGCTTGAGTCTGAGATGTCCCCTATGTCTCCATCACTGTGAGTCTCTATAGGGGGAGAAGTCTCTCCAGACCATTCTAGCTCAGTGTTGGGCCTGGTTGCATGTACTTGGAGTAGACCAGGATGTCCTGACCAGGCTAGGTATCTATGTCTTGAATTAGTGTTACACTCCCTAGAGGGACAGAGTGTCCTAGATCTGGCCATCTGTATTTTGGAAGTTACAGCATGATTAAACATAAATTAATCCCACTGAATTTTGGGGTTGAATGGGTCACATCAGATGGGTCTCACTGAGTTCCCGGTTTCACTCTCATAGGGTCCTGTGTCAGTCATGACACTGAGTAAACCAGCATATCACTTGCCTTCTCACAACTTCAGCCTGTCACCTCCTGAGAGACTTGGAACATTTATCCGCCATGGGTAGGCTATGGTCTGAGTCTCAGGTTCACACTTTACAGCTGTCATCCTCACCCCGCATGAGGTTAGAATTGTCTCTTGTGATGCTGGCTTTTGGTATCAGGGATGTACAGACAGCAGAGAGAGAGGAGATGGCTCCCTGTGGGACCTCAGATACTTACAAAGTAGTTTTTCATCCAGTGTTGGTCTTTTTTTTTTTTTTTTACATTTTTTTTATTTTCTATATTTTTTGTTTACATCCCGAAGGCTTTCCCCTTTCCCCGTTCCCCCTTCACCATATGTCCCATATGTCCTCTTCCACCCCACCCCACCCCCCCGCCTATCCCCCAATCACCACCCCACCATTTCTCTGCTCTATTCTGGTACTCTCCTACAAAACTGGATCCAGTCCTTTCAGGACCAGGGTCCTCTCCTTCATTCTTCTTGGGAATCTTTTGACTTGCTAATTGTGCCTTGAATATAGCTTCCACCTCTGATCCAGAGAACCAGGCATAAGATGAATCACAGGCAGACACAGGAGGAGCCGAGGGTTGAGATGGTGGGACACCTGTGCTGTGTCGGAGAAACAGTCTTATTCCCATGTGAGTGAAAGAAAGAATAAAAGAAGTTAAAATTTCTCAGGGCCCAGGACTTAAAGAAACAAACAGTCCTGGGAAAGGATAAGGGCAATAAAAATCCAGGATACACCTGGGCATGCTGTTAGGACATCCCAGACCATATAAATAAGGGATCAGTCCTGGGAAAGAACAAATCCAGGATACTCCCGGGCATGCTGTTAGGGCATCCCAGACCATATAGATAAGGGATCAGTCCTGGGAAAGAACAAATCCAGGATACTCCCGGGCATGTTGTTATGGCATCCCAAACCATATAGATGAGGGATATGTCTGGACTATCTCCACTAAGCCTCAAACCATCCAGACAGGCTGGCGTCACCCGGTCCTACTCCAAAAGATAAGCTTCCCTCCTGCATTCCAGATGTACCGGTCCCACGTACTGCCTGCTGATGTAATTGCCCACCAAGAATCTGCCTGTAACCGTTTGAACTAACCTATCATGTGTAACCACGTCAACCTCCCTCAATTTCTTTCTATAAAAACCTTCGATATTTGAGCCTCGGGGTCAACTCCTCTGCCTCTGGTTGGGCATGTGTTGGCCCGGAGCTCCGTTTATTAAAGCTACCTCATGCGTTTACATCAAGCTGGTCTCTCGAGTTTCTTGGGGAGCGCCATCCTGAGATTTGAGTAGGGGGTCCCCCAAAGGAGGCCTTACATGAGCTGAGCTTCAGAGCTCCAGTGCCACTTCCTGATCTCTGCGGACCTAGTGCCTGCCTGCACCACACAGTACTGTGTCCCTACAGCTCCACTGGCCTCCGCTGCTGTTCAAGTCTATCCTACAGGTAGGACAGAATGAGACTAGCCATGGATCTTCCCTGAGAAACATCCACAGCCTATCCCTCAGGACTTGTGTGTAACAAAATCTCACACATGAGACCGGGAGTGGGCCTGGCATTCGGTAACTACCCCAGACTATACCAGAATGTGTGAGCCAATCCTCCACGGTATCCGATGGTGACTAACATGAGACGCAGGGCCCCCAAAAGGCAAAGAATTGTCTCAGAATGATCTAGGACAAGAAACAAAATGGCGTGCAGGTGAACTTGAAACAGAACCATGATCCACCTTAGACTTTACTGCCTCCATCTTGCACAGTTCAGCACCATGAAGAAAGATTTCCTGAAATGCAGGTAACTGTTTGCTTTCTGTTGATATTTGCATATGTGTGGTTATTTTTACTGCTTTTATATAAGTGTTCCACAAGAATGTCTGGTGCACACAGAAGTCAGAAGGGGACACTGGCTACACTGGAAATGAAGATACAGGATGGCCGTGGCTGTCGTGGGTGTGCTGGCAACGGAACTTGGCTCCTGAACGAAAGCATTCAGTGCTCTTAACCACTGAGCCATCTTTCCAGCACTCCTAGGTACATGTTCTCAAAGGAAGATCTGACTGGTGAAAGGCAGACAGCAAGAATTTCCAGGAGCTCAAGTTGGAAGGACAGGTATGTCCGGCAGATCTGGGCTAGGGGTTCACAACATGAACTTTCTCCACGTGGGACCATGGTTACTGATACCCAGGATCTGAGGCCAATCCCTGCAAGGATTCTCTGAAAAGCACGATGAGGTAATATGCGAAGCGAATGGTGAGACAGTTTGAAATCGCTGCCTCCCTGAGCAGAGAGCCCTGGAGTAGGTAGGTGCAGAATGAACCGGGAAGGCGGTGCAAAGGCCTGCCCATCATTCTCCACGAGGAGTGACAGCTGCACACCATAGAACCGCAGGACTTCCTGTTCAGAAGGTGAGCTGCAGAGTCCGCGACCTCTACAGAACTTCGCTGGAGGCAGGTGGCTTACATCCAGAGGCAAATATAACTGCCCATCCGTTCCCACTTCCTGAAGGAGATGTCCCCTCAAGCTGCAGACAACCAAGATTAACATCAGCTCCTCCCTGCTCTACAGTCAGCGGAGATGGCCTCAAGGATGTAGATATTGGATACACGGTCAGAGACATATAACTTGGGCTTCACATCTGTCACCTGTGTACTTTGTAAGCCTGATGTGGCCACTGGGTTCCCTGTGTCTCAGTAGCCAAGCGATAGCACCCTTTGGGAATGAATGTTGCAGTGACCATAAGATAGCCTTGAATATGAACAAGTACCTCACATTGGAAGGAAATAGCTCTCCAGATCAGCAGTGTCAGATATTATTTGCCTACGGGAAAGAATTTGATAGAATTATACCTGAAGAAATGAGTCATCCAGAGGGCACTGACATTCCTGTGACGTCTCACCAGTCCAACAGAACAGTTGGCCAATGGCCTGGGCATCTATGCAGCTGTGCTCTCCATGCTGGGACAGATCACATACTTCCGACATATGACAGCACTAGATATGCATGACCATTCCAAAACACGGGGAAGGGAGCACAGTGAGGAAATACGGGGCCAAAGCAAGACCAAAACCACGCTGGACCAACTCCAGACTCTGCGTCTCCACGTCCAATGTCAAAATGCTCTTCGGGTCTTCACCTCACTTCACTTTGTGGATTGCAACGCATTTCCTTCTCTTTCGCTGGTTCCACTCCCTGCGAGCAGCTTTCCTTGGCAGGAATCCCCAAAACTCTGGCACCTCTAACATCTTTGTCTTTAAGGGAATTTAGGTTTTACCTTCACACAATGGCCTTTTGCAACATCACCCAATGGCCTTTCTGAACCTCCATGCAGGGATACCCTGGCCACCCGCCTGGCCATTTTTTCTAGGCCTCCACCTGCCACATGCCTGGCCTCAGCAAGTTTCTTTAGTGGCAGAGGAGATTCGAAACCCCGCTTCCTTTTATTCTTGACCCTCAAAGACAGAACAACATGGCTGGTCTGCCAAATTCTGCTGCTTCCTGGGGCTGGACCACGGCCCCCTTTTTCAATTGCATCTTCATCAGCTTTGTGCTTTGGAAGACTGCCTAAGCTTGGCTGTCTAGGAAACTGCTCTATAGACTGACATTGAACTCAGAGACCTGCATGCCTCTCTCTTTTGAGTGCTTAGATTAAAGGTGTATACCACCACATGTGGACCCTAAACTTTTCTTTAATAATCTTTCACAAGATGGAAGATTAGCCAATTGGGATCGTGCCCCAACGTCTTCATACCCTTGATTCTATTTAATATCTTAAAAACCAAAGGGGGGGGGAAACATTTAATATCTTAATCGGATTATCTTCTTGAACACAAGATTTAGCTTCATAAACTTTCTGGTGCGCCTCTAATAATTGAACCATACATTTTATCGTTTTCCATGCTAAGAGTGAACCACAGTTGAGCAGCCTGCTATCCCACGGGAACATCCATCATCACTGCACCTCCATGCCCGCCTTCATCAGACCTGTGGATCCTGAACCACACAGACAAGCCTCCCTTCCCCAGCCGTCTTCCCTGCTTACTGAACCCTCTGGAGCAAAGCCAGCTGTCCCGAGCAGCCCGTCATCCCAGGAGACCTCCAATCCCACCACCTTTCATCCCACCGTCATCAGACCTGCTGAACCTGAGCCATATAAGTAAGCTTCCCTTCCCCGCCTATCTTCTCTGCTTGCTGAGCCCTCTGGGCATGCCAAGATGCTCTAAGCAACCTCCTAGCCCAGGCATACATCCCTTCTCCAGCTACATCTCTACCTACCTTCATCAGATCTTCAGATCCTGAGCCATACAGACCTGCAGATCTGGAACCATATAACCCAAAAATACCCATTTCTACCACACCAGGACCATCAAGGTTAACCCCCTTCCCAATACCTACTACAACAAGAACATTCAGAGACCAAAGCCATTCAGATGGCTAAAGATCCTCAAAAGAACATAATCAACAAAGGCCAGGACAATACGACATCTCCAGAGCATAGCTACCCTACTACAAGACCTGGGTATCCTAACACAACTAAAGCACAAAAAAATGACCTTAAGTCCAATGTTATAAAGGTAATAGAGACCGTTAAAGAAGAAATGAATAAATTTCTTATAGAAATACAGAAAAATACAATCAAACAGGTGAGGACAGGAGTGGAAGGGATTGGGAAAGGGGAGAAATGAAGGGAGAGTCAGAGAGAGATGGCTGTGATTGGGGGCATCTGAAGGACAAGATGGAAACCATGCAGAGGAAATTTTCCTGAATCTATGATGGTGACCCCAGTAAAGACTCCTAGCCACAGAGGACACAAACTTTCCACCTTCTGAAACCAGGTAAGGGTTCAAGTGGTGAGTCGGGGACACCAGCCCGCCCACAAAGCCTTCTGCCCTTGCAGTAAGTGCTGCTGCAATGGCGGCACAGAACTCATGGGAGTGGACAACTGATGACTCGTTTGACATCAGACCAACACCATCAGAGGGAGCCCATACCTGACACTTCCTGGATGGCCACCAACTAGAAACTGAATAGTCCGGAGGCCTTGGCTTAGGACAAAATACAACTGGCTAAAAGAATATAATTATTCCTAATGGTATTTTGCTATACTACTAGATTGGAGCCAGGCCCAAGCATCTTCATAGAGCCTTCTCTGGTAGTAGACGGAAGCGGATGCAGAGACCTACAGCCAGACATTTTGCAGAGAGTCCAAACCAGAGGTCTACATTTAGTCCTTTCCCTTGGAGTCCTGGGAACTCAGAAGAAGAGTGGAAGAAGATACTATAGGAGCCAGAAAGGACCAAGGAAGCAAAGAGAACATGACACCCTGAATCAATTAAGCAATGCTTAAATGGACTCACAGCACAGAGCCTATATAGGTATGCACCATGTCCTCTGCGTATACATTAGGTCTGCTCACTTTGTGTGTTTGTTGCTCTCCTAATGATGGGAGTGGCAGTGACTCTGACCCTTTTGCCTGCCCTTGAGACCCTTTTCTTCCTTCTGGGTTGCCTCTCACAAGCTCAATACAAGGGTTTGTGCCAGGTCTTGTTATGTCTTGTTGTGTCATGTTTGGTTGATATCTTTTAGAGGCCTGCTATTTTCTGAAAGGAAGTGGAGAAGGAGTGAATCTTGAGGAGAGGGAAGGCACTGGGGTAGAAGGAGAGGAAACTGTGCCCAAGGTTCATTGTATAAGGGAAGGATTTATTTTCAATTAAAAGTAATAGTAAGATCTCCAAATGGCACAGGAAGGTAAGCTAACCACCCGTCAGGGCAGAGAGGACAGTCAGCACTGGTGAGCTCTTCCCTGCAGCTCAGAGGTTCCCATCCGGAACCCTCTGGCAGAAGCCTTTGGGTTCTGTCTCCTGCTTGGAGCCATCCTCTGCCACAGTGCACCATCTCCAAGTGGCACAGGAAGGTAGCTAACTGCTCATCGGCACAGAGAAGACAGCACAAGTGAGACCTGCCCTGCAGCTTAGAGAATCCTGTCTGGAACCCTCTGGCAGAAGCCTTCTGGTTTCTGTCTCCTGCTTGGGACCATCCTGTGCCACAGAGTGCCATATCCAAGTGTAGCTAACCACCCATCAGCACAGAGAGGACAGTCAGCACAGGTGAGACCTGCCCTGCTACTCAGAGGAAGCAGTCAGAAACCCTGAGGACACAAGAACCTAAGATCAGCCTGGGACAGGAGTCCTCTGTTTTTGCCCTCACCCAGAACTGATTGCAGCCACAGAGCTACATACCCAAAAATAACCAGAAGAGAGGGGGTGTCATAGGAATATGTACATGCCTGTGTAAACAGAGAGAACTGCTCTCCCAGGAGCACAGATAGAGAGGCTTGCCTGACAGAAAAGCCACAGTTAGAGACAACACCACCAGCTAACCAGATGGCAAAAGGCAAATGCAAGAACATTAGCAACAGAAACAAAAGCAACATGGCACCATCTTAACCAAGTTCTCAAAAAAAGAAAAAAAAAAACAACAACAACTCATGGATACCCAACACACCAGAAAAGCAAGGTCTGGATTTAAAATAATATCTCATGATGCTGATAGAGGATTTCAAGAAGGACATAAATAACTACCTTAAAGAACTACAGGAGAACAGGAGTCAAAAGGTAGAAGCCCTTAAAAAGGAAACACAAAAATCTTTTAAAGAAATACATGAAAACATGGGTCAACAGGTAGAAGCCCTAGAAGAGGAAACACAAAAAAAAATTCCTTAAAGAATTACAGGAAAGAGCCAGGCGTGGTGGCGCACACCTGTAGTCCCAGCACTTGGGAGGCAGAGGCAGGTGGATTTCTGAGTTCGAGGCCAGCCTGGTCTACAGAGTGAGTTCCAGGACAGCCAGGACTACACAGAGAAACCCTGTCTCAAAAAAAAAAAAAAGAAAAGAAAAGAAAAGAATTACAGGAAAACACAAGCAAACAACTGAAGGAACTGAACAAAACCATCCAGGATCTAAAAACAGAAGTAGAAGCAATAAAGAAATCAGAAAGGGAGACAACTTTGGAGATAGAAAACCTTGGAAAGAAATCAGGATGCAAACATCAACAACAGAATACAAGAGATAGTAGAAAGAATCTCAGATGCTGAAGATACTATAGAAAGCATTGACTCAACAGTCAAAGAAAACGCAAAATGCAAAAAGCTTGTAACCCAAAACATCCAGGAAATCCAGGACACAATGAGAAGACCAAACCTAAAAATTATAGGTGTACAAGGGAGCAAACATCTACAACTTAAACAGCCAGTAAAATATCTTCAATAAAATTATAGAAGAAAACTTCCCTAACCAAAAGAGAGAGATGGCCATGAATATACAAGAAGCCTATAGAACTCCAAATAGACTGGACCAGAACAGAAATTCACCCACCACATAATAATCAAAACATCAAATGTACTAAACAAAGAAAGAATATTAAAAGCAGTAAGGGGAAAAGGCCAAGTAACATATAAAGGAAGTCCTATCAGAAATACATCAGATTTCTCACCAGGAACCATGAAAGCAAGAAAATCCTGGGCAGATCTCATACAGACCCTAAGAGAACACAAATGCCAGCCCAGACTACTATATCAAGCAAAATTCCTAATTACCATAGATGGAGAAATCAAGATATTCTATGATAAAACCAGATTTACACAAGATCTTTCCACAAATCCAGCTTTACAAAGAATGAGTGATGGAAAATGCCAATATAAGGAGGGCAACTACACCCTAGAAAAAGCAAAATAGTAATCTTCTTTTAACAAACCCAAAAGAAGATAACCACCAAACATAAAAATAACATCAAATGGTACAGTGACAAGCAGGTAGATCAATGGAATAGAATTGAAGACCCAGAAATCAACCCACACACATATGGTCACTTGATCTTTGACAAAGGAGCTACAACTATCCAATGGAAAAAAGATTCAACAAATGGTGCTGGTTCAACTGGTGGCTAGCATGCAGAAGAATGCAAAGCCATCCATTCTTATCTCCTTGTACTAAGCTCAACTCCAAGTGGATCAAGGAACTCCACATAAAACCAGACACACTGAAACTAACAGAAAAGAAACTGGGTAAGAGCCTTGAGCACATGGGCACGGGGGGAATTTTCCTAAACAGAACACCAATAGCTTATGATCTAAGATCAAGAATTGACAAATGGGACCTCATAAAACTACAGTTTCTGTAAGGCAAAGGACACTGTCAAAAAGACAAAACGGCAACCAACAAATTGGGAAAAGATCTTTACCAACCCTACATCCGACAGAGAGCTAATATCCAAGATATAAAAAGAACTGAAGAAGGTAGACTCCAGAGAGCCAAATAACCCTATTAAAAAAATGGGAGACATAGCTAAACAAAGAATTTTCACCTGGAATTTCAAGCAATTTAGAGGAATCACAAGTAATTTTGAATGGCTGAGAAGCACCTAAAGAAATGTTTAACATCCTTAGTCATCAGGGAAATGCAAATCAAAACAACCCTGAGATTTCACCTCACACCAGTCAGAATGGCTAAGATCAAAAACTCAGGAGATATCAGGTGTTGGCGAGGATGTGGAGAAAGAGGAGCACTCCTCCACTGTTGGTGGGACTGCAAGATGGTACAACCACTCTGGAAATCAGTTTGGCAGTTCTTCAGAAAATTGGACATAGCACTACCTGAGGACCCAGCTATACCACTCCTGGGTATATCCCAGAGGATACTCCAACATGTAATAAGGACACAGGCTCCACTATGTTCATAGCAGCCTTATTTATAATAGCCAGAAGCTGGAAAGAACCCAGATGTCCCTCAACAGAGGACTGGATACAGAAAATGTGGTATATTTACACAACGGAGTACTACTCAGATATTAAATACAATGAATCCATGAAATTCTTAGGCAAATGGATGGAGCTAGAAAATATCATGTGAGTGAGGTAACCCAATCACAAAAGAGCATACACAGTATGCACTTGCTGATAAGTGGATATTAGCACAAAAGCTTGGAATACCTAAAATACAAATCACAGACCACATGAACCTCAAGAAGAAGAAAGACCAAAGTGTGGATACCTTGATCCTTATTGGAAAGTGGATCAAAATACCCATGGCTCATAGCTAACCAATAAAATGAACATAGGGTCCCCAATGGAGCAGCTAGAGAAAGGACCCAAGGAGCTGAAAAGCTTTGCAGCCCTGCAGGAGATACAATAATATGTACCAACCAGGACCCCCAGGGCTCCCAGGGACTAAACCACCAACCAAAGAGTACTCATGGAGGGACCCATGGCTCCAGCTACATATGTAGCAGAAAATTACCATTTTAGACATGAGTGAGAAGAGAGGCCATCGGTCCTGTGAAGGCTTGATTCACCAGAATAAGGGAATGCAAGTCTGGAAATTGGGGGGTGGGGATGGTGAGCAGGGGGAGGGGGCATGGGATAGGGGTTTTGGAGAGACAATGGGGAAAGGGGATACCATTTGAAATGTAAACAAAGCAAATATCTAATTAAAAAGTTTTTTTAAAGAAAAAAAAGATATGATGTGAGTGTTGATGCTGTCTGTACATCGCCCCCTAGAGAACATGAGGAGACCTGCAGCTCATGTCTGTGGCTACAGCAGGAATGGCCGCCAGGCTCAAATGCTGTGAGCTGGCCTGGCACTTGGGCACAAGGGCATTGCAGGGCTAGTCACCTCCTCACGGACGGTGACTCCAGGCAGCGTGGGATGAGTGTGTGGAGAGCTTACGATTTGTCCTGGAAACGCTGGCCCATAGACAGAGATAGGCATCCAAAGGATGGGCGAATTCAGGAGGAGCCGAAAGCCTCCATTTTCTCTGGAACTCAAAGCACAGCACATCAGAGCGGAAGCGGCTCCTACACGCCCTAGTCTGTCCCTTGGTCTAATCTTTGCCCCAAAGATGCTAATGTCTTTGCATATGAATATAGAGAATACTGTTTATGACCCAAATGGATATGTTTTATGCTTGCCAGTAAAGACTCTGTGTTCTAGTTGACCTTCTGCTGTGTAAACACTTTAAAATCAGCAACTTAGGGAACAGAGGATTTACGTGCCTGAGACCTTGAGGTCTAATCCATACTGATTGCAGTCAGGGTCAAAATTCATAGCAGGAACCTGAAGGCAGGAAATGAGACGGAAAGCTGCTTGCTGGCTCTCTCCTTCTTCCTCCTCCCTCTCCCTCCCCCTCCCTCCCCTTCCTCCTTCCACTTCCCTTCCCCCTCCCCCTCCCCTTCCTCCTTCCACTTCCCTTCCCCCTCTCCCTCTCCGTGTGTGTGTGTGTGTGTGTGTGTGTGTGTGTCTCTGTCCCTCTCCGTCCCCTTCCTCCTCCCCTCCCCCTCTCCCTCTCCTCCCCTCCCCCTCCCCCTCCCCCTCTCCCTCTCTCTCTCCCTCTCTCTCTCCCTTTGATGTCCATCAGTAATGTGTTTTCACCCATAAGAGAAGTCACTTAGAAGCCTGCCCACTGCCACAAGGTGTGAATGGGCAGAGGATACCCAGAGGCCCACCTGCTGCCCTGTGCCCCGCCCACCACAGATACCACTGTAATGGGCAAGCATGCATTAGAGAGATGGGAGAGAAAGAGACGAAGAGTGGTTTGTGCACTATAAAAAGAATTAGAACTGGAGACACAAGGGTGGTGAGGAACAGCCAATATGAGTAGCCAGTGCGGCCACCTGAGGTCACAGTGATGTTCTGGCCTGTTCTCTCTCTGAAAGCCATGTCTGAGTCTATGGCACTGCAGGAACAGGGGTCTATGTCAATATTCATGGCCCTCACCACCACCGAAAGGCACGTGGACCTTCCTCGTCTGGGCTGCCACCTGGGGTCACCTTGACGTCCACGGGATGTGCAGAGCTAACCAAGTCCTGGCCAGCTGTGGCCCTTGGAGAGCTGGTCCCACCTCTCTCCAGCTGCAGCACTCTGCAGAGTGGAATCGGTACCTTTCCTGGGCAGCACAATAGTGTGCAGGTGAGCGAGCCCCAAGATCGTGAGCTCTCGAGAGCTACGCACCCCTCATCTGCCGTGAGTGGAGCGGACATTGAAGAGATGTCTGCCCCTCACTACCTGTAGCAAACAGGAGGGCTGGCCCAGAGCTTGTGACACTAGGCGATCTGGCTCAGCCCCTCATTGGCTACAGTACTCAGGAAAGCTGCACCTTTTCTGTTTGCCACAGGCAGGGAATCTGGCCACACCCCTTACCTGGCATAGGAGGGGAAGCTGGTCCTGGTGGTGTGGGTGCAGGAGAGCTCCCAGGCTGAACATACCAGCTTCCACCCATTGGCCCATCCCAACATCTACCCCATCCCTGGACCGCTGGAGCATGTGGAAGGGCTGGTCCTGCAGATCCAAAGCTGCGGGACCTCCATACCACAGGGCAACAACAGGCTATCTGAGAGGCATCCGGTGAGGATTCATTATTGACAGTGTAGCAGAAGCCAGAGGCCTCAGACCACACAAATGACTCATTGCAATGAATATTTTTGCAAGTAAAGCTATTTGGTCAAAAAGGAATACCATGAAATAATGACACACTGCAGCTGCCAAGGCAAGAGGGATTATGTTGTCATTGTTGTAGTTGTTGTTGTTGTTGTTGTTGTTGTTGTTGTGCTATAGGGTTTTTTATTTCTATTTTTGTTTTCTCAAAGGCAGAGGGAAGACAAGAAGGGACAGGAAGGTGGATGGGATTGCAGGATTGCAGAGCATGTAAAATTTACAAGGAATCAATAAAAGTTAAAGAAAAAAAAGGAGGAGAAGAAGAAAGAGAAGAATCTGTTAAATGGTATCATGAAATCATTGGGGGACATGTCTTACCCTGACTCATTATAGACCTACCAGTGGCATATTTCACCCTCAGAGCAGAGCCCGTCCCGTGTGAGATCGGAGTGGAGCTGGGAGCAGAGCTCTGAGCTGCGGGCCCTATCTGTGCAAAGTTTGCTCCTCACATGGGGGAAAGGTTGTGTCAACATATTTCAAAACCTTGATGTCTTTTTTGTATAGGAGCTGTTGTAAAAGTTAATGAAGTGAACAGGAAGTCCTGAGTTTGTGACAAAAAAAAAAATCAACTTGAACTTACAGATTCTTCACGTCCTGGAAAGTCCTTCCCAGTACGTGAGACTGCCCAGGGCGGGGAGATGTGCTCACATTCCAAACCAAATCCATGTTTGGATAGAAGAAATGGGGGAAGCGAGGACAGGGGAGACTCGGGGTGAAACCTCAAGTTCAGGAGATCAGGATTTGCTGATACGGGGACACAGGCTGGCAACTAACCTGTTTCTTTTCAGAAAACCAAAATATTTCACATCAAGTATTGCCGCTGACAGTTCAGGGTTCAGATTAGAAAGGACCCTGATTGTCTTGGCTGTGGTCCTACTGAAACCAGTGGCAGAGCTTTTGTCTTGGGTCTGATATTGGAGATAAAGAGTTTTGGAGAGGCTGACTTCCCATCGATAAGGCAAGGATATTGAACAGATCAATTAGAGACTGCACAGAAAATGGCTGACGTTTGTCCCTCGTGGTGGTTTGAATGAGGTATGTCCTCCATTGTCACAGGCATATAAGCTCTTGGTCACCAAATAGTGCAACTGTTTCATCAGACGAAGAAGCCACAACCACTACAGGAAGATCATTACTTGGGCAAGCTTTGAGACTAAAAATCCCTACACCATTTCCAGTTCAAACTCTCTGATTTGTGCTTGAAATTCAAGAGATAAGGACTCAGCTTCCTGATCCCACCACAATGCTTGCTTCCACGTCATGATGGACCATAAACCAGTATCAGTTCAACTGTCCACATATCAAAAAAATAATCATGGTTATGTATATTCTCCCTTCATATATGTCTGTGAACCACATGTATTCAATGTTCCCAGAGGCCAGAAAAGGGTATCAGATACCCTGGAATTGGAGTTACAGTTGTGAGCTGACATTTGGGTGCTGAGAATCAAACCCGAGTCATCTGGAAGAACAGCCCGGGCTCTTACCTACTGAGACATCTCTCCAATCTCATTTCCTCTTACAAACAAATCTCTTACTCCATTGCCCATGCAGCAATTCGAAGAACTTTGAATGGCTGAGAAGCACCTTAAGAAATGTTCAGCATCACTAGTTATTAGGGAAATGCAAATCAAAACAACCCTGAGATTTCACCTCACACCAGTCAGAATGGCTAAGATTAAAAACTCAGGAGACAGCAGGTGTTGGCAAGGACTTGGAGAAAGAGTAACACTCCTCCACTGCTGGTGGGAATGCAAGTTGGTACAACCACTCTGGAAATCAGTCTGGTGGTTCCTCAGAAAACTGGGCATAATAAAACTGGAGGACCCCTTTTATGTCATCCTGGGCATATACACAGACGGTTCTCCAGCATGTAAAACGAACATATGCTCCACTATGTTCATAGCAGCCTTATTTATAACAGCCAGAAGCTGGGATGAACCCAGATGTCCTTCAACAGAGGAATGGATACAGAAAATGTGGTATATTTACACAGTGGATTACTACTCAGCTATTAAAAACAATGAATTCATGAAATTATTAGGCATAGGGATTGAACGGGAAAATATCATCCTGAGTGAGGTCATCCAATCACAAAAGAATATACATGGTATGCACTCACTGATAAGTGGATATTAGCCCAGAAGCCTGGAATTCCTAAGACACAATTCACAGATCAAATGATGCCCAAGAAGATGGAAGAACAAAGTATGGATATTCTGCTCTGGTCCTTCTTAGAGGGGGAACAAAATACCTACAGAAGGAGACACAGAGACAAAGTGTGGAGCAGAGTCTGAGGGAAAGACCATCCAGAGACTACCCCAGCTAGAGATCCAACCCATATGCAGTTACAAAACCCAGACACTGTAATTGAGGCCCAAAAGTATTTGCTGACTGGAGCCAGATGTAGCTGTCACCTGGGAGGTTCTGTCAGTGCATGACAAATACAAAGGGGGACATTCTCGGCCAGCCATTGAATTGAGCATAGGGTCCCCAATGGTGGAGCTATAGAAAGGACCCAAGGAGCTGAAGATGTTTGTAGCCCCATAGGAGGAACAACAGTATGAGCCAACCAATAAACCCAGAGCTCCCAGTGTCAAAACCATCAACCAAAGAGTACACATGGAGTTACCCATGGCTCCAGGCGCATAGGCAGAAGAGGATGGCCTTGTTGGACATCAAAGCAAGGAGAGGCATTTGGTCCTGGAAAGGCTCGATGATACACTGTAGGGGAGTACCAGAACAGGGAAGCTTGAGAGGGATGATTGGGGAACAGGGGGAGGGCAGATGGATTGTGGGATTTTCAGGTGGGGGCACAAGAAAGGATACAACATTCAAAATGTAAATGAAGAATAGCTCTAATAAAATAAATAATAAAAAATTAAAAATGAAAACATTCATTAACCAAAAGAATGTCTTGAAGCCATAATTTATAATTTATTCTATTATGTATATGAAGCTCCAACTAATTAGCATCTTAGATGTACAGAATGCTAAAGAAGCATGTGGACTACAAAAAACCTATTGTGAAATTGGCTCCCCTTCACAACCTAGTGTGGCACAAAAATAGGAAATAAGAATGAGGGACTGGGGTGGTTGGTAAAACTCAATTGGTAAAACATTTCCCTGAAAGCCTGAGTGTAGACATGTGGATGAGGGGACCTCAAAGCACACTTGCCTGCAAGTCTGAGAGACAGTGCGCTTCAAGAGAGTAAATCACACACACCTGGGATGCGGGGGAGCGAACATGATAAAAATTCCCATATTATATGTAACATAGTATAAATAACATGACTATTATGGAGAGACGGATTGGCAGTTAAGAGCTCTGGTTTTGTCTGTAGAGCACTCAGTTTTGATTGCTAGCACCCACATGGCAGGGCACAACTGTCCATAACTCCAGTTCCAGGGGACTCAACACTCAATTCTAGCACATGGTGCATAGAAAATACATAGCAGCAAAATACTCCTAAATATAAATCTACAAAATGTATACATATACAAAGTAGTAAATTGTATGAAATTTTGTTAATTAATCATGTTAAAGTTTCCAATGCAATGCTTTAAAAGGGACAATGGGAAAGTATTTATAAACTAACTGAATTTTTTGTTTTGCTTTCCTTATAAAAGGCCTAGGAGCTGCCGTCTTAAAGTATGCCCCATCGCATATACCTGGGAGCCTAGAGCAGGTATATAGTCCAGTGGGGCTCAGTGAAAAGGAGCCTAAAAATGACCTCTCCCCTCTCAGGATGCATCCCATGAAATGCAGGATGCCCATGCTACACTCCACAGACCCAAGAAGGCTGGACAAGAAGAAGGGCACAAGAAAGGATGTTTGGTTCTATGGAATGGTCATGGAAGGCAGATGGATGGAAGGAACTGGGTGGGAAAGGAGTTAGTAAGGGAGAGGTGGGTTCAGTGTCCATGATAATGAATTTAAATCTGCAACTGACAGGGGTGGTAAGGAGGGGGCAACTTCAGGAGGAGACAGAGACCTGGGCTAGGGGAGGCACACAAGTATCAATGTGGGTGTGCTTAGCTGTGACTCACAGCACTGGGGATATGGAGCCTGGGGAGGCTGCCTCTTCTAGCTAGGCAGGAATCCCAATGGATCAATAGTGACATCACCCCACCCACAAAACTTCCAACCCAAAACCTTTCCTGTCTACAAGAAATGCAGGAACAGGGGATGGAGTAGAGACTGAAGGAATGATCACCCACTAACCAGATCAACTTGAGATCCATGGGCAAGCAACAATTCCTGACACTGTTAATGGTATTCTGTTATGCTTGCAAACAGGAGACTAGCACAAGCTCTCCTATGAGAGGATCCACCGAACAGCTGCCTTAGACAGATGTAGACACCCACAACTAAATATTGGATGGTACTTGGAGGCTCTTAACGAAGAATAAGGAGAAGGTTGGCAGTCCCTAAGGGAATAGGAGAACACACACACACAAAGAGAACAACTAATCAACTGACATGGACCCTTTGGGCTCTCAGAAAAGCACCGACCAAAGAACATACACAGTCTGGCTCTAAGGCTCCATGCACACAGGGAGCAGATGTGCAGCTTGGTCTTCGTGTGGCTTCCAAACAACAGAAGCAGGGGCTATCTCAAACACTGTTGCCTGTTTGTGGGATACGTTCTTCTCGCTTGACTGCCTTGAATGGACTCAGTGGGAGTAGAAGCACATAGCCTTACAGAGTTCATGTTCCAGGGTTGGGAGGCAACCAAGCAGCCCCCACCCACTCAGGGGACAAGGGGAGGGTAAGAAAAGGCAACAACTGCCGGAGATGCAGACTGGAAGAGGGCAGTGAGCAGGATGTAAAGAAGTAAAAAATAAAAATAAATGAAAAAAAGTTTTTCCAGAAAACATCACATGGCACAACTGGGATTCCAATAACACAATAAATTCTGATGTCAGTGTACTTTATGATACAATATTTTACTTTAAATTTTTATCTATATTATAAAGTTTTTCCACAAACACTGTGTCTTGATGTTGTAGGTTCATCCTGATCCCTGCTTCAAGCATCTAATGGTCAGCTGCAGCAGCAACTAGAAGGAAAGCAAGAATCATCAGGTACATCATTGGTGGTATTGTCAGCATCAGCATCAGTAGCATCAGTGTCATTATCATCAGGATCAACATAATGAGAAATTGTGAGAAGGTGGAGGCTTATTTTGTTAATTTTATTCTCAGATGTTGCTTCTCCTGGAATGCTTGTTTCCAGGCTGATGCTATCCTCACAAGTCAGAGTTCAGAAAACAGAGATAAATAGACACTAATGTTTAACGGGAAGATTTCTCTGATTAGCCATTCAGAAAACACAAGTTTTTCCCTGGGAGTGAAAAATAATTCCTCAATCCAGAATGGGAGACAACCAAGTCCCAATCAACTTTACATGGTCAGTTGTGTTGATCTAAACTATGTGAAGTTTTTTCAATAAGTTGGGAAGAGGAAACAATTTTTCTGGTTCTAGGTAATGCTTAATTAGCCAGATAGAAGCATGAAATGTAATAATCATAACTATTACAAATAAAACTTCATCAATTTTAAGCAACTGCTGTGCTGTAACTTACCTGGTTCAACGTATTTGTTAGTGGGAGGTCCTTGGCCATTTTCTTCATGCCACACTTGACGAAATCGATTTCTCACCCATGTCATCATGGAGAACATGTGGTTCAGAACCCAAACAACAGGCCTTACAGGCAGCAGTAGAATCTCTGCTGCCAGAAGGAAGCCTGGATCCCTGACATTGGCCTTGCTGTGGCCAGTATGGTCAGCGGACAGTAAAGCATCATAAAAAACGTCATCGTCCTGAGTAGGGGCCAGATGTTCATCTAGGTCAGGAACAGGAGTGGGTTCCTCATCTAAAGATGAGCTATCATACTTGTCTTCTGCTCCGAGCAACGTCAGACTGTTCATGTCAGCTCTTTCAGTGGTGTCTATTGAACAACATGCGCTGGGACCAGCAGTAGATTCTGGGTCAGCACAGGGCGTGCCCCTTGCATCCTCCATGTAAATGCCTAAATCACTTATGAAATCTGACTCGATGTCACTAGCTGTTTCAGAGTTATTTTGTTCCTCTAATTCAGTAATGTCAGAAGGACCTGGAGAAACAGATGGTCCAATGTCAGCAATAGCTCCACTGTCAGCAGCACATTGGGAAGGAGTTTTTTCAATGTCAGCAGGAGCTCCTCTGCTGGCAGCACAGCTGGAAGGAGTTGCCTCAACATCAATAGGATCCCTAATGTCAGAAGCCCTGGTGGAAATGCTGTGTCCATCACCAGGAGCCCCACTGTCATCACTATGCTGGAATGCAGTTGGTTCCACATCAGCAGATGTCATGCTATAAGCCGCAGAGTTGGAAGTTGGCTCTATATCATCACGAGATCCACTATCAGCCAGAGAGTTGGCAGAGGTTAGCTCAATGCCCACGGTAGCTGTGCTCTCAGCAGCGCGGGTGGAGGAAATTGGTTCAATATCAATTCGAGCCCCAATGTCAGCAGTACTGGTGGAAGTGCTGTGTACATCACCGGGAGCCCCACTGTCATCACCATGCTGAAATGCAGTTGGTTCCACATCAGCAGATGTCATGCTATAAGCCGCAGAGGTGGAAGTTGGCTCTATATCATCACGAGGCCCACTATCAGCCAGAGAGTTGGCAGAGGTTAGCTCAATGCCCACGGTAGCTGCACTCTCAGCAGCACGGGTGGAGGAAATTGGTTCAATATCAATTCGAGCCCCAATGTCAGTAGCCCTGGTGGAACAAGTGCTGTGTCCATCACCAGGAGCCCCACTGTCATCAACGTGTTGGAATGCAGTTGGCTCAGTGACAGCAGGAGGCATGCTGTAAGCAGCAGAGGTGGAAGGGGTGGGCTCACTATCAGCAGGAGGCCCAATGTCCGCAGCCATGGTGGAAGTGCTGTGTACATCACCGGGAGCCCCACTGTCATCACTATGTTGGAATGCAGTTGGATCCACATCAGCAGATGTCATGCTATAAGCCACAGAGGTGGAATTTGGCTCTATATCTTCACGAGATCCACTATCAGCCACAGAGTTGGCAGAGGTTAGCTCAATGCTCACAGTAGCTGTACTCTCAGCAGCACGGGTGGAGGAAATTGGTTCAATATCAATTCGAGCCCCAATGTCAGCAGCAATGGTGGAAGTGCTGTGTACATCACCGGGAGCCCCACTGTCATCAACATGTTGGAATACAGTTGGTTCCACATCAGCAGATGTCATGCTATAAGCCGCAGAGGTGGAAGTTGGTTCTATATCTTCACGAGATCCACTATCAGCCACAGAGTTGGCAGAGGTTAGCTCAATGCTCACAGTAGCTGTACTCTCAGCAGCACGGGTGGAGGAAATTGGTTCAATATCAATTCTTGCCCCAATGTCAGCAGCACTGGTGGAAGTGCTGTGTACATCACCGGGAGCCCCACTGTCATCACCATGCTGGAATGCAGTTGGTTCCACATCAGCAGATGTCATGCTATAAGCAGCAGAGTTGGAAGAAGGTGGTTCTATATCTTCACGAGATCCACTATCAGCCACAGAGTTGGCAGAGGTTAGCTCAATGCTCACAGTAGCTGTGCTCTCAGCAGCACGGGTGGAGGAAATTGGTTTAATATCAATTCGAGCCCCAATGTCAGCAGCACTGGTGGAACAAGTGCTGTGTCCATCACCAGGAGCCCCACTGTCATCAACATGTTGGAATACAGTTGGCTCAGTGACAGCAGGAGGCATGCTGTAAGCAGCAGAGGTGGAAGGGGTGGGCTCACTATCAGCAGGAGGCCCAATGTCCGCAGCAGAGGTGGACTGAGTGGGCTCAGTTTCAGCAGGGAGCTCAGGCACAGAAATTCTTTGCTCCTGAGGTATGTGAAGGAAAATATGTCATTTACTTCCTTCAGCCTATAAAGAAAATTGGCAATGCTACTTATTTTACATTTTCTAATTATTTTATTCTTGTTAAATAAAAGCAGTAGATACTCGAAATCTCTGTCACAAGCATGCTTCATTTCACATTCATAAACTGCTATGAGAGGCTTGTCTGTAACTGCTAATATAATGAAAAACCAAATCATTTTGTCAAAAGAATTACCATGAGAGAAACTAATCTACCAATTCGTTAAATACCAATGCACAATATATTCAAAATCTGTATCTGTAGTTTCTCCTAATAGAGTAACTAGCTGGGTTGGAAGCATTTCCCAGGAGAAGTCAGACCTTATCAGAACCATGTGTTCTTATAGTCACTGAGAAGAATCAAAGTAAATACATGGGGACTCGCAATGGTACTTTAGATTTAAAATTTTACTTCTTTTATTCATTGTATTACCTGTCTGCTAATGTCAGAATCTTGATTTTTAGTCCCCAAAATGATTCTGTATTCAAACCAACTTCATCACTAGCTACACTCACTGAGATTCAGCAACCTCTGCTTCCTTTCTGCTTGAGTAAAAGGTCCAGAATTTCTAGAAATCTTTGATGGGGACCTGCTTAGATTCATGCTTTCTTTTCTTCTGCTCTTTGCTACATAAGATCATTCTCTGTAAAATGGAATGATATAAATGAAAGGACAAAAGGTGTCCTCACCTGTCTTTAGGACCTGAATTTTGAATTCCGGCCAGATTAAGAGAATGGGACAGTGAGGTGCTTTGGGAACAAAATGAACCTCTCTCTTCTGCACTTTATTAACCCTTCCCCAATGAACAGCCTTTCACAGTTACCCATTAGGTACCTGGGATATCAGAACAGTGGAGCTGAATTTTGAAATGCATGAAAAATATGTCACTACCTATGGCAGAAGGGAGTTGCTGAGTGCCAGGTATGGATTCTGTAACTTTTATTCACTATGTGAAATTGTAATCTCTGAGGTTTACTGCCTCCAAGTGCTAACCTAGGCCTAGCCCTGGAAGCTTCTAGCCTCTGTGAGACTTAGCGGAGTCCTAGAATATTTTCAACCTCTCATACTTACTGCTGAATAAGCACACTGCTGCTTCTGGTTGTTTTTCATCTTTTGCTGACAGGTTCAACTCAGGTGTTCTAGCTCAAATCTCTTCTCCATGCTAACTGATTCAGTCTGAATTCTCTCTTGGCCTCTGATGTTTTGCTCTGCTTGGCCTCAAACGAACAAGCAATTTTTTCTAATCTTCTGACTCTTTCATAATCTCCAGTTCATTTTGCCTTCACCTTGTCTTGCTGGTTCTCTCTTCAATATGTCTCTCTAAAAGTCTCCAGGTAAAAATGCCTCCTCTTCTCTTCTCTTCTCTTCTCTTCTCTTCTCTTCTCTTCTCTTCTCTTCTCTTCTCTTCTCTTCTCTTCTCTTCTCTTCTCTTCTCTTTTTTCTTCTCTTCAACTCTCTTCTCTTCTCTCTCCCCTTCCCTCTCTCTCTCCCTCACCCTCTCTCTGCACTACCCTTCAAGTTAACTCCCCTTTCCTCTTTCTTCTTGAGAGAGTTGGGAATGTCCTGTTTGGTCAAATATTTCTCTGATTCATCTCTTTCTCTGCCATGCTATTAGACATCTCTTTCAAGCAAGGGGCTTCATTCTACAAACTAACGTTACCTTGATTGTTTAGGATTAAAGGTGTTTACTAATGAATTGTCTGTATCCTGGCTAGTGGGATTAAAGTTCTGTGCAAAGGCTGAGCCACACAATAGCTAGAAATAATTTTACTAAGTAAACAACACAATCAAGCACAAGCACAGCATGATGAAATATCCTGCAACACCATGAAGTCTGTTACACTGGGAGGGTGTACATAATGACCCGATCCAGCACCTCTGTGGCAGCTTGAATGTCAACAGCCCCATAAGATATAATGCTTGCTCTCCCCACATGGCTGAACTATTTTGGAAAAGATTAGGAGTTGTGGCTTTTTATAGGATATATGTCACTGGAATGGCCTTTAAGATTTCAGTAGACTGGTGTCATTTCCATAGAGTTCTCTCTTTCCTGTGTGGGTGAAGGTGTGATCTCTCAGCTGCTGCTTCAGTACCGTGCCTGTCTGCCTGAACCATGATGGTGATGTGTGTATCCAACTGGAACCATGAGCCCCATTTCAAATGCACCCTTTCTTCTAGAAGTTGTCTTTCCCATGGTATTTTATTACAGCAATAGAGAGTAACAAACATAACCATCATCTAGTTACAGTAGGAATGGCTTGAAAAGTCTGAAGGACTCATTCCAAGCTGTGAAGAGGTTTTACCCAGTGGATTGGGTCACAAAACAAGTGATCAAATTCCCTAATTCTAGCTTTGGATACTCAGAGAACCCATTGATTCGACCAGATAAATTTAGAAAATGTGTGTTGAAAATGGATTTGATGCTGCATGGCAAATGGGAAGCCTCACCGACTTTTATAAGATAACAAATAAGGTCTCCATACCTTTGTTATTGCTGACATCTCTGTGAAACTCAAAGCTTAGCAGTCTACTTTCGCCTTTCAGTACCAGGGTGGAGGATGGTATATCCTACTTACATGAAAATTCATACTTCCCTGTCTGGCTCTACCTCTTCATAAACACTTATGTTGGGTATCTTGTTAGCATGCAGTAGAGAACTCTTGTTATTGACCTCATGTCCGTTATACTTTTTATTTTATACTTATTACACTGCAAGTGCCCTATACAATTCTAGGAAGTCTTCTGTTTGTTAGGTTTTATGCAAGTTTAACATCGGCAAATAATGTCTATTTTTATTTCAATCATGTAATTTATTCCTCTGAGGAGTGGAAACTACCTTTGTTTTAGTTGTCCCTGGCATATATCACTGCTTTAATAATATTGTGGATTGTATTCTAATCAGTGTTATATAAAAGAAGTTGCCACATTTCATGCCAACTGTAACTTATACATGGTTACCATATCCTTTACCATTATTGTGTATATTTTGTGTCATCATAACAATTCTCCTTAGGGGAAAAATGTGTATTAGGATTGTAAGTTTCAAAAATTGTAATGAATTTTCACTTAAAGAATAGATGATTGTCAAGTGAATTTCTGCATATTAAAATTACCTGAGTTCTACCTCCTTGCTAAATTCTCTCTAAAACAAAAATTACTCAGGTACATCTCATATTGTAGCTAATAATAAATTGGAAACCAGATTGAGCTAAGCTTAAAAGAAAGAACATTTGAGTTTGGTTTCTAACAATAGTCAATGTACAGTTTCTAATGATTTCATTAGGTGTAATAATTATGACTAATCTGCTCCTTTTAAAATGGTGAATTTAGAGGGTTTACATTAAGGTACTGAGCTAGTTGTTAACAGTATGCAAAGGAGTAAGTGGTTTAAGTAAGATTTGCAAACAGACACTTCTGCTTACTTTGTACCTTCTCAATGGGGATTAAACAGAAAAGAGGGCTATTACTTTTGTACTTGCTTCTGTAGTTGCTGTGACAAAAAATCTGATGGGGAACATCAGTCAGTCACTTCAAGGTAGGCAACAGGATATCCTGGTTTGTGACAGTAGTCTGATGCTTCTCACATGCTGATAGACCAGGAAACAGATAACACAGAACTGGTACCACAAGTAGTCATAACCATTAAAACCTACCACTGACAACCTTGTGCTTCCTAGGCCATACCCTGAAAGTTAAACTCCCAAAGAGTGGCCAAGTGTTCTCTCTATATCTGATCCTTCCATGTACTGGGGAGCAAGTGTGTTAATGTCAAATAACACACAGACACACAGACACACACACACACACACACACACACACACACATTTTATAATATGTATATGGTGTGTGTGTGTGTATGTGTGTATGTGTGTGTGTTAATGGTAAAGTATTTTCAATCAGAGTGTAAATGAGAGGGCCAGTAAGATGGCTAAGTGGATAGAGGTACTTGCCAGCATTACTGACAACTTGAATTTCCCACCTGAGACTGAAGGGAGGAGAAGACTGACTCCTAGTTATCCTTTGATACCCTAAATTCACCTTGCCTTCCCCTATTCCCCAAAGAAATTAAGAACACAGTGTCCTTAAACTGAAAGAGAATATCCTGTCTGCTTTATGAGTTCATCAATTAAAGGTGTGCACACAGGAACACATTATCCTATTGTGTGCACAGTGCCTATTAGTCCTTGAAACTTCAATGGGTAAAATGTGGAGGCTGAGACCAGGGGTCCAGGAAGTTAACAAATATTCTAAGAGTGACTACTTGTTTCCCCTGATGATACTTTAATTCAATGGCATGTCAAACATATTCACTGTGTGGGCTGGAAAAGGCTTGCTGTATTGTTCTAGTCCCACATCTTAACTTGATTTGTAATACACACACATATTGGCTGACAACAGTCTGAAACACCAAGTCCAGGGGATGAAATGACCTCTTCTGATGTGTGGGTAGTACAGGCACATAATTCACAGACAGAAAACACATGCAAAGCATTCACAAACTTAAAGTCTGTTGATCAAGAAAGGAAACACAAATATGTTGGTTGCTCTCATGTTGACTCTACCTACTTCCAGGAGGCTATATTATCTATTTTCTGTAATTATATGAGTTCTCCTCGCTGTTTTACAAACATGCTCATTTTCTGGTTTCTTTCGTTTGTTTCCATAGTCTAAATTCCTATCTCTTACACTTTAGAACAGTGGCTCTCAACCTGTCTGTCATGACCAAGTGGAGGAGGGGCACAGAACAGACTCACTCACACAAGTTGCCTAAGACCTTCTGAAAACACAAATATGATATTACAACTGATATCACTATCTGACCTACAGTTATGGAGTAGCAACAAAACCAATTTTATGGTTGGGAGTCACCACAACATGAGGAACTCTATTCCAGGGTCACAGCATAGCTGAAGTTGAGAAGCACTGCCTAACACAGTGACTGGCAAGGAGTGAGGATGTGAAGGAGTTGAAGGGAACGTTCAAGGCTGGCTTTCTCTTCTCTGATGCTACTTGCACTACTCAAGGCATAGGCACACACCCATCATTCCCCTTCACAACAAGCAAATCTGTTACTTATCGAACTAGGGAGAATTACCATTAGGGATGTTTTTGCTTCACAAATTTCTGGTATTGGCTCTCCCAGAGAACATTCATAAACTTCAGATTTTGTAAAAATGTTCCGCATCCGCTTCCGAAGTCTACGTAAACGTTTGTTAGATTCTTCCTACAGTGCAAAAGGAGAGAGTAACTTTTGGTTTGGTTCTTGAATTAAGTCTTTTGGTTGTGCGTGCATGCTTTCAAAGCAACTTTATTCCTTAGTGATCACAGGGTATTAACACATGAAAAGTAAAAACCATTATTAAACGTGAACTGTCTTCTAATATGCCTATCTATTTACAAATAGCTAGAACATCCTCAAGATGTAAAAATATTTATGCTACCCTAGATTAAGAGAAAATCATGAAAAGAGAAACATGGCTTTCCTCTGGTTAAGACTAAGGTCAATTCATCAGGTGTCAAATTTTCTACATCCTGTATAAGATGACCATTAATATTAATACACCCTCTTTTGACAGTCTTATTCTTCCATTGCTGGAGGGCACAAAATACACATTTATCCATTTATAATAAAGGCCAGTTAAATTTCCAGTCCTATCCATATCATAGTACCTGTGGAACAGCTTGACAGAAACACATTGGTCCATTGTATCACATTCAAAAATCATTAAAATGCCACGTGTCATTCACACAGCCCCTCACTCTAGGGCTACAGGATATACAGAACCAGGTTTCCCAACCTCCAGCAGCTCATAGTGATGAAGTAGCTTCAAACTGAATATAGAAGTATCTCAGTAAAACGCTACAAAATGTTAAGCAGTTGAATGTGGCACAGTCTACATTATTTTAAAACACAAAATGAAGAACTGAAATGGAGCTATATAATAATTGACTCTTCGCTTCTAGAAATGCTGGCTAATTGATGAAAGACACTTATTGGTTAACTAGATGAAGAGCTTTCAACATATCCTTATAAGAATTGAGTAGACAAAGCTCTAATCTCTTCATAATGCGAATTTCATGAACATAGTACATATTGCTAAACATCCACTATTTCGTCTCAGTCTAAATGCAGATGAAAGAGAAACCAGAGATGCTCTCATATATGATAACAAAATAGGAGTGTCCAAAGATAGATAAAACTTATGGGCATTTTGCTCAGGATAAAGGCACTATGGAAGACTCCTGGATCATTGAAATATCTGGACTTATTAAAAATGTGTGCTGGTCTATTAGCACAGTCACATATTTAAATCAGTCTAAGGTGTATTCATTTCTCCAGACAATAATTTGTCAAACATCAAACATCAAACATATTAGATGAGAACTGCACTCAGTCTTCCACTCACTGTCTGTTGAGTCCATTCTCATATTGGGCCACCACTACCCATAAGGACTTACTGCTCACTTGCAATTTACACTAAGTTCCACATCTACAATATGGTTTCCTCTGAAGGACCTTTCCACATACATCTGGGATCGTTAGACTACTGCTGATTGAAGACAGAATTCATAAGAAAATTAATTTCACAAAGAAGCATTTTACCTTGTCACAGGAAGTATGCCTGACATTGTCCCCTTTTATACACCTAGGAACAACAATGATAGGTTTGTCAGGGAACCTTTAGATAAAAACATGCAACCTTCTTTCAGCCTTAGTTTTGTGGCTGGATCGCTTGTTCATGAATGAGAACCCTAGTAAACTTTAGGGGATTCTCTGTCACTACCTCCTGTCTCACCATGAGGGCCCCAGGAAACAGTAGCATGTGAGATCATCAGACCTCATGTGGATTCTGGCATCCAAACTCCCATTCTCACACATGCATGGCAAGCACTTTATCCACTGGATTATCTCCCTAGCTATGAATTCTTGTCAGCACTTGATGCTGTGTGAGAGATATAATCAGTAATTTAAACATGGTTTCCTGTATATATAATTATTCAGCTTGTGATTATAGAAGAAATAAAGAAGCTGAAATTGTCTAACACAGAGTCAAAGACAGAGTTAGGTTCTGAATGTTGTGTTTTCTACAGTTTCATACACTGTAAAATGCACACTTTCTTACCACAGTGATGTTCTTCTTGTTGTTTTTTCACTAGCTACAAAAGAGAGAGGCAAAATTTGTCATTAAACAACTGTAGGAAACATGACTATAATGGGCTGCAAGGCTATTTTTGTGACCCTATATGCTTTGACACCATTTATGAAAAGCCTTTAAAGTGAATATTGATTTGTAAGCACTAAATATATGGAGAAATCTTTGTTTTTCTCCCTTCTATTTTTAAAATACAAAGAGAAAACATTATTAAAAGTGACTACTTACAATAAATTGTTGTGCAAAATATCTGTGATGCTGAGCACTATCAGACACAAGAAGTGTCACCTTAGTCTGAAGTGCTATCCCATAGTGAACTGTGAAAAGGATAGCTTCGTGTTGCCTTTGCTGCTTTTAGTCTCTGGCCTAGGGATGCTGGCACATCTCTTAGTGAGCATACCCATCTTGTGCATAAGTGAAAGGGGTTTCTCCAAGTATTGACTTGAACTTCTTCACTGGGGAGGAATATTCATTCCTAAGAACTGAGAATCTCAGTCTATGGTGACTATCATTGCAACACAGCCAAACATAGGCGACCCAAGGTCTTTGCAAAGCATTTCCAGCTGTGAGTGTGACACAGATCCAGAGAGATCAGTGAATTGCTCTACATGAGATCTGAGGGTGATGCTAAAGGCCCTCAGTTCTAGCACTGGTCCCAGCTCATGTGCAATGCAAAGAAGTTCAGCATCACCTTCCACTGCCTCCCATGGAAAGACCCCTTAGTAGTTATGTGAACTCAACTATTACTCCATGTTGAGCCGCATGGAAGAAACTTGGGCACAAAGAAGCAATTCCAAGGGAGTAATGCCTCACATGAAACATTTTTAAACTTATTTCTACAAATAAAACACTGAGGGACTCAAGTATCATTCTATGTAAAAAGACTGTCCCCCAAATAAGCTAAAACATGAACAATTCTTGTTTACTTCCTTTATAGTATGAAAGACTCCACTCTACCTTCCTGTGCATCACCCATGGCCAGAGCAGAGCATTTGCCCCACCAAGAAATGGGCTGAGAAAGTGGCTCTGTGGTAGACCTTATGCTAGGCATGTGAGGGGCCTCCATCAATCCTTATCACCACAAAGAAAGCTCCAGTGCAGAAATAACTTAACAGAAACCCACCCACATTACACTAATGCTGTTTCACCTCATGCTTATGTGAAGAGAGTCTTTTAGATTCCTCTACACTATTCTCTGGCCGGTGTTTTCCAAAGGCAAAGTAGGTGTGAGGGATGCTGTGGTGACAACTGCTGAAAGCATAAACTCTGCAGTGTTTCTCCCATTGTGAGAATCATATCCAGAAAGAATCAATGGGCCCCTCATGCTGTACACTACAGAATGATGTGATTTTCTCAACCTTCTTCTACTGCGGCAGTTTTTTCTGCATATTATGTCTTGTCGCATATAAACCAAGTATCACTGTAAATTTGGTAATTAATAGAATGTCAGGAAAAGGTGCCGTCAGAGTAGCTCATATGCAAGCTGCTTGCATAGAATGCTTAGAATGGCAGTTTTCATTCCCCAGCACAACGTCCGAAACTCAACCACCATTCATTTGTTTAAAACTATTCCTGAGTGAGCCAGTTATTTATAATGAGAAGATAATCACATTAAATAGAAGATGATATAGTAATTATCAAATAACTTGAAACTGAGAAATTCTATGAAAGAAAAAAATCCAGATGGCCCTAATGATATTTAATCCTCGAAAAATATGGTAAAGGTAATTGAATATTTTGCTTTCTTGACATGATCACATTTTATGGACACCGACACATATAACAACATGTAGCCGACAATATGATATCTATTATAAAAACTTCAATAAAAATCCATTTTAAAACAAAGTCAGCTTGCTGGTATGTGACTAGAGAGGACCCACACCATGGAATAGTGAAAAATCTTTTAACTTTTAAAATGATGCTACATGCATCAGTACTTCATTTTTGTATCAATTATGTTTTATTTATTTGTTTCAGAAACTTTTAATGAATTTGAGGGGAAAGTTGCATATCTCGGTAACAAGTGATTACCCTTTCTGAACTGTGCTCCTCCAGGGGTCACAGGAGATTGCAAAGGTCACTGTGGTGAACACTTGTCACTTATTCATGAACAATTTTCTTTCTTTTTTTTCTTTGTTTACATTCCAAAGGCTTTCCCCTTTCCCAGTTCCCCCCCACCATACGTCCCATAATTCCTCTCCCCCCCCCCAGCTATTCCCCAATCACCCCCCCACACCATTTCTCTGTTCTGGATCTACAAAACTGGATCCAATCTTTTCAGGCCCAGGGTCCTCTCCTTTCTTCTTCTTGGGAATCATTTGACTTGTTAATTGTGCCTTGAGTATTTAGGGATTCTGGGCTCATTAATATCCACTTATCAGTGATTGCATTTCTTGTGTATTCTTTTGTGATTGGGTTAACTCGCTTAACTTTTAAAACGATGCTACATGCATCAGTACTTCATTTTACATAAAAAACATATTCCAGTTGATACAATTTGAATTTAAAATTTTTTAGAAACAATTCCTTAAATAAATCTGAATCATAAAAATGTTTGGCAGCAAATTAAGAAAGGATGTAACTACTGGAAATCTTGATTTCCTTAGTTATGATTCTAGCAGGACCAAAAGACTTTTTATACTTAGGATAGAATCAGTAGAATACTTACCCTTAATCTTACCTGTATCATACTGGGAAGTGGATTTCAGAATTGATTTTAGCTGTCCTGGTGGTCGTATTTCACTGAAGCATTTTTTAAGAGTGTTATTTCAATAGTTATATAAAACATTAATGAATTTGAATTCTGTGTTGTTTGATTTACTAATTTATATTATATTATAAATTTAAAAACTATTAATTTGTTCTTCAACCAGTTGATTACATTTGGGGACACTTTCCTTACAACTTTTCCCAATGTGGAAGATAAGGGAGAATTTAGCCCACAAAAATTAGCCCCAAAAAACCCATACACAGATACAGACACACACACACACACACACACACACACACACACAGTCCCTAATACCTCTTCAGCCTTTGTTCTGATAGCTGTACTGACTGGTATTTTTACTCTATTGACTTAGTGTCAATCTTTGGCCCTGGAGAAGCACAGCACCTTCTCTCATGATGGTTTGTGCATATTTCACTGACTATGATGTTACCACCTAAGAGGTAGATTTGTGGATCATCAAATAGATTTCCAGAACTCTTAAAATCCCACCACAGCTCTCACAATGTTCAAGCTGCTCCTTTATAACTTATGCATCCTGAATGAATCCTGAAATCACAATCTGCCTGTTTCTGGGGCAAACAAGCATTTCTATGAATTAATAAGAGGATAACAAGAGCAAAGGACAATAAAACTTAATGGACACTTGCGGTTTTCCTGCGGAACTGTTTAGAATTCCAAATAGAAATTAACGTGTATTTTGCAAGGAGTCTGAACAGTTTTAAGTACTGAAAAGTTTTGAATCTTCACTTTCAACATTGGCTTTTATGACTTGGGGGAATTTTCAAACATGGACTGAGTAAGCTATTTAATAATGTTTAGAAAATGTTTTATTGATACATAGTCCAAATAAATAGGACAATGTAATGGTCCTCTCTTGTGAAAGTAATTAATCATAATGAGCACAGAAATATCTTGAAATACAACTTTAAATTTTCTACCAAAACAGTGACTAACCTAGCATCCTGGACAGAAATACATGGGCCTTGACTTCTATGTTTATGTCAAACTGATGTGGAAGACAAAAGCCCCCTTTGTAGTGAGGTAAATATTAGTTATACTGTCATTCAGATAATTTATTGAGAGTCAAAAGATTAATTACTGTGGAAAACAGATCATGTGAACAGATCATTGATGGATGGAGAATTCTGGAATACAAGGGTGTCTTCCAATAACATTGAAAGATGCTACACCTGACAAAATGGTCCTTTGCATGTAAGTCTGGTGTCAAGGGAAGCAAGAAAAGTGTTGGCATTCTGTAGTAATGACTGAAAATGGAGAACCACCCAAATTCATGTAAACTTTCAGACAAGAGAAATGCCTGAAATGATAGTTACTAGTGTGGGCCTTAGTTCACAAATTGAATCCAATAAGGCTTTGCAAAGCCAAAGAAGCTTAGATGGACAGACATGGGTGGAACTAATCCCAGCAGGCTCTTTTTCCAAACTGCAGAGTTGCTTCTTGGAAATGGTGGGGAAATGTAATGTACATGTTCATATGAACAACAATGAGCAAGTTTTCAAGCAAATAATATATGCATAATACTGTGGAACTTGTAAGACAAAGGTCTCAAAGTACTCCCATCATGAATGTGCTTCTTTTTTAATTTACCTACTATTACTGTATTGTTAAACCTTACCGGGACAAAGGTTTTTCATCTTTAAAATAGAAGACTTCTGCATCTAAAAAGAAAATATATTTTATTACAACTATAGAAAAACCTTACAAATGATCAGACTCATTGTTAGTATCAATTTCTATGAGACGAATCTAGAGATTATTCTAGAATAAATATTCATTTGTAGCAAATTACTTCACATAGAGCTATTCCATTCTCTGTATATTTCAAATCAAAGATGACAGTAGGTTATCAAACATTAATGCCTAAAAATAAATACACACACACAATTGGGATGATCTTAAATGAACTCTCTCAGACTGATAGAAAGCAAAATCCTGACCAGAAAAATCAACTGTTTCAAAAATAACTTCTTGTTATTCTTTTTAACCCTAGGCTGATAATCCTGGAAAGAATTTTAGATTGAGTCTGGTAGCATACCATTTGAATCTCAACACTTAGGAGACAAAAGCAGATGGATTGCTGTGATTTCCTGGAGAAACAGAGCTACATTTAGTGAAACCGTGTCTCAACCCCACTGTTAGAAGAGTAAAACCCAGAGCTGAGCTGCAAGCTGTCCCGTGAGTGCCATTCTTTGGCCAAAATTTAACCCAACATAAGCAGGCCTGCTGCACCAGGAACATCCAAGTTAGTCCTCCTCTGTTTGAATGCTCTGCCCATTTTCCCAGAGACATACACTGTCCCCTGATTTCCAATATCCAGGCAAAGGCAGCCCACCTCAGAACTCCTGCATCAGAAACACCCCGGGATAACCAGTTGGCTAAAAGCCACACAAACACAAACAACACAAACAATGGCCCTTTCTAAGCCAGCACTCCATATGGACGAAGCCATGTTCACCTCGAGCGCCAAGGTTGTGAAGCCAAAGCCAGAAGCCGGACCAGTTTGAGTCTGGCATCTCCCAGGTGCTGCTAGAGCTGGAGATGAACTCAGCTCTCAAGGCACAGCTGCGGGAACTCAACATCACTACAACCAAGGATAGTGAAGTTGGCACTGGTCGGAAAGCTATCATAATTTTTGTACCAGTTCCTCAGCTTAAATCTTCCCATTGAATCCAAGCCCAGCTAGTTCGTGAATTGGAGAAAAAGTTCAGTGGGAAGCACGTCGTTTTCATTGCTCAGAGGAGGATTCTGCCCAAGCCAACCTGGAAAAGCCTTACGAAACATAAACAGAAGCACCCCAGCAGCCACAACTGACAGCAATGCATCATGCCATCCTTGAGAACTTGGGGAGGTACATGAAGGGGAGTGGGTGATGTAGGGAGGAGTGTGAGAGGGGGTGACTGGGAGACAGGTAGTGAGCTGGATATAGGGTGAATACGTAAAGAAAAATAATTAATTTTAAAAAAAGAAGAATGTATAGATCTGAGACATAGCTCAGCAATTAAGCACACCTGGTGCTCTTCCAGAGGCCAACAGTTCAGTTCTCAGCACTGTCTCTAAAACTCCAACTCCAACTCTAGGAGAATTCCTTCCTCTGGTGTCAGGGGTCACATGCACATATAAATTTTTAAAAATAAAAATAATTCTTTTTTTTAGACAATGTGGTACATGTATACAATGGAATTCTATTCACCTATTAAATGCAAACACATAATGAATTTTGTAGGCAAACGGATAGAACTTGAGAATTTCACCACGAATGAGGTAACTTAGACCCCAGAAAAGGACAGTATATATTCATTTATAAATGGATATTAGAACTAAAGTACAAGATGACCATAACACACCCCACACAACAAAAGAAGATAAACAAGAGGTAAGGACCAAGCAAGGTTGTATGACTCTGACTTAGAACAGAGAACAAAATAGTCATAGGAGCAGGTGGAAGAATGGAACTAGGTGGGAGTGGGGATGGTCAGGGAAATGGGGTGTGGGGAGATACGGGAGAGATGGCCTGCTGGCCATGAGCATGAATGGATATCTGCAGGTGGCAGGGGTGTGGTTGGGGGACAAAATTCACATGTTCATGTTAGTACATGCTGAAAAATCCTTTGATAAAATCAAACACCCACTTCATGTTTAAACTCTTGGAGGCCTCAGTGGTAAATCTTGCATATCTTAACAAAATAAAGGTAATATATGACAAGCCAATAGACAACAACAATTTAAATGGAGAGAAATTTAAAATAAGAGACTATACAATGATGCCCGCATATGTAAGAGACTTCAAATAATCTACCAAAACATGCACTCCAATGGTGATAAACACCTTCAGCAGAATGGCTGGATAAAAAATTAGCTCAAAAAATCAGTAGCCCTCCCTTATACAAATGATAAACAGGACAAGAAAACACTTAGCAAAAAAACCCCTTCACAATAGCCACAAATGATATAAAATACTTCAGTATAACTCTAATCAAGCTGCTGAAAGGCCTGTCTAACAAAACCTTCAGGTCTCTCAAAAAGAAATTGAAGAATTATTCATGAAATTCTTAGGCAAATGGATGGAACTAGAAAGTTTCATTCTGAGTGAAGTAACCCAATCACAACACAACACACATGCTTTGCACTCACTGATAAGTGGATATTTGCCCAAAAGCTCAAATTACACAGCTTACAATTTAGAAACCATAGGAAGCTCAAGAAGAAGCAAGACCAAAGTGGGGGTGCTTTGGTTCCTCTGAGAAAGGGAATAAAATACAGGAACAACTATGGAGACAAAGTTTGGAGCAGAGACTGTCCTACCTGGGGATTCATCCTATAAACAGTCACCAAACCCCAAAACTAATATGGATGACAAGAAGTGCATACAAAAAGGAGCCTGTTTTGGTTGGCTTTAGGAGGGGCCCTGCCAGAGCCTTACAGATACAGAGGCATATACTAGCAGCCAACCATTGTCATGAGCGAGGGGTTCCCAATGGAGGAGTTGGAGGGGGCAGACTGCAGGAGCGTGTGGGGTTTGCAGCTCCATGGGAAGAACAACATGTGGGCCAACCAGATGCCCAGGGCTCCCAAGGACTAAGCCATTAACCAAGGGGTATACATGATTCCAGCCAAAATAGTGGCAGATGCCTTGTCAGACATCAGTGGGGGGAGAGGCCCTTGGTCATGTGAAGGATCAATAGAAGCCCCAGCTTGAGGAAATAGGAGGGGGTTGTTCCTGGGAGTGGGTTCAGTGGAGAAGCATATTCTTAGAGGCAGAGGGTAGGAGGATATGTTGGGGGTTTACATGGAGGGTGGAAACCAGGAAGGGATATAACATTTGAAATGTAAATGAAGAATATAGTCAATAGAAAGAAACAAAGAAAGAAAGAAAGAAAGAAAGAAAGAAAGAAAGAAAGAAAGGGAAAGAAATTGAAGAAAGCCAGCTGAAGATGGAAAGATCCCCATGCTCATGGCTGGACAGGATTAACATGGTGAAGATGGGCATCTTACAACAATCATTTTCAGATTCAATGCATTTCCCATCAAAATTCCAACACAATCCTTTACAGAGCATGAAACAACAATTCTTAGTTTCCTATCAAAACCAAAAAATGTAGGAGACCTAAAAAAATTAATATTGAATAATAAAATAATTCCTGGATATATGACCATCCTGGATGACAACACATACCATGGAGCAATCACAATTTTTAAAAAACTGCATGGTATTAGTAAGGAAATGAACAAGCTCATCAGTGGAATCAAACTGAAGACCCAGAACGCCACTCACACACCCACCAACACTTGTTTTGACAAAGAAGGCATGCAATGGAAAAATAGAAAGCATCTTCAACACATGGTGCTGGTCTAACTGGATGTCTACCTGAACACGAATGCAAATAGATCCATATTTATTACCCTGAGCAACAAAGGTCAAGTTCACATGCAGCCGAGACCTCAACATTAAACCAGATACACTAAATATACTAGAAGAGAAGGTGGGAAATATCCTTGATACAGTGATACAGTAGACAATTTCCTAAACAGAGCACCAATGTCTCATGTTCTACGATCAAAAAATGAAATATCGGGACTCATGAAATTGAAATTTTTCTGCAAGCCAAAGATACTGTGAATAGAACAAAAGAGAGGCCTACATATTGGGAAAAGATACTCACCAACCCTACACTTTACAGAGAACTACTGTCCAAAATATATAAAGAACCCAAAAAGATAGGCATTCAGAAACCAATTTAAAAATGGGATAAAGAGCTAAACAGAATTCTCAGCAGAGGAACCTCAGAAGGTCGAGAAACACCTAAATGTTCTAAGTCTTTGGTCATCAGTGAAATGAAAATCAGAAGGACGCAAAGATTCCATCTTACACCAGTCAGAATGGCTAAAGTCAAAACTTCAAGTGAGAGCACATGCTGGAAAGCATTCTGAGCAAGGGGAACACGTTTCCACTGCTGGTGGGAGTGCACAATTGTACAACCCCTTTTGAAAAGTAATTGAGCAGGGTTTTTTTCTGAAAAGAAGGAATAGTTTTACCTCAAGATGCAGCTATCCCACTCCTGGGCATATACCCAAAAGATGCTCCACCACACCACCACAAGGACAGTTGTGCAACTATGTTCTTAAAACCTTTATTTGTAAAAGCCAGAAACAGAAAACAACCAGGATGGACTTCAACTGAAAAGTGGATTAGGAAAATGTGGCATATTTACAAAATGAAATATCATTCAACTATTAAAAACAAGGAATCCATGAAAATTGCAGGCAAATGATCAGGAATTGAAAATATCATCCTGAGTGAGGTAATCCAAACCCAGAAATGCAGACCTGGTATGTACTCACTGAGAAGTGAATACTTCTTTACCCATATAGTACAGAATAATCATGCTAAAATCCACAGAGCTAAAGAAGCTAAAGTATGAGGACCCAAGGGTAGATGCTTGAATCTCACTCACAAGGGACTAGAAATAAGGGTTCCATTTTGAGGGAAATTTTTGGAAGATGGGGAGGGGAACTACAGTGGGAGCAGGTGTAGCTAGTAACAGGAGAAGAGATACCAGGAGGGACTTCCAGTGAAAGGCAGAAAATACCAACACACTCACAAAAATATTAACCCAAAATTTATCCTACCTACAAGATAGTCAGGAATTAAAATGGAACAGAGATTAAGGGAATAGCAACTCATTAATTGGCCCAAATTCAGATCCACCCTGTGGGAGAGAGCCAATCTTTGTCACCATTAATCATATTCAGCTATGCTTGCAGACAGGAGCCAAACTCTTGTCAGAAGATAACTCTTCTGAGAGGCTTCATCCAGCATAGGATGGAAACAGATGTACACACCCACAGCCAAACATCAAGTAGAGTTTGGGGAGTCTTGTGGAAGAATTGGGGAAGGACATCGAACACAAAGGAGGACAGTGTGATTGAGGGGTCAGGGACACCACAAGAAAACCTACAGTATCAACTAACCTGGGCCCGTGAGGGCTCACAGAGATTGAACCACCCATGAAAGAGCATGCATGGGCTACACATAGACATCCTCCACATAAGTAGCAGATGTGCAGCTTGGTCTTCCTGTGGGTTCTCTAAAAACTAAAGGGAGGACTGCTTCACACTGTTGGATGCATTTGGATTTCTTCTGCTAGTAGAGATGCCTTGTCTGGTCTCAGTGGGAATGGAGCTAAAATCTCTATTCTTATTTAGGGTAGTAGGACTACCTACTATATACTATATTAATAATCATTATAAAAACCTTACACTCATTGAAGCTGATGTGCTTTACTTTGGTTTCCTGGGCTGGTGTTCTTGTCCTGTAACATAGATTTAATTTATCATTATTGTACTATTCATAAGAAAAACAGTTAGCAAGTGTTTTAAGTACATTATATTTGTGTCCATCCCCTATCTTACTCTAGATGTTTACAAAAAATAGTTTTTTGAAACAGGGTCTCACTATGTAGACTAAATCTGCTCTATGGACCATGTTGGCCTTAACTCACAGAGATCTGTGTATCCTCTACTTCCCATGTTCTGGGATGAAATGCATGGGCCAACAGGAAAAAGCAAAGAATGCTGAATTCACTTTCCAGCACTTGACTGCAATTGCTGACCGCCAACCTTCCCAGCTTTTCTCAACAGAAAACACAAGGAATACTAAGCTCTACATTAAACACAAACAAAAGTGCTGTTGATCATACACATGCACATACACACATACACACAAACACACACACACACACACACACACACACACATTTGAAAAAGCATTAGGGCAAGATTGGGTGGGCTCATGGTAGTATGACTGTTGACACTTTTAGGACATTGGAGGAAGGATTCCAGGCCTGAAGGAGACAGGAACTCCAAAGGACAGCCAACAGAATCAAATAAACTGGACCCTTGGGGCTTTCAGAGACTGAACCACTAATCATAGTACAAAAACACTCTGGATGGAAACCTCCCCACACATATGAAGCTATGTCTTCATAGGAACCCAATCAACTGGGATGGGGGCTATGAAAAAGGCCGTTGCCTGTACAAGGGGTATATTCTTCTAGGTGATATACCCTATGCCTTGTCTGGGCTCAGAGAGAGAGGAAGTGCCCATCCTTGCAGAAAGTTGAAGTGCCAGGGTGGGGACATACAGGGGATCCCCAACTGCTCAGGTGTGAAGAGGAGGAGGGACAGGGAGAGACTGTAGGATGGGATGACCAGGAGGGTATCAGTGAGCTAGATGTAATGTGAACTAAATAAAATTAAATTTTTACATGGTTTGAAAAGAGAATGTGCTATCTCTACCAAGGCTCATTGTAAAACAGAGCTATTATGTGGGAATAATGGCTCAACATAAACAACAGGTATACATGTGTACTAAACAGAATATTCCAGCATACACAAGGGTATATCATATGGAAAGGGCATATGGCATTGTAAGTACACCCGTTTTTCAGAGCTAAACATTGACAGAACTCCTGACAAGATTTAAAATGCCAGACTCTGTGGAAAGAAACCAACTACTTATATAACCAGTTTGAAAGCTCCATCTGAAATGGGGAAGAAAATGTCTTGAACTGTGGAATCACCAAAGTTGCTGGGTACTTGTACTATGACACTTAAAGAACATCTTCCAGTGAAAGCTCCTTTCCTGCTGAGTTGGACATTTCAAACTCAAACAGATCATTAGGAAACACTATTTGTTACCTTGGATTATGCTGTCATCTTCAGAGTCATAGGATATAAAATTTCAGGTTTAGGGACTATCGGTGTTTATCCATGATAAGAAACTTGCCAATGACACCTATGGCCCTTAATTCAGTGACAAACACTGTCAAAGGCAAAAATATGACAGTCGAGCAACAATTGATCTAGCTTATCCTTTGGCTTGGTTGAGGGCTCATGAGGTGAACTACTGAACTAGGTTGAGAGCCCTGGTGTGTGCTGTTCTTGTGTTGTGCTGAAACAGTCTCTTTTCCAGCTCCTACTTCCCGTGTGCTAAGCTTTCTGAGTATGTGCCTTCGAGATTCTCAAAATCTTCCTATCATTTTAACATTCCTGACCTAAGCAATTGTCGACCTCAAGAACAGCACTAAGATTGAAGAAAAGAAGAAACTGTACCCATTTATCTCTTCTGGTGCATGTGCATTAGCACACATCACTTCTAAAAATTCAACCATTTCAGGTTTCTTTTCGAATGCAGCAAGCTGCAATGGGGTCAAGCCATACTGTAAAGGAAAGAATATTGCATTTTACAAAACGGGTTGTTTCTCAATAAAAATTCATCACAGATTTTATGAGCATAAATATACTGTAAACTGTTACAAGCGTTCATTTATTTATCCTACAACACCTGTTGCACTTTCCCACACAGCTGCTTTCTTTCCTTTGACACACCTTTTCCCTGTCCAACACTGTCTATGAACCACACTCCCTTCCAGAACTCTCCCCCAAACACTCAACGGTTCCTGTCTTCTTAGCTCCATGTAGTAAGCCCTCCACTGACACAGCCCTGAAACAGAGGAAAGTTTGCTATGCCCCCGATGAAGGAGTGTGCTCAAGAGGTGTCTGGAGCAGGGTTTCTCATCCTGTATTTCAAATATATTTCTTTGCTAAACTAAGAATTATCTCACATGCTCAACAGCATCTTCTCTGTATACCAAAATTTTTAGAAATTATATAATGTATTTTCATATTTTCTCCAATGATCAAATTTTGTAATTTGTCTGTCAACAGCACATTTCTATTTATTCTATAACCATTTAACTTGAAATAAATTTATATTTATTGTCTGTGCATATGTGCAGTGTATGTGTTAGTTTTGAATTTTAAAATCAAGGCCAATTCTGAGACAAAATATGCCTCGCTGTGTTTTTTTTTTTTTTTGAACTAACTACCAAAATTATGAAAAACATATTTGGAGACAGCAGCGTTCCTGTGAACAGAATCAGTGAGAAAGTTTGAGCTTATGCATGTAGAAAATAGATGTGAGTGTCACTGCTAGAAGTGCACTGGGAATGAAGTTGAGTGATCTTTACCTCAGTTTTGGCTTCAATATCTACGTTGTGCTTAAGAAACATCTGTACAATGGGTAGGTTACCCCTGGATACAGCATGGTGGAAAGCTGTATTCCCACTGAAATCGATGAGATTTGGATCTGCATTGTATTCGAGCAATACAGAAACACAATCTATATTGTCTCGTTGGGCAGCCTGTGGAAATTGGACAAAGAAATGCATCTTCAATTCAAGGAAGCCAAGAGAGACATTGTTACCATTGCACTGAATAGTTTCCCTTAAATCAAACACAGAGCTACAGTTATGCACATTATCCCTCTATTTGGACTCAAAGTCTTCTTAAGTACCCCAGGCTTGCCTAATCTTAAAATCTCCCCACCACATCTTTTTACAAATGGTAGAATTTAAATGTTCTGCCAACATGCCTAGATTTTCTAAGAATTCAGGTCTGTGCTGGTTGGCTGTTGGAGTGCAGAGATTGGGTTGTGTGTTTAGGTTTTGTTCTCTTTGCCAGTTTGCCATAGGCTAACACACCTGGAAAGATCCTCACTTGAGGAACGACCCCTATCAGAGTTCTCTCTGAGCAACTATGTGGAATATATTTTTGATTTAGATGGAAGTAGGAAAGCCCAGGGTCTTACGGATAGGTCCCACGGCTGGGAGAAAGTCCTCAGATGTATGAAGATAAACTGGGCAAGCCTTGGTAAAAGTCACAGAAAAGCTGACTTCTCTCATGATCTCTAGTTTAGCTCTTCCCTCTGGTTCCTGATTTGAGCTCCTGCCCAGTTCCCCTTGAGAATGAACTGTGACAGGTAAATGTAAGCCAAATAACCATTTCCTTTCCTTTCTTGTTTTCTGTTAGTGTTTTATCACAGCAACAGAAACCAAACAAGGACAACCTCTAATCCATTTCATACTGAACCAGATGGCCAATACCTACCTTAATCAAGGGTGTACAGCCTTCATCATCCCGGATGTTAATGCTGGAATTATTTTCTAATAATAGTTTTACCACATCTGGATGGTTGTGGGCACATGCGTAATGCAGTGATGTTCTGGAAAAGGAAGGACATTTAGGAACGTTTCTGAAAGCTAATTAAGAGCCCCCATCACCTTTAAGTACTCCATAGTATAACATTAATTTCCTTCTGATGTAAGAAAGGCACTGGAGTTTCCTTATTTATTCCTGTCTACCCAGATGTTCATTCGCTGAGCTAGGGATATAGTGCCTGGCTGGCCCATTTAAGGCAGGCATTCTATCAACACTTTCATCCTGCAAAAAGCAGCCTGTCTGAATCTCAGAAAAGTTCCCAGTAAATTGAACTCAGCTTGAATTTAAATCCTACTCTACTATCTGGTACTTAATAGTTCCTCCTTGGGATTTCTATGAGCCCCATGACTCCATTTCCCAATCCAAAGAACGGAGATTAAACATAATAGCCATCTTGCACAGGGCGGCTATGTTTCAATTAGGATGGGTTAGACTATTACAAGCATTTACAGATCCTGAGAGTTCATCCTTTGCTAGTCATAATGATTTCCCTTCCTTGTCATAACAAACACATTTCAGTGAAGGAAAAACAGGATTCTATCAACAGAGCACATATAAAATTTTATATTCAAAGGAGTTAACATTTCTTTAAAAGTAACTCTCTTCACCAATCAGGTCTTGAACATGACAATCCTCCTAACTCATCCTAAATAGTGGCCAGTGGCACTGGGTTACCTTCCTTTTTCATTCACATTTTAGCCTCACTAACATTGGAATTTCATTTATCATTTCTATTATTTGGCAACAATAATTGGCAATATTTTTAACTTTGTTACCCTACAAAAGAAAAGGGTATCCTGAAACCCATTGTGCCTTACATTAAAAAAATATGGTACAATCCACAGGTAATCTGCAATGATGTAGATCACTTTTATCTATGTAAATTTTTAACAACATCAAAACTCTAAAGTCTCAGTCCTCAGTTCTTTGATTTTTTTTCCATTTCTACATTTCATTTTCTTTATGCTCATGACCAGTGTTTCTCTACCTGGTGCCAGCAGGAGCACAGCCTAGTCCTTAGGTAATAGATAAAGTGTCCATGATGATCCAGGCACTAACTGGTAGAAGAGCAGGAGCTCATGCTTTTCCATAAAATGGTCAAGACACTGCTGGACTCACCCCAAAATTGGGTAAATATCCCAAGAAGGAGATAACTTATGGCTTCCTAACTCCGATGCTTGATATTCAAAGGGCTTTAAGCAAAATGAAAATAGGGATCCAAAGAGTATGGTTCATTTCATTTAATATTTAAATTTATTGAATATAAGGAAGTTTGACCGGGCAGAGAAACATAATGGTCTAAGAGTGGGAAGATCTGGAGAGAGAGTAAAATGTGTACTCTATACAGTAGATATCTAAGTTATGTGTGGGGAACAAATGGACTGACTGAAAATCTACAGTTGGACAATTCAGTCTTTTTTTTTTTTTTTTTTTTTTTGGATTTTTCGAGACAGGGTTTCTCTCTGTAGCCCTGGCTGTCCTGGAACTCACTCTGTAGACCAGGTTGGCCTCGAACTCAGAAATCCGCCTGCCTCAGCCTCCCAAGTGCTGGGATTAAAGGCGTGCGCCACCACCACCCAGCTCAATTCAGTCTTTTTAAAGAAACTATTCAATAAGCAAGAGAATATCTTGAAACTATAATTTACAATTTATAAGTCTTTTATGACTTATATATGAACCTTGAACTTGGAGACTAATTAGCCCCTGAGAATTACAAAATAATCAAGAATCAAGTGGACTACAGAAAATCTACTGTTGTGTCATTGATTCCCCTTCAGAAACTAGAACAGAATAAAAATAGGAAATAAGAATGAGGAGCTGGGGTGATTGGTAGAACTCAATTGGTAAATCACTAGCCCTGAAAACCTGAGTGCAGATTTGGGGATAAGGGGATCCCCAAAGCTGACTTGCCTGCAAGTCTGAGAATCAATGTGCTCCAAGAGAGTAAACTAAACACACCGTGGATTTGGGTGAGTGACGATGTCTCTAAAACTGAGGGACCATGTGGTGGACCCCACAGTGAGGCCTAATGGCCTGCGGTCAGTCCCCAGAACCCACACTGCGGCCGAAGACAACTGTCAAGTGGGGAGTCCTCTGACCATCACACACTGAGCTCCACACATGTGGGACACAGGAAAGTGAGTGGAAGACAATGTCAGTCTCTTTCCTTCATTTGTGTATCAGTGCACACACAACATGTACCTAGGGTGAGTATGGGGGTACAGGGTCAGAGTTCAAAATGTCTTTGATCCATTAGCAAACATGGGTCATATTAATCTAAGGTTTCTTAGTCGTTTTTTTGCATTAAAGTTGATGATTTATCTTATGATAAATTTTCCAGCGTTGTATAATAGTATTTATTAATGGCCTATATGTTAAGACAAATCTAGGCAGGTGGCTTGTCAGTTAACAGCTCACCTTTATTTTCTAGGTCATTCAGTTTTGATTACTATCACCCACATGGCAGCTCACAACTGTGTATATCCAGGTCCAGGGTATCAAACACCTGATTCTATCACACATGGTGCATCAAAAATGTACAGAAGCAAAACACTTGTGTGTATGTGTGTGGGTGTATGTGGGGGGGGAGTTTTGCTGTGTGTGTCTACAAAATAAGTGTAAATATAAAAATAAAATGATGTCGTTTGACTAAGGCCTAGGAGCTGCTGTTCTAAGGTATGCAGGTCTCATATGTCTAGGAGCACTAAACAAGTAGACAATGCAGGGGACACAATGAAAATGAACCTAAGCATGCCATCTCTCCTCCATTAGGATGGAGGCCTGGAAGTTGATTTTACTACCTGCTTGGCTCTGAGTATTCTGACAGGTCCCCCTCCACTCTGTCCACTCCCTTCCCCTCTCCAACTCCAAAGCCCATTACCTGCTCCTCCTATCAGCTTCATCCACGTGGTGACGACTCGAGTGGATTAAATATTCAGCTGTATCCAGGTCACCCACACTGGCTGCTCGTTGTAAGCGACCCACGGGGTCATACCCGATCAGGTAGAGGGGAAATTTCGACTTTCTCCTATGATGGGTACATCTACAGCCCAGACAGGAAGGCCACAGACGGGAGTACCATCGTCTCCGTAGAGTGACGATTCTTGTCTGGGCATCATAAGCTAGATCATCATCCATCATGGAGGCCTAGGGCCCCACAGGGCCCTATTTCCCCCCTTTTCCCTTCCCTTTAGATGTTCGCTGCCTCCCAAATTCTATAATAAAACAAAAGAAACAACTCTCCTTTCGAGCAAGACGCTCAAGAGTCCAGCACGTTCAGTTATCAACTGAATTATACCGCAGCGTGCAGCAGTACATTGTACTAGCATCACCACGGTGACAGGCTGTGAGGTCACAATGGTGCTTATGATCTATGCATGCCTACCTCAGACTGCAGTGGCAGGAGCCCACCTCCTCTGGGCCTGGGCAAAGCACTGTCAATATTGACTCTGCAGTGGATCGGCCTGCATGGCCTCAAAGGGAATACTGAGGGCAGTCAGGTGATGGTTCAGATCCTTTGCAGCCCTGCAGGCCTGGCAATGAGTGGCCCTAAAACTGGCCTGATGGCACAAAGAAAAAAAATCATCCTGTGTTGGCAAACCCAGACCCAATGCCACAAATATTTATATGTGTTCTCTTTTAAGTGTGTTGGTGTTTAAGGATCTGAAATGAGAACTACAATCTGAATAACCACACAGGATTACTATCTCATAAGAGAAACCAGTGGGGAGAAGAATAACTCCCAAGGAAGAGGAAGTAGTGTAAAGTGTTATCAAGAGAGAGAGAAAAGCTAGACTAGGAGGGTTTAATAAGAGGCAATTGGCAGAGTCAGGTAGAGGCATAGGGTACACTCTCCAACCCCCTCACCTCTTTCAGGCCCCATTACCTGCCCCTCCTCTTATATCCATCAACATGATGTTGACTGCAGTTGATGGCACTCTGCATAGTATCCAGGTCACCCATGCTGGCTGTCCATTGGAATGGGCCCAGGGATTCATACCTGACAAGGTAGAGGGTCAGTTTCCTTTGGTTATGCAAGCACCCACAGCCCTGGCATGCAGGCCTAGTAAAGTAGGAAATAAGAGGAGGGACAGCAAACACTGAAGGCCCTTTGAAAAACTATATGCAAATCGGCTACTCAAGGAGCTTCCTATATATTTATGCAAGGGATCCGATGGAGCTAAAAACAAAAAGAGGAATCAGGCTCCAACTAGACATCTTGTGCTACCAAGTTACACCTCCACTCAGAGGAATGGGTTACAACCTGTTGAAGGGTCCTATAGAAAGCCTCGACTATCACAGGCCAGTGCCAAGACTATTGGTTTGTCTACACAATCTGATGTTAAAGACTGATTTTTGAAGGTAACCTTTCTGTCATCACAGTGGAATAGCTTGAGCTTGGGTCTAACTAGACCCCACCCTACTAACCATCCTTAAAATCAATTCCTCAGAGTTCTGCTTGACTGAGTTAGAAAATTCACTGTTCTCTTTAGTAATGTGGCACAACTTTCTACCTCCCCTCTAGGAGCTTGCTTGGTTTTAAGACTGGTCATGGGGCTAGAGGTAATTACTGGTGTGTCCTGAAGGACATCAGTGTATCTTGCCTGGGATTTCCTTCAGACTATGAAGGATTAATTTCTTCAGCCACAGGCAGAAACGCCAATAATTCAGGGGGTGTGGACAAGAGTCCCTCTTATGCTGGGGGTGGAAAGCCTATTTCCTTGGGTGAGATAAACCCTTGAGAATCTGAGGGTTCAAAGTTCTCAGCCTCAGGGGGATCCTCCCATACAGCTCCATCCCAAGATACAGGATCCCATTCTTTATTAACTTAATGTCTTTACTTTAACTGCCTACACACTCAAGCTGTTGCTTGAATTTTCATTGTAGTTCAGCCAACATTATAAAGAGGGCTTTGATTTGGTTTTCTGCAGCTTGACCTCTGGGGCTGGCTGGTGAGAAGATCCTTTTCCAGGATGCACTCAGAATCCTTTAGACTGTTCACGTGCACCTGGAGCTGGTCAATATTATAACATAGTTGTTTTCTTTCACAGTGTTCTGAGATGCTAAAAATCGGTTAATTTTAATCACAGAATTTTTCCTCTTTGTCAATTTACCCAGACATACTAGAAACAAACAATCCACATCATTATTTCCTTACTTTCCCACAAATTGTCAAAAGTTTAATGTGCAGAATAACTAGATTTCTTTCTTCTCACAAAAGGTGAATTGGGATTATCAAACACATGTCTTCATCAATTTGTTAAATGGCACATACCTTGGGCTTTCTGTATTTTCCAAGCTTCTGTGAGAGACTTCAGTAACTGTAGGTGTTGGCAAATTAAAAGCTCATTTCAGATATTTAAAAAATTCATCCTTATAGTTTTGTTGCTCTAGAACCATCTATGTATTACTCAAAGTTCACTAGAGCAGTGGTTCTCAGCCTGTGGGTCATAAGTCTCACAGGGTCACATATCAGATATTCACATTGAGATTCCTAAGTAGGAAAATTACTGTTATGAAGTAGTTATGAAATAATCTTGTGGTTGGGGGTCACTACTGCATGAGGAACTGTATTAAAGGGTTGCAGCACTAAGAAAGTTGAGAATCACTGTTCTAGAGAAACAGAACTGATAAAATGAACCACACACAACCTCTCTCTCTATTATATTATATATGGAGCATAAATATATAAAACTTAGCTACATAATAAATAAATACAAATATACTCATTATGTTATATATATGTGTATATATATATATGAATTGATTACAAGCTGTGGTCCAGCTAATCCAGCAATGGTTGTCTGTCATGAAAGGGACCACGAATATACCAGTTCATGAGGCTGGATGTCTCAGGTAGTCTTCTATATGTGCTGAAATCCCAGAGAAGTAGTTTCTAATGCCAGTGAAGGAATGGCCCTGCCAGTGAGCATGAGGGTAAGCAGGCAATGAGCAAGAGCCTCCTTCTTTCATGTTTTTATATAGGCAGCCATAGAAGGCATGGCCTAAATGTGAAGTAAACTTTACCACCTCCAAAGAGCTGACTTTAAATGTGTTTTCTCACTTCAAATTATTCAGTCACGAAAAATTGCTCATAGGTGTGCCCAGCTGTTGAGCTTTAGTTAATTCCTGATATGGTCAAGTTGACAGCCAAGAATAGCCATCCCAAGTGACAGTCTCTTTAATCTGATATCTCTTCATCCCTATGTGTAGCATTTAATTTCTGAAGAGGAAGGATCTCAGACTGATGTATAGGTTTACACATGTGAGAGCAGGCAGGAGATCAAAGACATTTACCTGGGCCCTTTAGCTGAGCTCAGAGACCTCTACATTCAGAAACCCATGCAGAGTACACGGCATATGGGCGACCACACATCCATGTGCCCTGTGCATAAACACACACCTCCTTGCTGATCTGTGATAATTTAATGTTCTCCTGGATTTCCGCCAAAGTGATTTTCATCTCACAGACTGAGTCAGACACAGTGGCCTTACCTGGCACAGGGGATGAGGCACAGCAGGTGTTCAGGTGGTTAAGGTGTGCGTGAGAAAGCCAGGCTGTGGAGAGTGTGTGTTGGAGCTGTATCAGTTGCCTTCCAGGGCTGTGAAAAAACACATCAGACAGGATTATTCACGGTATGGAATAATATCCCAAGTCCGTGTCATTTCATTTGAGGAAAGGGTGACGTTAAGAAACTGTCTAGGGGGGCTGGAGAGATGGCTAGCATTTAAGGGCAGGGGCTGCTCTTCTGGAGGACTTGAGTTCAATTCCCAGCAACCACATGGTGGCTCACAGCCATCTGTAATATGATCTGATGCCCTCCCTGGCATGCAGTTGAACATGCAGGATATATGTATTATATATTATATAGCAATTATATATGTGTATTATATGTTATATAACACATATATAAAGTATATGTATATGTATGTATATATGTATATATGTTATATATATGTGTGTGTATATATATATATATATATATATATGTTAAAAAAGAAAGAAAGAAACTGCCTAAACTGCCTAAATGGGCCGGTTAGATGTCTCAGTGGGTAGAAGTGCTTGCTGTCAAGGGTGACCACTTGAACTTAAGTTCTGGGACCCAAGCATTGTAAGGAGAGACAACACTTCCAAAACTTGTCCTTTAGTTTTCACATGTGAGGCATGGCGTGCTCCACCACCCACACTAATAAGTAAATGTCAATTAAATATTCCTAACAGACATGTGCAAAACAAAAAGCAAAACACAAAACAAAAGAACAATAACAAAAACCTGAGCAAATGGCTGTGGATACAAATCTGTGCTCACGAACCCGCTGGACTCTTATGCTCTATGAGAATGCAATTTAAATGATGCTGTTTCTGTTGCTGTTGCTGGCTGTTTGTTTGTTCCTCAGTCTCCACTGGCCTGGAACTGTTGCTTGTGGTTGTGTGTAACAGTGCTGTGCAGATGACAGACAGGAGATTCCCCTGTGTGAGACCTCTGACCCATGCAAGTACCTCTTCCCACCAGCACTGGCATCTCATCTCCCTGCCAACCAGGGTCCAAGGAGAAGGCGTGAGGAGGTGAACCACAGGCAGACACAGGGGATCTGAGTGCTCAGAGACGGTGGGGCATCCTGTGTGAGCCAATCTACACAGCTTGATGGTAGACAGAGCTAGGACGGTCTGACAGCACACAGCATCGTGTCCCTCCAGACGCTCCGACCTCCGAGGCTTTCCTGCCTAAGCCTGCCCCACAGGTAGGATGGGATGAGAGTTCCCACGCTGCTTCACGGAGAAGCCTCACAGCCTGTCCTCAGGACTTGATTGTGTGAACAGAAACCTCAGCTGAGAAGCAAGAGAAGCCCCCCTCCCCTCTCAACTCGGTAGTCCAGCTCAACCACAAAATGAGTCATTGTGATCAGGGGGTTCATGATGAGTGGCATGAGCCAGTGACTCGGTAAGGACGAAGCGTGAATCCAGGAACGACCTAGTAATGTGCAGGGCCGGGGCAGGCTTTGCAGCAGAGGCACCTCCTGTCCATGGGTTTTAACCCTCCTTCTTACATGTATGTGATCCATGTAGAGAGCTTTCTTGAGGTTCAGATGGATACTGATTGTGTAACATGTAGAGAATAGGGACAATACCCTGCTGAAACTGGATCGATGAGCCAGGCGTATTGGACACCTATCCTGGTTCCTTCGCATGACCTAACACAAGCTGGAGACACCTACGGAACCTCAAGTAATGGCCTCCACAATTGTCTCTGGGTATGTATGGGCAGCATTGAGTTGCTATTGGTTGATGTGTGAGGGCCCCGCCCACAAAGGGGAGGTGTCAATCCTAGCCATGCAAGAAGAAGGTACCCCGGCAAGCTGTGGTGAGTATGCCGGAAGCATCATTCCTTTACGGTCTCTACTTCGGTTCCCACGGATTAAAATAGGGATAAAAATAAATAATAATAGTTTAAAAAAAATCAATGGACCAAAAGTTGGTTCTTCGAAGTAAATAACAATATTGACAAACCAGTTAGATTAGCTTTTCAGTGCATTAATATTATTAATACTAGAGTGAAATTTGAGACCTTACTGTCCATGCTTCAAAGTTCTAACCGTTCCATGAGGAGTCAATAGTTACGCACTAACTGTTGAGTAACTGAGATGAAACAGACACATACCTAGAAGCCCAGAACCTACAGAGATGGAAGCGTTAGGAGACACAAAACTTAGGCCAGGTGTAACCAATAAAATGAAATCGATGAAGACGTTTAACAAAAGTGAATCACATTTTGTTTTGCTTGTTTTGTTTTGTTTTGTTTTGCTTTTCAATACAGGGTTTCTCTGTGTAGCTCTGGCTGTCCTGGAACTCAGAACAGGAACTGTAGACCAGGTTGGCCTTGAACTCACTGAGATCTGCCTGCCTCTGCCTCCCGAATTCTGGGACTAAAGGCGTGCTGGATTAGCACCCAGGTAACGTGAACAGTTTTTAGGGATGAAAATGGGCAATTATGGATAGAAGACTGTGCCGGTTAAGTGAGGACGCATATAGAGACGGACACACAACCAAGCCAGTACTCAGTGTGGACACTGACAGCTTTCCATCTGAAACAAAAATCCAGGATGCTGCTGTGACCACATCTGCTCAGTAGCCCCCCCCCCCCGGAGCCACAGACAGGACCATCAGGCAACAGGAAGAGACAAATGGTGGCCAATCAATTGTCTGCAGATGACTTGAATTTATTTGGAGAAAATCCTAAAGATTCTACAGAAGATCCTGGAACTAGTGAGCAAATTCATTTGGCTGAGCTGGTAAATTATATTAGAAAAAAAAAACAATTAGATAGCCTGTTTGTTTACATGCATAGAGACACCAGTAGATGGAGTTACAGGGTTACAGGGCTAGAGGGAATGGCAGAAGTTACAAATACTGTGAGAATGGACAATATTGATGATCACATGACAATATGAATGTGTTTCATGTCAATTTTCTGCTTCAAAATGCCCAAAGTGGGAAATCCCATAAATGCCCCCAAAAAAGGAAGGAAAGAAGGAAGGAAGGAAGGAAGGAAGGAAGGAAGGAAGGAAGGAGGGAGGGAAGGAGGGAGAGAGGGAAGGACAGGAAAAAGAATCCTATGAATGCCACTGTCCGGATATAAAGAGTCATGTGACATCCATAGCAGGGTCACTGCTATGGATGTCACATCTGTGCATCAAACTGTGGATCAAAACTATTTAGACACAAGTTATGTCCACCGGGAAAGGGCGGTCCCTTCTCCTGTCACTGGTCCTCACTTCACATGGGCGACTGGTGTTCAGGCAGCATTAGCGCTCCGTGAATCAGTTACACAGAGAATATATTTAAGCATATGAAAGATGCATTTATCTCTATGAAGACGCCGCACCATGCTAACAGGGAACTGGGAGCATCCAGAACATTGGTGGATGTTGAAATTAGCTCCCGTGGATTGAGGATCGGCTATAGATTTGATCTACAACCTAACTCCTAACACCACTGCGATACTGTTTACTATATTGATGTTTTCTCTTTTTGGAAACCAAGTCTCTATGTCCTGGCCTGTCCTTGGACATGTTTACCCCGGGAATACAGATGTGACTCAGCATGCTGGCTGTACCTGAGTAGTGACTGACCATTTCACCACATAACTCTGCTCCATTTTGTGCCCACTGATAAATAAATGGCCCCACTTGCTATAGCATGGGAGGGGGGGTTACTCGGTCACCACGGCCAGGCAGACTGGGAGACTGCTCTTCAAACTGACTGGGTTTGAGACCTCGCACCGATACTCTCCAGCATCCTCCCTCCTGACAGGATCGATCCTGAGTCGGCACTTGGACGGGGACAGCGTCATCCTCTCTGTGAGCCGCAGATTCTGGTTGTTGAAGAGCCACTGGGTGGAGGTTCCAGTGTCGGCTGAGAGGCAGGTGAGGATCACAGAGCTCTGCACTCTGACTGTGGCGTCAGTGATCCGGATAAAGGGCTGCGTCACAGGCTCTGCAAAGCAACAGAGTCGGGGGCCAGGTGACAGGAGTCCTTCAGGAAGCTCAGCCAGCACCACTGTAGTGATCGGACGCCTAAAAGAGCCTCCAGGGTGGGGACACTGGACCCAACCTGTGGTCTGGGACCACAGACGAACTTCTTCTGCTTTGGATCGGCCACCCATGCATGGCCTATGTAACCCTGATCCAGCCTCTGCGTACCCTAGGTCTATGTTTTCCTACGCTAGCACGGAGTGCATGGTCACTGCTGTGTTTATGAGTTGTGCATAGATATGAGCCTAATCGTGGGATGGTGGAAGTGCTCAAATCATCAGCATCTCTTACCATTTACTCTAGGCTGGACCCCTGAGGGCCAGGAGCTGCCTGAAGAACCGTCACCTCTGTCCTTCCCCTAGGGGACCTGACCTTCCATGGGTCTCATAAGCCCATCAGAGAAGTTGTTTCTGTCCTGACACCTGTCCGCTAAGACTCAGGAGAAGGAAGTACACAGGTGATCTAGATGACTGCAGCTGCCATGGTAGTGCACAGCTGGCCCCACACCGTATGCGATTTGCACAGTCAGTAAAACTCTGACAGGAAGTCCAATGCTAGCCCTAAGGAGAAGCTATCTAGGGGGAAACTAGAGTTGAGTCTGGGACTGAGGCCTGAAACCAAGGCTCCCTGATGTTCACTTCACTGTGATGAAACTGTTGTTCTCTCAGCTAGGCCTTGCCTTAGCTCTTTCTCAGGGCCAGATTTACGGTGAGAGCCCCATGAGTCTGATACTAAGTGTCATCTGTGGGCTGAGCTACCCAGGATACGTCCTAGTCTGCAGGTGGAGTCGGGTGAGGGATTCGGATCCATTTCTGTATGTCGACTCAATATGTGCCCTGCGCTAAGTTCTCAAACACCAACATGGAAACACATGTAGAAAGAACCGGGCGTAGTCCACGCCTGACAGTCCTGTGTGTATAACATGGATTCAAAAGCCCACCAGCACCCAGACATCTCAGAGAATTACTTACTGTATATGTGGATGTGCGCATGTATTCCTTGAGTTTCAAACTGTCTGTTTAAGGTTAATAAGGTGTATAATCCAGCATCCTTCTGGGTGACATTGTGGAGCAGAAGAGATCCATTGGAATACACTGTCTCTCTACCACTGTGTGCAGGCCCCAGCATGCTTCTATTACTGGTTATTATGTTCCGTGAAATTTTGTGTCTGCTGACAATGGCTACACCTTTGTACCAGGAGAAGGATCGAAGGTTCTCTGGTATATTATGAACAAGTAGGAGAACATCTGTCCCTTCAACAACATTGGGCGGCACTGATTCAATAACAAGCTGGCCAGTGGCAGAAGGGTGGACACAGGCTAAAAGGACAGATAGAAGAGAAGAGAGACAAACCCATCAATACCGACACCTTTGTCTTGGGTGAAAAGATGGGGTCCTGTGACTAGAGAAGCTTATATCCATCACTCAGCAGAGGTGGGTGGGCGTGTCTGTCTCCCTGTCCACTAGAGCTAGGGTCCTAATAGGAAAGACTAGTTTAATCTTAGTGGAAGGTTCAGTGCCTAGATGGCTCAGATACATGTGGGTGGATGATGTCTCAAGGCCTTGCAAATCCAGGTATTGATGTGATTCTCATATTCAAAGCTACTGACACTGGTTAATACTCCAGGTAGCTTATGCATGTGTGGGCCGTGGGGGTGGGGTGGTATGTAGGTCTGGGAAGGTTGTGCCAGAGGCCTCCAGATCTGTAGGGACCCGGGACAGGGGCTCTGGTAGGGAGGTGGAAGTCAGCCTACAATTAAGCACATGACTCCTGGAAATACTTTTCTAGGCAGTGGTTGTGGCCTTCTATAGCCACATAGTGTCACAGGAGGAACTGCCGATCATGTCTGGTTGCTGTCCAGCTCAGCAACTGTTCCCGTTTGCCTGAAGAACAGCATTCAGGGAACTGGTCCCCAGAGGACAATCACTTACATGGAGGACTTAGGACCTTTGTCCTTCCCCTTGGGGACCCTTATATACCTGTGAGGTCTCATAAGCCATCAGGACAGAGAATGATTGGCCTGGGCACCTGTCCAGCTGTGCGCTCCTGAGCTGAGCCAGTCTCTGGGGAAGATATCCAGGGGGCCTTCCTAGGCTAACCGTGGCTCTCATGGCAGTGCACCAGTTGGTCCCACATGCCAATAAGGACTTGTCCCATGTCAGCTATAACAGGATGTCAACACCAAGCCATGATAAACAGCTCCCTAGTGTCACCTGGAGTTCAGGGCAGAGACAGGTTCTGATCCAATGCTGTTGGTCCACCCAATCTGTGCCCTGCAGTAAGCGCCCAAATGCCAATGTAAGGACGCAATGCAGTGAGAGAGAGAGAGAGAGGGCGCAGCTCAGTCCACACAGTCCAGTTATAAAGAAAGGTAAGCTATACCCAGCAGCTGGAAGCCATAGAAGAATCACTTACCACTTATCTGGACTTTCACATGTGCTGTTTCAATGCTGAAATTTCTGTCTATCGTTTGTAGTGTGTACATGCCTGAGTCTTTCTCAGTGGCATCCCGGAGCAGCAGGGATCCGTTGGTGTACACCGTCTCTCTTCTGCTGTGTGCCGGCCCCCTGGTGATAGAATTAAAGGCTCTGCTGTACTCTGCTATTTTAAAGATGTGGGTGCTATACACAGACCTGAACCAGGAAAACATCCGCACATCTTCCGGAAGATTGTGAACTTGGAGAAGAACACTTCCCCCTTTGGCAGCATGCCGGGGCACTGGCTCGATCGTGAGCTGGGCAGAGGTGAGAGGGTCACAGCACGAGGAAAGGGAGGCTGGAAGGGAAAGGAGAAAAGTCATCACACGGGATCGTTGTGCTGGGTAGAAAAGTGGCGGCCTCCATCCTGAGCAGGGGAATTTGTCATTGAGCCTGGCAATGCTCATGTAGACATTTCTACCCCCGTCTGATGGAAGTGTGCTGGATGGCCTCTGTTCCCTCCGAGCCCTGGAATATGTCCTTTCCTCTGCATGGAGTTCTCTTCTCAGATGTCACCCCCTCACTGCTCTAGGTCAGTCACTGTGCACACTCATGCTCACACAAGGCTGAGATTTTGCCTTTTCTGACATTTTTCCCCTCAAACCCCATGTATACATTCTCTGACATTTTTTTCTCAGTTTCCTTTGTGGCTCCATTCGACTTCTGACTTTCCCTTCTAAATGCTCTTGCTTCTCTGCCCTCTGACCCACAGGTCTAGAGATGGGAGAGGGCCAGGAGCAGTCTGATATTCTTGGCAGGCTCGAATGTTGGAAAAGGATCAGGATCTATGCAGGCTGGCTTTACGCCAACTTCAACAGGCTAGAGTACATTTGAAAGAGTGAGCCTCAGCTGTAAAATCACCACCACAGTGGCCTGTGGGCAAGCCCAGAGTACATTTCTTAATTGGTTATTGATGGGAGAGGGTCCAGTCCACCAGGGGTCCTGGGTGCTAAGGGCTGGAGAGCTGGCTCAGCAGTTAAGTGCACTGACTGCTCTTCCAGAGGTCCTGAGTTCAATCCCCAAATAATGGCTCATAACCTCTGCTATGTCTGTAATGGGTTCCCTCTTCTGTTGTATCTGAAGAGGCCAGTAGTATATTCATATAAATAAAAATAATAAATCTTTTTTAAAAACCAAACTCTAAGCTGAGCAAGCCAGGGGAAGCAAGCCAGTAAGAAACATTCCTCCATGGCCTCTGCACCAGCTCCTGCTTCCTGACCTGCTTGAGTTCCAGTCCTGATCTCCTTTGGTGATGAACAGCAATTTGGAAGCATAAGCTAAATAAATCCTTTCCTCCCCCCCCCAGAAAAAAGGAAGAAAGAAATAAAGAAACCAGGCTGAGCTAGTAATGAGGAGCAAGCCCATACGCAGCACTCCTCCATGGCCTCTGCAACCATTTCTAGATTTTATACATAAAACTCCTGTTTGGAGAAAATAACTACCCCAGTTTGACATGGACAGACCAAACCATTCTTCTCTGTCAGCTCTGAGAGTTATTAATAGTCTAGCAAAAGGTTCCCTTGGATCACTAGTAGTTGAGCCTCCTCGCACAGATGAGTGCAGCCAGGGCTTCCTGGGACTCACCTCTCTTAGGATGCCACCCTTTCCTCAACCAGCCCCTGCGCTGATGCCCACAGGGCCTTTCTTAGGGTAGCTTGCATTGAGATCCTCGCAAGACTGGACAGTGTCTGACATCTTAGGCTGAGTTGCGTTCCATCCAGGTCTTTCTGGATGCAGAAGGGAATCAGAAAATGGAGTCTGACCTACAGCCATTTGTCGCCACCATGTGTATCTTGCATGAAGTGCTCAAACCTCAACATGGGGGCACTATACACAGGCCAGAAAGGACAGCCCTGTGTGTCTAAGCCCCACCACCACACTGACTGATCACAGAGAACCACTTACTGTCCACATGGAGTTGCACGTGCGCTACTTCTGCTTTCAGATCTGTACTCAGAGTCCGTAAGGTGTAGAATCCAGCATCATTCCGCGTGACATTCTGAAGCAGGAGGGATCCATTGCTGTACAGTGTCTCTCTACCGCTGTGGGCAGGGCCCGGCGTGCTTGAATTCTTGCCCATCCTATATCGTGCAACCTCGAGGTCCTTGAACACAATCGCCCCTTTGTACCAGAAAATGGCTCGGAGATTCTCTGGGAGGTTGTGAACGAGGAGAAGGACACTTGCCCCTTCCGCCACACTGGTGGGTGCGGATTCAACAGTGAGCTGGGCAGAGGCGGGAGGGCGGCCACAGGTCAAAAGGCAGGCTAGAAGGGAAGACAGAGATCCATCACTAAGGGGATGCTTGTATTTCACTAAGATGGCACCCTGTGTCCTGAGCAGGTGTCTCCATTGCTCAGCCAAGGTGTGTGGCTGAGTGTCCCCCTGCCCTGCTTGGGGGAGGTCAGTGCATTACCTCCACACACTACATGGTCCTGCAATGGCCATCTGATCAGTATGACTCTCTCGTTGGATGCAGCATGGCCCTGGCTCACTAACCACGGATCATTGCCCACACCCAGTGTAGACTGGTGTTGGGGCACTGCCTTCTGGGTATCTTTCCTCACAGACCTTGCATCTTGGCTCTCTGGCTTGTTGTTCTCTTTGGTGGCTCCAGTCCACACCTGGCTTCACCTTTCAGCATCCTCTGCTGGTCTGTCTTCTAGTCCACTTGGAGTAGGATTTTGTTAGGAGCAGCATATGTATTTTAAAAAACACTGCTGCCAAATGGTAAAGCCGCTCTGGAAATCAGTGTGGCGGTTCCTCAGAAAATTGGGCATGTCCCTTCCAGAGGTCCCTGGCATACCACTCCTGGGCATATACCCAGAGGATTCCCCTGCATGCAATAAGGACACATGCTCTACTATGTTTATAGCAGCCTTGTTTATAATAGCCAGAAATTGGAAGGAGCCCAAATATCCCTCAAAGGAGGAATGGATACAGAAAATGTGGTATATTTATACAATGGAATACTACTCAGCAATTAAAAATAATGAACTCATGCAATTTGTAGGTAAATAGTTAGACCTGGAAAATATCATCCTGAGTGAGTTAACCCAATCACAAAAGAATACACATGAAATGCAATCACTGATAAGTGGATATTAATGAGCCCAGAAGTCCTAAATACTCAAGGCACAATTAGCAAGTCAAATGATTCCCAAGAAGAAGTAAGGAGAGGACCCTGGGCCTGTAAAGATTGGATCCAGTTTTGTAGAGAAACCGTGGGGGGAGGGGGAATGATTGGGGAATAGTTGGGGGGGAGAGGAATTATGGGACGTAGGGTGGGGGGGGGACTGGGAAAGGGGAAAGCCTTTGGAATGTAAACATAGAATATAGAAAATAAAAATTAAAAAAAAAACACTGCTGCCTTGAAAAAACTCTCAGATGCCTGTGAAGGATGAATGAGCGAATGGGAGAAAAAATAATGAGCAACCAATGGTCCAAGGGCCAGCATGGCCAGGGCTTCATTTGGAAGGCTCTTGCCTTTCCAGCTAGTGTATACCCCAGATTAATTTAATTTTTCACATTTGTTTCTGTTCTTTTGTGTGTGGTGCTCTGCGTGTGTGGATACATGCGGGTGTGAGCACATATGCATGACTGCATCCATATGAATATGGGTGGGTACATGCCACAGTACCTATGTGTGGAGCAGAAGTCACCTTAGAGGACTCAGAGGCTTCTCTCCTTGTTCCACATGGGAGCAGGGGATTAGACGCTGGTCGTCGAGTCTGACAGAAATTGCCTTCCCTCACTGAAACACCTCACCGGCCCACCCCAGTCACATTATTTTTTGAGTCACCCTGTCATAGTTGAGGACAGCAGTCTTCCGAATACATTAGTCAATATGATTGACTATGAGTAGAGAACTCACCCCTCTTCACCCTCACCCCTCACCATTTGCTGTTGACTGACAATTTCCTGCTGCTGAACCTCTGACAACCTCCGTGTCATCTCCACCAAGGGACACATGCAGACACACTCAATCTCCTTCAGACCCTTGTCGTCCTGAGAGACTGCAGCCAGCGCCTGAGCTGTGACCTCTCTCACCCACACACTAGCAGGGATTTCTCTCTTCAATTATGAGGCCAGCCCTTGCCCATAGTGCCCTCCCCCGCCCAGGGAGGAAGGGTGGGGGCTCCATGGTCTCTGACGAATGCACTGTCTTCCCACAGCATAGGAGAGCGTCAGCTCCAGCACTGCCCCCGCGCTTTGCCATCCCAAGATCAGCTCTGCTGTCCTGCCTCCTTCTGAGCTGAGCTGCACCTAGGCAGAAGCCCCTGCCAGAGTCACATGTGCTATGAACCGGATCCTTGTCCAAGGCACTGCGGTCTCCTCCCTAGGTGCTGCCAGGCGCTTCTCTGCCCCATTCTCTCACTACGTTTCAGTCTCCAGACCACACAGTGAACAACAGACTGAGAAGCACCCCTGTGCTCCAGAATCCAACAGCCCCTCCCAGGGCTCTCCTTTTCCTCTCCTTCTCCTGACCTTGGCTCTGTCACCAGCACAGACGACGACGACTCTGTGTTCCTTATGCAATCTCTTGAGACAGAAACTCCACTGTCTCAAGTGGAGTGACTCCATCCAGTCATCCCCATGTCCACAACACCCTGGGAAGGTGGACTTTACGCTCAGCCAGAGGTGAGAGGGTGTCTGTAAGAGCTGGAAAGGAACCAGCCGAGTGCGGTGCCAAGGGGAAAGAAACTCATCACTTATCACTGCTGCCAACACTCGGGACAAACATTCTGGAGCAGTGGTATCAGGAGATCCACACCCTGTGCGTGCAGCAGAGGGTCCCCTGTGCCCTGGAGAGGTGTGGGCTCACCCTGCTGTGGAGAGTTTCAGAGGGAAACCTGAATTCCAGTCTTGTTGGCTGAGACGTAGTTCAGGTCAGCCCCCATCCACCCTGACATTTTAAGGTTGTCCTTTCCTTGGTAATTTCCCCCGTGGTCACCCTCTCTTTTCCCATAAGATGCTAGACGGAAGAAGGTTGAAGAGGATCCCCTAGCACAGCCCTGTTCTCAGCCATAGGAGGCAGCCGGTGGGTCAGTGTGGTCTTGTGGGAGGTACCTTCAGATCTATTGGGACAGAAATGAAAATTCTTTCATCTTCTCCAGGAAACCAGCATCTCACTGTTGGACAATGAGCTAATACCTCCCCCTGGTGATCAATGGGATGATTGCAGCTCATGGCTGGGATCTGTCAAGACCAACAAAGCCTCTTACTATTTGGCTACAGGAGAGGATTCCCTGAACTGGACGACCTGTGCCCTCTGTGCTTCCCCGTGGGTACCCTGACTTTCCTGTGAGGAGAGTTGGCTCATGCCCCGCTGACCTGTCCAGCTCTGCTCTCCATGCTGAGTCTTGGAAGGAGGTGCCCAGGTGACTCTCAAATGAGTGCACTAGTTGGTTTCACATGCTAGGAAATACAGACAGCCAAAACCCACTGTTCCCTGTCAGCTTCAACAGGAAGGAAGGGTCCAAAGCTGCCAAAAGACTCTTCAGGGTCACTTGAAGTTCAGCCTGTGCCAGAGGTCTGGAGCCAGGGTTTCGTGGTGTACATTGGTAAAGATATCAAAACCTACCTGGTGCCGGAGAGGGTCTTTCTCAATACCATGTCCATAGTGAGAGCCTCAAGAGACTAGACTGAGTCCCTTTCCTATAGTCAGGACAAAAGTCTGAACTGTCATTTGTCTCTGCTATGTGTGTCTTGCATGAAGTGATCAAACACCAGCATGGGGACAAGGTACACAGAGGAGGCAGACACAGGCCACGTAAAACAGTGCTGTGTGTCTAAACCTAGACTGGCCCTGACTGATGACAGAGAGCCACTTACTGTCCACATGGAGTTGCACGTGCGCTACTTCTGCTTTCAGATCTGTACTCAGAGTCCGTAAGGTGTAGAATCCAGCATCATTCCGCGTGACATTCTGAAGCAGGAGGGATCCATTGCTGTACAGTGTCTCTCTACCGCTGTGGGCAGGGCCCGGCGTGCTTGAATTCTTGCCCATCCTATATCGTGCCACCTCGAAGTCCTTGAACACAATCGCCCCTTTGTACCAGAAAATGGCTCGGCGATTCTCTGGGAGGTTGTGAACGAGGAGGAGAACGTCTTCTCTGTTAGCAACACTGGGTGGCACTGGTTCGATACTGAGCTGAGCGGAGGCGGGAGGGCGGCCACAGGTCAAAACGGAGGCTAGAAGGAAGAGAGAGATCCATCAATGTTACGACTCCTATAATTGGCTGGGGTGGCACCCTGGGTCCTGAGCGGCCGTGTGCATCGCTCAGCTGAGGTGTGTGGGTGAGGGTCTCCCTGCCCTACTTGGTGGAGGTCACTGCATTAACTCCATGTCATTTCCTCTCTATGGTGCTCCCTCCTTGGGTGTCAACATGGCCCCCCCATCACTGTCTTTAGATCCCTGCTCACACTCAGATGGGTGTTGGGATGATGTCTCCTGACCTCTTCCCCTATACACTCTGATTCTTGACTCTCCAACTCTTTCTGTTATTAACTTTCTGTTGCTTGAGTGGTTCTCATCCACATGTGACTTCACCTTCTGGCTTTCATTATTGACCTTTCAGGACACGAAGACTGGGGTTTCATGACAACCCTGAGATGTCATCATCATCATCATCATCATCATCATCATCATCATCATCATGTTTCTGTGGAATATCAATGGACTTATGCTCTAAGAACAAGAATCAACAAGAAGCCTGTTATGGTTATCTCCAGAGGAGCCCTGCCAGAGCCTTACAGATACAGAGGCAGATGCTAGCATCCAACCATTGGCCTGAGTGCGGGATCCCCAATGGAGGAGTTGGAGGGAGGACTGGAGGAGCTGAAGGGGTTTGCAGCCCAATGGGAAGAACAACAATGTCAGCCAACCAGATGCCCCAGGGCTCTGAGGGACTAAACCATCAACCAAAGGGTACACATGGTTCCAGCCAAAACTGTGGCAGAGGAATGCCTTGTCGGGCATCAGTGGGAGGAGAGGTCCTTGGTCCTATAAAGGCTCAATAGATACCTCAGCATGGGGAAATTGAGGGGGAGGGGGTAGGTGGGAGTGGGTTGGGTGGAGAGGCATCCTCTTGGCAGTAGGGGGTGGGAAGATGGGTTGGGGATTTTTGAAAGGGAGGAAACAGGGAAAGGGTATGACATTTGAAATGTAAATGAAGAATATATTCAATGAAAAGTTTTAAAAAATTAAAATCAAAATTAAAAAAAAAAAAGAACTTCTGGCAGATTCACCATCCCTAACTTCAAGCTATACTACAGAGCAATAGTGATTAAAAACTGCTTGGTGTTGGTACAGCTAGATCAATGTAATTGAATTGAAGACCCAGAAATGAACCTTGACACCTACGGTCACTTGATCTTTGACAAAGGATCTAAAACCATACGGTGGGAAAAAACAGCATTTTCAACAAATGGTGCTGGTCAACTGACAGTGAGCATGTAGAAGGATGCAAATTGATCCATTCTTCTCTCCCTGTACAAAGCTCAAGCTCAAGTGGATCAAGGACCTCCACATAAAACCAGACACACTGAATCTAATAGAAGAGAAAGTGGGGGAGAACCTGGAGCAATGGGCACAGGGGACATTTTCCTGAACAGAACACCAATAGCTTATGCTCTAAGACCAAGAACTGACAAATTGAACCTCATAAAATTGCAAAGCTTCTGTAAGGCAAAGGACACTGTCAATAGAATAAAACAGCAACCAACAGATTGAGAAAAGATCTTTACCAATCGTACCTCTGATAGAGGGCTAATATCCAATATAGACAAAGAACTCACAAAGTTAGACTCCAGAGAACCAAATGACCCTATTAAAAATAGGGTACAGAGCTAAACAAAGAATTCTCAACTGGGGAATATCCAATGGCTGAGAAACACCTAAAGAAATGTTCAACATCCTTAGTCACCAGGGAAATGCAAATCAAAACAACCCTGAAATTCCACCTCACACCAGTCAGAATGGCCAAGAACAAAAACTCAGGGGACAGAAAATGCTGGAGATGATGTGGAAAAAGAGGAATCCCTCCATTGCTGGTGGGATTGCAAGCTGGCAAAACCACTCTGGAAATCAGTTTGGCGATTCCTCAGAAAATTGGACATAGCACTACCTAAGGACCCAGCTATACTACTCCTGGACATATAGCTAGAAGATATTCCAATGTGTAATAAGGTCACATGCTCCACTATGTCCATAGCAGCCTTATTTATAATCGCCAGAAGCCAGAAAGAACCCAGATGTCCCTCAACAGAGGACTGGATACAGAAAATGTGGTACATTTACGTAATGGAATATACTCAGATATTAAAAACAATTCATGAAATTCTTAGGCAAATGGATGAAGATAGAAAATATCATCCTGAATGAGGTAACCCAGTCACAAAAGAACACACATGGTTTGCACTCGATGATAAGTGGATATTAGTCCAAAAGCTCAGAATACCCAATATACAACTCACAGACCACATGAAGTTCAAGAAGAAGGAAGACCAAAGTGTAGATACTTTGATCCTTATTGGAAAGTGGATTAAAACACTCATGACTCACAGTCATCAATAGAATGAACATAGGGTCCCAAATGGAGCAGCAAGACAAAGGACCCAAGGAGCTGAAGGGGTTTGTAGCCCCACAGGAGGAACAATGATATGTACCAACCAGGACCCCCAGAGCTTCCAGAGACTAAACCACCAACCAAAGAGGGACCCATGGCTCCAGCTGCATATGTAGCAGAAGATGACCATTTCCAACATCAATGAGAGGAAAGGCCATTGTTTCTGTGAAGACCTGATTCCCCAGAATAGGGGAATACAAGTCAGGAAATTGGGTGGGGGCATCATCAGTGGGAGGGGGGAATGGGATAGGGAGTTTTAGGAGGGGTAACATGGAAAGGAGATACCATATGAAATGTAAATAAAGCAAATATCTAAGTAAAAAATAAGTAAATCTCTGTGAACACTGCTAATACATGGAATTATTTAAGGAATTCATAGGTCTAAGAGATACAGTATTAAATCTTCCATTTTCTTTATTTTTTTAAACATATTTATGAATTATATTTTGTATGTGAGTTTTGGAGCATGGATTTATAGCGGTGTATGTGAGTGTGTGTGTGTGTGTGTGTGTGTGTGTGTGTGTGTATCTACAGGATATCATCCCTAGGTGGAAGTCAGGGGACAACTTCCATTCACTGGTTCTCTGGTCATCAGACATGAAGCTAACACCCAGATCCACTGAGTCATGTCACAGATCAACACCAGCTTGGGTTCTTGTTTGGGACTTCACAGCTGAGAACCTCAGACTTCTTTTTTGTTGTTGTTGTTTTTGTTTGGTTGGTTTTTGGTTTTTGGTTTTTTTGTTTTTTTTTTCCGAGACAGGGTTTCTCTGTGTAGTCCTGGCTGTCCTGGAACTCACTCTGTAGACCAGGCTGGCCTCGAACTCAGAAATCCACCTGCTTCTGCCTCCCAAGTGCTGGGATTACAGGTGTGCGCCACCACGCCCGACAAACCTCAGACTTCTGACCACTGTGCACCTGCTGATTAACTGGGGTGAGAACAGGCTCCCCCTCCCCGCCCCACCTCTTCACCAAGAGCCTCCTGCTCCTGCTGGGCCTCTGTCCCACTGGGTCTTCTCTCCTACAAGCCCCGAGACTCTCTCAGGACATTGAGCTCCTGAGGAGACTCCAGAGAATAACTGAGAATAAGTCTCCTCTCGCACTCTGTAAAGTGTAGTCTCCTCACCCGTGGTCAGGAGGCCCTGGCAGGTGGTGAGCCCTTTGTAGAGGTACAGAAGGCATCTTCCTGTCTCTGAAGCCAGAGTTGTCCTCCCTTTGCAGCGTCTGCTCCAGCACAGCCCCCAGTTCCCTTGCCCTTCCACACTCTAGGTTCCGCCCGCCCCCAGGTAGGAGCATCTCCCAGAGTCACATCAACTCTGGGGTGGGGAAGGCTGTGTTCCCTCCCTGGATACTCCCAGTGCTGCCCAATGACCCTCTCCCCTGGGCTCTTCATGCTTTAGTCCTCCAGAACACACACGAACAACAAGCCTTTGAGCATCCCTGTTCCCTGAGAGAACAGCTGTTCACCCAGGGACTTCCCTCTGCTCTAATGTGGCCTTTGAGTGACCCTCTGCCCTCCCCGTGTGACACGGAAACCCAGCGGGGCACCCAGTCTGCCCTGTGTCCTCGGGGCTCTGGAAAGATGGAGTTTGCTGTCTGGAGGACGGTGACAGATGTCTGTGAGGGAATCCAATGGGACCAGCTGCATGGTGAGTGGGGAAGGGGACAGATCCAGACTCACTGCAGTCGCCAGCCACGGTTCTGAGGGAGAGGAAAGGCCCAGGAGCAGACCCGTGAGGAGCTCACAGCCTGAATGTGGGAGGAGCTGACCTGCGACCCGGAAGGACCGCTCTTGCCGCCATCATTTCATGCAGGGTGTTCCCAGCACTTGGGAGACAGAGGCAGGCGGATTTCTGAGTTCGAGGCCAGCCTGGTCTACAGAGTGAGTTCCAGGACAGCCAGGACTACACAGAGAAACCCTGTCTCGAAAAAAAAATGATGTTCCCAGGAAGTCTGCTTGATGAGCTGGGTGGTGGGTCTGTCCATGTGCTCCCTGGCATTTCTTAGATGCCTTGAAACTCTTTCCAGGTGATTTCCATAGGCTACCCTTTCACTCCCAAATAAAATACATGTCTGGGATGTGAACATGGTCCCCTAGCGTGGTAGCAGGTACAGGAAGCAGCTAAGAGGTCTGAGGAGACTGTGTCAGTGACCTCCAGGTCTGTGGGGACGGAGATACAACAGAAAACACTTTCCTTAGGAATTGGTGTCATTTCCTGATGCTGCCTCCTCCTTGTCCCTTACAGGAGCCTCGGCTCATTTCTGAGGACCTGTGGGTCCGCACTCCACCTTGTAGCTGGGGTGTGTGAACGTGCAGCTCAGGCAGACGAAATGGGAGGCATTAGGCTACAAGCACAGCCTAGGATGAGTGCCCCAGCCAGGGTGAGAAACAGCACAGGCTGGGGCCAAAGCTGGGGTTCTCAAGCTCCTGGTCACCCAGACACCTCTAGGAACCTCGAGGAATCGGGACTGGTTGAGAGGCTGAGACGAGCCCAGGGCAGGGGGTGGGGAGAACTCCAGCCTAGCTCAGGGGTTAGTGTGAGTGTCTGGAGGGCAGAGGGGCCTTCTGTGGCACCTCCCAAGGACGTTCTTGATGAGAGAGACAGTCCTTACTGGTCCAAACTGTTCATTGGTGGTGGGAAATAGAGGCATACAGCTTACTCAGGGTGGACCTTTTGCAGGAAGGAATGTCCGGGAAGGGAAGCTTAGTGGCTATACCCTCAGGGCCAGCCCGTCTACCTGCCTCATTAGCATGGAGAACTCTGTGCTCTGTGCCACGTACCCAGTTGCCACAATGCTCATGTGGCTATCGTAGTCACGTGCTCCAGGACAGGAGCCAGGTCTGAAGTAGCTCCAGCACCTGTGGTTCTCAGCGATGAGAATTTACCAGGGTTTCTGAATGCACTCAACCTTCCCAGTTTTCGTCTGGAGACACGGATCTACTTGCCCCACAGGGAACTGTCCACATCAGCAGAGCCTGTGGTCATTTGCATGCAAAGGAGAAATCCCTACACTGTCCCCAGAAGACAAGAACTTGTCAGGAGGACCTGTGCCCTCAGTCCCTCTCCTTAGGGATCCTGGAAGTCTCATAAGCCATCAGGAGAGTTAGATGATGGGCCCGGGGAGTAAAATGACCCTCAGGGCCAGCAGGAGATGAGTCTGGAACAGAGGTCTGGAATCAGGGATTCCTTGTATTCACTTCCATAAGGAGCACAGGACTTCCTCAACCAGGCATAACCTTCCTTCCTCCGGGACTTTTCAAGCACAGATTCCTGCTAAGAACCCCAAGAGTCTAGACAGAGGCTGACGTCCTTGGCCGGCTTGCCCGCCATGCACCCAGGTCTCTCCAAGGTAAAGCCGAATGAAGCATCCTGCGCGATTGACCTTATTCTCCACTATGGGGGTCCTTCACTAAGTGCTCATGTCCCGAGACACAATGCAGGGGGAAGGAGACACGGGCCAGGCCTGACACTTCCATGTCCCTAGTGGAAGGACCCCACCCAGAACCCAGAGTTCACAGACAATTACTTACAGTACACATGAAGGTGCACGGATGTATTTGATACAATTTCTCCACGTTTGCTTATGGTCCGTAGGGTGTAGAATCCTGTGTCCTCCTGGGTGACATTTTGGATCCACAGGGACCCGTTGCTGTACAATGTCTCTCTACCACTGTGCACAGGCCCTGTCACACTTACGCTATAGGTCAGCGAATAGAGTGCAATTCCGTGCTTCATGTCTGTCACCCCTTTGTACCACACATAGCCTAGAAGATTCTCTGGCAGATTGTCAACACGCAGAAGAACATTTTCTCCTTCAACCACTTGGGGAGGTAAGAATTCGATGTCCACTCGGGCAGTGGTGGGCAGGACCCAGCAGGTTAAGAGGGAGGCTGGAAGAGAAGAGAGAGAAGCCTGAGCAGGTGTGAGCACGCCTCAGCTCATGCCTGTGGGTAGGGGTGCGCCCTCAGTGGAGGCGAGCAACGCGACCTCCATGCCCTCAGAGCCTCAGAGGGTGTCATTGCCTCCCTGTGGAATCCTCTATCACTCTTCATATAAAGGGTGCATGGTGTGAGGAGAAGGGGCTCTCTGCTTCCTCCTCCCCCTCCCCCTCCCCCTCCCCCTCCTCCTCCTCCTCCTCCACACAGTCCTCACTCTCTGAATTGTTTTCTGTTCTATTTAAGGTTCCATTAAACCATTGGCTTTCTCCTCTGGATACTCTGGCTTCCGGTCCACTAGATAAAAAGGCTTTTGAGGACAGGGATTGGTATGGTCTTTTTGGAAGGTTCAGTTCCTGAAGAAAAAAAAAAAATCTCAGAAACCAGTAGAGTAAAAAAAAAAAAAAAGGGAGGGAGGGAAGAAGAGAGGAAGGAAGGTAGGAAGGAAGAAAGGAAGGGAGGGAGGGAGGAAGGGAAGGAGGGAGGGAGGGAGGGAGGGAGGAAAGGAAGGAAAGAAGGGAGGGAGGGAGGGAGGGAGGGAGGGAGGGAGGGAGGGAGGATTTATCTACATAGTCTCCAGGTTTATAACAAATGGCAATCATTATATTCACATGTGATTTCTATTTCTGATGTGTGTGTGGGCTTGGGAAGGCATGTGTCTCCGTGCACACCTGTGGGTACACGGCACACACCTGTGTGGAAGGCAGAGAGGAGCCTTCAGGAGCCCGGATCTCCATCTGCCCTTGTGATAGAGGAGAAATTCAGACTGTCATGTCCACACACTGAGCCATCTTGCTGGCTTCCCCAGGTTAGATTTCTATGTGGAGAGTCACCCTGTCACGGGTGGGAACATCGGGCAGCCGCTGTGACTGACTTTGAATAGGGGCAGGGGAGGCTTCACTCTCCTCCCCAGCTCCTGTCTGCACAGAGCTTCCTGCTGCTGGCCCTCTGTGCCTCAGGGCACCTTCTGCACCCAGACTGTAAACAAGAACCACTTCAAAAGACTCTGGGCTTGAGTTGATTTTATAACCAGCCACTTTGCTGAAGTTGTTTATCAGCTGTAGAAGTTCTCTGGTGGAGTTTTTTGGGTCGCTTAAGTAAACTATCATATCGTCTGCAAATAATGATAGTTTCACTTCTTCCTTTCCAATTTGTATCCCTTTGACTTCCTTATGTTTTCTAATTGCTCTCGCTAGAACTTCAAGTACTATATTGAAAAGATATGGAGAGAGAGGGCAGCCTTGTCTAGTCCCTGATTTTAGTGGGATAGCTTCAAGTTTCTCTCCATTTAGTTTGATGTTGGCTACTGGTTTGCTGTAGATTGCTTTTACTATGTTTAGGTATGGGCCTTGAATTCCTGCTCTTTCCAAGACTTTTAGCATGAAAGGATGCTGAATTTTGTCAAATGCTTTTTCAGCATCTAATAAGATGACCATGTGGTTTTTTCTTTTAGTTTGTTTATGTAGTGGATTACATTGATGGATTTCCATATATTGAACCATCCCTGCATCCCTGGGATGAAGCCTACTTGATCTTGGTGAATGATCGTTTTGATGTGCTCTTGGATTCGGTTGGCAAGAATTTTATTTAGAATTTTTGCATCGATATTCATAAGGGAAATTGGCCTGTAGTTCTCTTTCTTCGTTGGATCTTTGTGTGGTTTTGGTATCAGCATAATTGTGGCTTCGAAGAATGAGTTGGGCAGTGTCCCTTCTGTTTCTCAAGCAAATCAGTAGCCTTCCTGTACTCAAAGGACAAGCAGGCTGAGAAAGAAGTTAGGGAAATAACACCCTTCACAATAGCCACAAACAACATAAAGTACCTTGGTGTAACTCTAACCAAACAAGTGAAAGATCTGTATGACAGGAACTTCAAGTCCTTGAAGAAAGAAATCGAAGAAGACCTCAGAAGATGGAAGAATATTTCTTGCTCCTGGATTGGCAGGATCAATATGTAAAAATGGCCATCTTGCCAAAAGCAATCTACAGATTCAATGCGATACCCATCAAAATCCCAACTCAATTCTTCATAGATCTAGAAAGAGCAATTCTCAAATTCATCTGGAGCAACAAAAAACCCAGGATAGATAAAACTATTCTCAACAATAACAGGACTTCTGGGGGAATCAATATCCCTGACCTCAAGCAGTACTACAGAGCAATTGTGTTAAAAACTGCATGGTATTGGTATAGCAACAGGCAAGTAGATCAATGGAATAGGATTGAAGACCCAGAAATGAACCCACAGACTTATGGTCACTTGATCTTTGATAAAGGAGCCACAACCATCCAGTGGAAAAAAAGATAGCCTTTTCAACAAATGGTGCTGGTTCAACTGGAGGTCAACATGCAGAAGAATGCGAATTGACCCACTCTTATCTCCTTGTACTAAGATCAACTCCAAGTGGATCAAGGACCTCCACATAAAACCAGACACACTGAAACTATTAGAAAAGAAACTTGGGAAGACCCTGGAGGACATGGGCACAGGGGGAAAGTTCCTGAACAGAACACCAATAGCTTATGCTCTAAGATCAAGAATTGACAAATGGGACCTCTTAAAATTACAAAGTTTCTGTAAGGCAAAGGACACTGTCAGAAGGACAAAACAGCAACCAACAAAGTGGGAAAAGATCTTCACCAACCCCACATCCAACAGAGGGCTAATATCCAATATATAAAAAGAACTCAAGAAGTTAGACCCCAAAGAACCAAATAACCCTATCAAAAAATTAAACAAAGAATTTTCACCAGAAGAAATTCGAATGGCCGAGAAACACCTTAAGAGATGTTCAACATCATTAGTCATCAGGGAAATGCAAATCAAAACAACCATGAGATTCCACCTCACACCAGTCAGAATGGCTAAGATTAAAAACTCAAGAGACAACAGGTGCTGGCGAGGATGTGGAGAAAGAGGAACACTCCTCCACTGTTGGTGGGATTGCAAAATGGTAAAAACGCTCTGGAAATCAGTTTTGCGGTTCCTCAGAAAGTGGGCATGTCACTTCCAGAGGACCCTGGCATACTACTCCTGGGCATATACCCAGAGGATTCCCCTACATACAATAAAGACACATGCTCCACAATGTTCATAGCAGCCTTGTTTATAATAGCCAGAAGTTGGAAGGAGCCCAGATATCCCTCAAAGGAGGAATGGATACAGAAAATGTGGCATATTTATACAATGGAATACTACTCAGCAATTAAAAACAATGAATTCATGCAATTTGTAGGCAAATGGTTGGATCTGGAAAATATCATCCTAAGCGAGTTAACCCAATCACAAAATAATACACATGATATGCAATCACTGATAAGTGGATATTAATGAGCCCAGAATCCGTAAATTCTCAAGGCACAATTAGCAAGTCAAATGATTCCCAAGAAGAAGAAAGGAGAGGACCCTGGGCCTGAAAAGATTGGATCCAGTTTTGTAGATCCAGAACAGAGAAATGGTGGGGGGAGGGGTGATTGGGGAATAGTTGGGGGGAGAGGACTTATGGGACGTATGGTGGGGGGGGACTGGGAAAGGGGAAAGCCTTTAGAATGTAAACAAAGAATATAGAAAATTAAAAAAAAAGACTCTGGGCCTCCCCAGCCCCACACACAGTCAGGGAGTAGGCACTCTTACCTGTGAGCAGGAGACCCTGCCAAGGGGTACACCACTCGCAGGGAAGCACAGAGGACACCCCCATATCTCTTCTAGCTGTGATGGCCTCACTCAGCTGAGAAAAGCTTCAGCTCCAGCAAGGCACCTGCCCTCTGCTGGGCTCCTCCTCTGAGCCAGGTGTCCTCTCCAGCAGGAGCGCGTCCCAGAATCTGAGGGGCTATGGTGGTGGGGTGTGGTCCAAGGCACTGCTCTGTCCCTTCCACTCTCTGTGCTGCCCTGCATCCCTCTCTTTATCTTTCTCCTCAAAGCAACGCCCTGGGGAGCTGTGCTGATAAACATCCCCACGCCCTCAGAGAACAACAGCTCATCCCAAGGCTGACGTCTGCTAAGTCCTGGCCTTGAGCCTGTCAACACCCAAACAGAGAGCCGGCTGAGTACCGCAGTCTGTCCCGTGTCCTCGGTGCTCTGGGAAGGTGGGATTTCCCAGCAGGAAGGTGACAGAGATGTTTGTGAGGGCTGAAAGGGACCAACTGGGTGATAACTTGGGGTGAAGATTAATCTGTTATCACTACAGTCACCAGTCAAGTTCCTGCCCCAGAAGAGAGGCCCAGGAGCAGCTTCGTGAGGAGATTCATGCCCTCAGTGTTGGGGAGAAACCTATGTGTCCTAGAAAGGACTGTGGGCTCTTCTTCCTATGGAGGGTTTCAAGGGACTCTTCCAGAATTATGTGTTGGCTGAGCTGTCACTGGGTGAGCCCAGGCTCTCTCTGGTCTTCTTGGGTCACCTGTGCCCTTTGTCTGGGTGATTCCCCTGCAGATATATACTCTCCCCCTATAGGAGATGCCTGGAGGAAGGGGACTTTCAGGTTGCCCAGACAACGGGCTATCCTCATACACAAGAAACAGAGCAGGGTCTAGGGAGGGAGATCCACATTAGTAGGTACAGGGGCGGAAACCAATCTCTAGGCTCAGGGAAACAATTGTCTGAGTGTTGAGTGTGTGTCCTGATATCACACACACACACACACACACACACACACACACACACACACCGGAGATCACCAGGAGGACTGTGATCTCAAGATCACATGAGAGCAAGAGCAGGCATGGTTAACAGGCCAAACGACCTTCCCTGATCTCTTCGGCACAGTGGGGATGTAGGGTCTGTCATCGTGCTCACTGAGCTCTGCAGAACTCCCGTTTCCATCTGGTGCAGGGTGGGTCTAGACAGGCTTCCAGATGCCATCCAGACGGCCCTGGACTAAGGTTGGAAGAAGCGTGCACCCAGAGGATGGGCATCCTCGGAAGGAGCCTGTGCTCACAACATTTCAAAGGAAAGTCCCGGTACATTTTTCTTCAGACTTAAAGGAAATGATAGTAATGAAAGGGGGTGTACCGGTACTCACTGGCCCACGTCTGGGGGCTCATTCCTTCCTTCTCTCGGCCCACTGGATACTGCGGGTCTGCTATTGAGGACAGGGAGCAGAACAGTGATTCAAATGGATGTGGCAACTGCTCTTCCCTGTACACTGCTCTAGGTCTCTTTCTCTCACTGTGATAAAAGAAAAAAAAAGACCCTGAGCAGTTCAGGAGAGCAGAGCAGGCATTCCCTGTCCAGGACTGGGTCCTGGTGTGGCCCTGAAGGAAGTCAAGGCAGAAAACATGCTGCTTGCTGGCTCATTCACTGGCTCATTCGCTGGCTCGTGCTTAGCTAGTTCTCTTATACAACCAGGCACCATCTGCCTAGGGATGGCGCTGCCCACAGTGGCCTGGGCCTCCTGCATCAGTTAAGACAATCGCTCACACGTGTGTCCATGTCCACACCTGATAAGGAAGTTATTCAGTGTAGAACTTTCCCCCCAGGTAACTTTAGGCTGTGTCAGGGTGACAGTTAATGATAACCAGGACACTGTCTCCAACTGTCAAGTCTTCCTCCTCCAAACGCCACAGGAAGTTCCCCATTCTCCAAGTGGGTGTCCCTCTCTCTCTCCCTGCAGACATCACATGTGCTGGTGTCCACAGCCCCGCACAGCCGGACACTCAGAGTCAGGACACGGCTCGGGGGCATCTACTGATGCTGGGTTTCACTTTTCCCCACTTAGCAGATACTGACCCCAGCAACAATCTGATGGCTGATGTGAAGAGTCGGTGAAACAGTAAATCCAACACATCAGTTCCATCCCGACTCGGGACAGGCCTCCCAGGCACCTTCACCTCCTGCCTCTTCTGCCTCCACTGGACTCAGAGTAGAATCCAATCACCCGCTGAGACAAGGCGGGAGCTGGGAGCATTTGGGAGAAAGGAACATGGCGTGATTCCAAGCTCTGAGTGATCCTGCTGGGTCGTGGAGAATATGTTAGCAAAAGTAGGGGACAGGAAGGCCCAAGTGGGTGACAGAAAGAAGAATCCACTTAACTTTAAGTATACCCCGCCCCTTAGGAAGCTCCTCCCACAGGAGAGATGAGAGTCAGACTCACTCCATCTCTCCATCTCTTTCTCTCTCCAGCACCAATCAATTCAGGGTCACCCAGGAGAAATCAGAGATGCAAGAAGAAATGAAAGAGACAGAGCTGGATCTCATAAAAGGATTAGGAATTGTTTGTGCCTATGGACTCGTGTGGGAATTAATTTCCATATCTGTCCATAAAGGCAAGGCCTCATCCGAAACCTCAATGATGACATTTCAATAATCCACTTAATAAGACCTGTAAATTTTTCTGACAGGAGCCTGATATGGCTGTCTCCTGAGGGGCCCTGCCAGAGCCTTACAGATACAGAAGGAGATGCTCACAGCCAACCATTGGACTGAGCGTGGGGTCCCCAGTGGAGGAGTTAGAAAAAGGACTAAGGAGCTGAAGGGGTTTGCAACCTCATAGGAAGGACAAAAATATCAACCAAGAAGACCCCTCAGAGCTCCCAGGGACAAAATCATCCACCAAGGGGTACACATGGCTCCAGCTGCATATGGAGCAAAGGGTTGCCTTGTCAGGCATCAAGGGGAGGAGAGGTCCTTGGTCTTATGAAGGCTCAATAGATGCCCCAGTGTAGGGAAATTGAGGGCAGGGAGGTGGGAGTGGAGTGGGTGGAGGAACACCCTCATAGAAGCAGGGGGAGGGAGGATGGAGTAGGGGCTATCAGGGAGGGGGGAAACTGGGAAAGGGGATAACATTTGGAATGTAAATAAAGAATATATATAATAAAAAGTTTTTAAATGAGAATACTATAATATATACATTATAATATAAAATTTAAAAAAGACCTGTAAGTTTCTTTCACTGTGGTCCTATTGAGGTCAATGGTGGAGTTCTGGACAGGGGAAATATGGCATCCATTAGCAATAGTAGAGATGCTGGGAATAAAGAGCTCTTGGGAGCATGCCTGGGGCTTCTCATTGATAATCCAAGAATAATGGATGAGAGGGCGAGAGGCTGCCTGGCAGGAGAGGTTGAGGTTCGACCTTGGGTGCAAATGACTATCTGAGGAGGAATTTCAGCAAGACATCTGAGCCATTGGAGCAAACAGAAAAAGCCACAAGTCACCTCAGCAGAGGTGAGGGGGAAACCTGATCTGTACAAGGCTGTAGAATCTGTGCTATCACCACAGTTAAGTAGATCCTGATCCCAGCAACAATCTGATGTCTGATTGAAGAGGCCAGAGATGGGGTGCAGGTTAGTACAAGAGTATTCATGTAGCATGCACGAGCCCTGACCCATCACCAGCACATACAAAGAACAACCCCACTGAACATTCATGTGTTCACTGATCCTGAATCCAAGATGTCCCCTGTGTCCCCATCACCATGAGCCCTTCTAGGTATAAGTCCCTCCAGCCCACTCTAGCTCAATGCCGGGACTGGCAGCATGTGCCTAGGCTAGGGCACGATGTCCTTGCCAGCCTAGATATCCATGTAGTGAGTCTATCATGAACCCCCAGGAGCGACCATGTGTCCTGGATCTATCCCTCTTTATTTAGATGGTTGTAGCAAGGATGCAACAGAAATTACTTATAGGTACTGATGAGGTTGAATGGGTCACCTTGGATGATACTCACTGGGTTCTAGGTTTCCCACTCCTAGGGTCCTGTGTCAGTTGCGACGCGAATGTGTGAGAGTCCCACTGTCCTTGGAGAACTTCAGCCTGTCGCCTTCTGAGAGGCTGTGACCATGTATTATCCTCCACAGGTAGGTTGTATTGTGAGTCTCAGGTTCATGCTTTAAGGTCACCATCTGTGGGGTTAGAATTGTCTCTTGTTGTGGTTGGCTTTGGGGTAGCAGTGCTGTGCAGACAAGAGAAATAAGTCGACTGCCTGTGGGACCTCTGATCCTGGCAAAGGCCTATTGCAAACAGTGTTGGTCCCTGTAACCTCCACCCCTAACCCATGTCCTAAGAGAACCAGGCAGAAGGAGCTGAGTGCTCAGACATGGCGGATCTGCTGTGCTGTGTGGGGCTTTGTTGTATGGGAGCTGAGCTGTAGAGCACGGGGGTACAGACCGGGAGGACCTGGAGTCATCACCCCACAGTCTCCCCTGGTCCTCAGGGACCCACTGCCTGCCTTGCACTGTGTCACTCTGGCTTTACTGACTTCTACTGATGGGCCTGGGCCAGTGACCTCCAAGGTATTATTTCTCAAGGCTCCCTTAGAGATCAAACATAAGAAGAATGCACACTGACCTTCCCTTGGAAACATCCACAGCCTTGTCCTCAGGGCCTGATGCATGTTCAGAAATCTCACATGAGACAATGAGCAGGACTGGTCTTCAGCTCACGACCCAGGCTAGACCATCATAGCATGTGCCCACCTTACCAGGGGTTCCATGTTGACTGACGTGAGGCACAGGACCACAGAAGACAAAGGATGAGCCTCAGAAGAATACAGTATATGAAGGACAGGCAAGCAGGCTTGAAACAGAGTCATAGTTCTTTTCCTTGGCCTATAATGCCCTTTCCTCCAGAGCTGAGGATCATGCAGATGTATTTCCTGATCCACACGTGGCTGTTGACTTTGTTTTAATATTTTATGCATATGTTATTTTAGCTGCATGTGTATATGCACACCACAAACATGCCTGGTGTTCACACAAGCTAATGGGGGGCATTAGATCCTCTGAAACTGGAGTTTTAGATGGTTATGAGCCGCCATGGAGATGCTAGGAATTGAATTTGGCTCCTCTACAAGAGCATCCAGTGCTCATAGCCACTGAGCCAACCTTCCCAGTGGATGTTTTCAGAAGTAGGCCTGACTGGCAAAATAAGACGGAGTGCAAGAACTAGCTAGAACTCAGGCTAGAAGGACAGGTGTGTTTGTCAGATCTGGGATAGAGATTTGGGATGCTAATTTTCACCGTATGATACCATTGTTGCTACTACGCAGGATCTAATGCCAATCACTGCAAGGATTATTTCTCTAAAGAGAAAACTGAGATAAGAGTGGATCAATTCACATTCTTCTGCATGCTGACCTCCAGTTGAACCAGCACCATTTGTTGAAGAGGCTATCTTTTTTCCACTGGATGGTTGTAGCTCCTTTATCAAAGATCAAGTGACCATAAGTCTGTGGGTTCATTTCTGGGTCTTCAATTCTATTCCATTGATCTACTTGCCTGTCACTGTACCAATACCATGAAGTTTTGTTTTTATTTATTTATTTATTTATTTATTTTCTATATTCTTTGTTTACATTCCAAAGGCTTTCCCCTTTCCCAGTTCCCCCCTTACCATATGTCCCATAAGTCCTCTCCCGCCCCCCCCCACCTATTCCCCAACACCCCCCCCCATTTCTCTGTTCTGGTACTCTCCTACAAAACTGGATCCAGTCTTTTCAGGACCAGGGTCCTCTCCTTCCTTCTTCTTGGGAATCTTTTGATGTGTTAATTGTGCCTTGAGTATTCAGAATACTTCTTGAGTATTCATTAATATCAACTTATCAGTGATTGCATTTTATGTGTATTCTTTTGTGATTGGGTTAACTCACTTAGGATGATATTTTCCAGATCCAAGACATAATTAGCAAATCATATGATTCCCAAGAAGGAAGGAAGGAGAGGGCCCTATTCCTGAAAATGCTTGATCCAGTATTGTAGGGGAGTACCAGAATAGAGAAATGGTGGGGGGGGGTGATTGGGGAATGGGCGGAGGGAAGAGGACTTATGGGACATATGGAGAAGGGGGAATGGGGAAAGGGGAAAGCATTTGGAATGTAAACAAAGAATATAGAAAATAAAAGAAGAAAAAGAAAAATGAGATGAGATGAGAGACAGATGCTAAGTTGTTTTAAATCAGTGACTCCCTGAGCAGAAAGAGTCCTGTGTTCCATGAGGGACCTCCTGAAGTAAGGGGGGCTAAACAAAGCCCCACCCTTCCCCTTCCAGGAGGACTGACTGTGTCACACCAGAAACACATGATCTTAGACAAGATGTGCCCTCAAGCTGCTCAAGATTAGCATCAGTTTCTCCCCCGCTCTACAGACACCAGAGAAGGCCTCCAGGGTGGAGACGCTGAATACGTGGCTGGAGACAGACGCTTCACGTCGGTCATCTGTGGCCTGTGTGAGGCTCACGAGGACACCGTGTTCACTGTGCCTCGGTTTCCCCGTGGCAGCACTCTTGGGGAACAATGCTGCAGGGTCTCCAAGGCAGCCTTGAATATGAACAAGGCCCTGAGCGGCGTCCAGATCTATTTCTCTGCAGGAGAGAATTCACTAGACTTCATTGTCGAGGGCCATGCAGGAGGAACGACATTTGGAAATGGCTTTAGAGCTCACGGAATGTGGCCCACCGGGGACCACAGCCACATGGGCGAGCCTCCCTGTGACATGTGTCCTGAGGACGTCACGCTGTCACGGAGGTCAGCCCTGCTTGCTGCCCTCACATCCCTCTGTATGGAAGAATTCTGTGAAAACTCTAAGGGGGCTCCCGGTCCCTCACTGGGCGGTATTTCTGGCACCCACAACAAATAACCATTGATCTCCCTCAGGCATTGCGGCTGGAGCCAATTCAATCACTACACTAGAGAACGTAGAGATTTAGAATGTCAGCCATGGCTGCCGCCCTTAGAAAACATTTGGAAAAATAAAATTGTTAGCGGAACTGCGTTGAGATGTTTTCACTACCGCCTCTGATGTAGGAAATCTTAGGGAAGCATCTGAAGGTCAGAAAGGCGCGCTCTTATCAGTTAAGCGAGGGACCTTTTATGGTCAGTGTCCTTTGCCTTACAGAAGCTTTGCAATTTTATGTGGTCCCATTTGTCAGTTCTTGGTCTTAGAGCATAAGCTATTGGTGTTCTATTCAGGAAAATGTCCTCTGTGCCCATGTGCTCCAGGTTCTTCACCACTGTCTCTTCTATTAGATTCAGTGTATCTGGTTTTATGTAGAGATCCTTGATCCACTTGGACTAGAGCTTTGTACAGGGAGATAAGAATGGATCAATTTGCATCCTTCTACATGTTGACTGACAGTTGACCCAGTGCCATTTGTTGAAAATGCTATCTTTTTCCCACTGTATGGTTTTAGCTCCTTTGTTAAAGATCAAGTGAGATAGGTGTGTGGGTTCTTTTCTGGGTCTTCAATTCTATTCCATTGGTCTACCTGCCTGTCACTGTACCAATACCATGCAGGTTTTTCACTATTACTCTGTAGTATAGCTTGAGGTCATGGATGGTGATTCCACCACAAGTTATTTTATTCGCTATCCTAGGATTTTTTGTTATTCAAGATAAATTTGGAAATTGCTCTGTCTAACATTAGGAAGAATTGAGTTGGAATCTTGATGGGGATTGCACTGAATCTGTAGATTGCTTTATGCAAGATGGTCATTTTCACTATATTAACCCTGCCAATCCATGAGCATGGAAGATCTTTCCATCTTCTGAGATCTTCTTCATTTTTCTTTCTTCAGAGACTTGAAGGTTTGTCATACAGATCTTTCACTTGCTTGGTTAGAGTCACACCAAGGTATTTTGTATTATTTGTGACTAGTGTGAAGGGTGTCATTCCCTAATTTCTTTCTCAGCCTCTTTATCCTTTGAGTATAGGAAGGCTACTGATTTGTTTGAGTTAATTCTATATCCAGCCACTTTGCTGATGTTGTTTATGAGGTTTAGGAGTTCACTGGTGAAATTTTTGGGGTCACTTAAGTATACTATCATATCATCTGCAAATAGTGATAGTTTGACTTCTTCCTTTCCAAATTGAATTCCTTTGACCTCCTTTTGTTGTATAATGGCTCTGGCTAGGACTTCGAGTACTATATTGAATCGATAGGGAGAGAGTGGACAGCCTTGTCTAGTCCCTGATTTCAGTGGGATTGCTTCAAATTTCTCTCCATTTAGTTTGATGTTGGCTACCATTTTGCTGTATATTGCTTTTACTATGTTGAGGTATGGGCCTTGAATTCCTGCTCTTTCCCAGACTTTTATCATGAAGAGGTGTTGGATTTTGTCAAATGCTTTCTCAGCATCTAATGAAATAATCATCTGGATATTTTCTTTGAGTTTGTTTATATAGTGGATTACATTGATGGATTTCCAAATATTGAACCATCCCTGCATCCCTGGGATGAAGGCTACTTGATCCTCATGGATGATCATTTTGATGTATTCTTGGATTCGGTTGGCAAGAATATTATTGAATATTTTTGCATCAATATTCATAAGGGAAATTGATCTAAAGTTCTCTTTCTTTCTTGGATCTTTGTATGTTTTAGGTATCAGAGAAATTGTGACTTCATAAAACGAATTGGGTAGGGTTCCATCGCTTTCTATTTTGTGGAATAGTCTTTAAACTATTGGTATTAGGTCTTCTTTGAAGCTCTGGAAGAACTCTGCATTAAATCCATCTGGTCTTGAGCTTTTTTTTTTTTTTTTTTTTTTTGATTGGGAGACTATTTTTTTATTTTATTTTATTTTTTATTGGATATATACTATATTTACATTTCATTTTCCTTTTTCTGGTTTCCTGCCCCCCAAAGGTCCCACATACCCTTTTCCCTCCCCATGTTCCCCTATCCACTCCTTCCCACTTCCCTGTTCTGGTATTCCCCTACACTGATGCTTTTGAGCCTTTCCAGAACCAGGGTCTACTCCTTCCTTCTTGTCGGACATCATTTGACATGTGGATTGAACCTTTGGTGTCCCAAGATTCTAGGCTAATATCCACTTATCAGTGAGTGCATATTGAGACTGGGTCACCTCACTTAGTATGATGTTCTCCAGCTCCATCCGTTTCTCTAAGAATTCCATGAATTGATTGGGAGACTGATTAATGACTGCTTCTATTTCTTAGGGGTTATGGGACTGTTTAGATCATTTATCTGATCCTGATTTAACTTTGGTATTTAAAATCTGTCTAGAAAATTGTCCATTTCATCTAGATTTTCCAGTTTTGTTGAGTAGAGTTTTGTAATAGGATCTAATGATTTTTTTTGGATTCCCTCAGTATCTGTTGTTATGTCTCCCTTTTCATTTCTGATTTTGCTGATTTGGATACTTCTCTGTGCCCTCTGCTTAGTTTGGCTAAGGGTTTGTCTATTTTGTTGGTTTGTTTGGGTTTTTTTTTTCAAAGAACCAACTCCTGGTTTGGTTGATTCGTTGTATACTTCTTGTTGTTTCTACTTAGTTGATTTCAGCCCTGAGTTTGATTATTTCCTGTAGTCTACTCCTCTTGAGTGTTTTGTTTCTTTTTGTTTTAGAGTTTTCAGATGTGCTCTCAAGCTGTTAGTGTATGCTCTTTCCAGTTTCTTTTTTTAATTATTTTTTTAATATATTCTTTGTTTACATTCCAAATGATTTTTCCTTTCCCGGTTCCCCCCTCCCCAAAAGTCCCATAAGCCCTCTTCCCTCCGCCCATTCCCCAATCAACCCCTCCCACTTCTCTGTCCTGGTAATCCCCTACAATGCTGCATCAAACCTTTCTACGACCAGGGCCCTCTCCTTTCTTCTTCTTAGGAATGATTTGATATGTGAGCTGTGTCTTGGGTATTCCGAGCTTCTGGGCTAATATCCACTTATCAGTGACTGCATTCCATTTGTGTTCTTTTGTGAATGAGTTACCTAACTTAGGATGATATTTTTGAGTTCCAACCATTTGCCTAAGAATTTTATGAATTCGTTGTTTTTAATTGCTGAGTCGTATTCCATTGTGTAAATATATCACATTTTCTGTATCCATTCCTCCATTGAGGGGCATCTGGGTTCTTTCCAGCTTCTGGCTATTATAAATAAGGCTGCTATGAACATAGTGGAGCATGTGTCCTTATTGCATGCCGGGGAATCGTCTGGGTATATGCTCAGGAGTGGTATAGCAGGGTCTTCCGGAAGTGTCATGTTCAGTTTTCTGAGGAACCACCAGGCTGATTTCCAGAGTGGTTGTACCAACTTACATTCCCACCAGCAGTGGAGGAGTGTTCCTCTTTCTCCACATCCTTGCCAACACCTGCTGTCTCCTGAGTTTTTAATCTTAGCCATTCTGACTGGTGTGAGGTGAAATCTCAGGGTTGTTTTGATTTGCATTTCCCTAATGACTAATGATGCTAAACATTTCTTAAGGTGCTTCTCGACCATTCAAAGTTCTTCTATGAAAATTCTTTGTTTAGCTCTGTACCCCTTTGGAGGCACTCAGAGCTATGAGTTTTCCTCTTAGCTTTACTTTCATTGTGTCCCATAAGTTTGAGTATGTTGTGCCTTCATTTTATTAATTTCTAAAAAGTCTTTAATTTCTTTCTCTACTTCTTCCTTGACCAACTTATCATTGTAGAATGTTGTTCAGTTTCTTATGTGTATGTGAGCTTTCTGTTGTTTTTGTTGTTATTAAGGACCAGCCTTAGTCCCTGGTAATCTGATAGGGTGCATGGAATTATTTCAAGCTTTTTATATCTGCTGAGGTCTGTTTTGTGACCGAGTATATAGTCAGTTTTGGAAAAGGTACTGTGAGTTGCTGAGAAAAGTGTATATTCTTTTGTTTTAGAATAAAATGTTCTACAGACATATGTTAAATCCATTTGGTTCATAACTTCTGTTAGTTTCACTGTTTCTCTATTTAGATTTTGTTTCCCTGATCTGGCCATTGATGAGAGTGGGGTGTTGAAGTCTCCCACTATTATTGTGTGGGGTGCAATGTGTGCTTTGAGCTTTAGTAAAGTTTCTTTTATGAATGTGGGTGCCCTTGCATTTGAAGCATATATGTTCAGAATTGAGACTTCGTCTTAGTAGATTTTTCCTTTGATGAGTTTGAAGTGTCCTTCCTTATCTCTTGATTACTTTAGGTTGAAAGTCGATTTTATTTGATATTAGAATGGCTATACCAGCTTGTTTCTCGGGACCAATGGCTTGGAAAATTGTTTTCCAGCCTTTTACTCTGAGGTAGTGTCTGTCTTATTTGCCTGAGGTGAGTTTCCTGTATGCACCAAAATGTTGGGTCCTACTTATGTATCCAGTCTGTTAGTCTATGTCTTTTTATTGGAGAATTGAGTCCATTGATTAAGAGATATTAAGGAGAAGTGATTGTTGCCTCCTATATTTTTGTGATTAGAGGTGGAGTTATGTCTGTATGACTCTCTTCTTTTTGGTTTGATAAAAGAAGATTAATTTCTAGCTTTTTCTAGTATGTAGTTTCCCTCCTTTTGTTGGTGTTTTCCATTGATTATTCTTTGAAGGGCTGGATTTGTGGAAAGATATTGTATAAATTTGTTTTTGTCATGGAATACCTTGGTTTCTCCATCTATGGCAATTGAGAGTTTTGCTGGGTATAGTAACCTGGGCTGGCATTTGTGTTCCCTTAGGGTCTGTATGACATCTGCCCAGGATCTTCTGACTTTAATGGTCTCTGAGAAGTGAAACCGTTAAAGTCAGAAGTGAGAAGTCTACTGTAATTCTGTTAGGTCTATCTTTATATGTTTCTTAACCTTTTTCTCTTAGTGCTTTTAATATTCTTTCTTTGTTTAGTTCATTTGGTGTTTTAACTATTATATGATGAGAGGAATTTCTTTTTTGGCCCAGTCTATTTGAAGTTCTTTAGGCTTCTTGTATGTCCATGGGCATCTCTTTCTTTAGGTTCGGGAAGCTTTCTTCTATAATTTTGTTGAAGACATTTACTGGCCCTTTAGGTTGGAAATTTTAACTCTCTTCTATACTTATTATCCTTATGTTTGGTCTTCTCGTTTTGTCCTGGATTTCCAGGATGTTTTGTGTTAGGAGCTTTTTGCATTTTTTTTTCATTTTCTTTGGCTGTTGTTTCAATGTTTTCTATGGTATCTTCTGCATCTCAGATTCTCTCTTATATCTCTTTTATTCTGTTGTTGATGCTTGCATCCATGAATCCTGACTTCTTTCCTAGGTTTTCTTTGTCCAGAGTTGTTTCCCTTTGTGATTTCGTTATTGTTTCTACCTCCATTTTTATATCCTGGATGGTTTTGTTCAATTCCTTCACCTGTTTAGTTGTGCTTTCCTGTAGTTCTTTAAGGGACTTGTGAGTCTCCTCTTTAAGGGTTTCTACCTGTTTACCTTTGTTTTCCTGTATTTCTTTAAGGGAGTTATTTCTGTCCTTCTTAAAGTCCTCTATCATCATCATGAGATGTGATTTTAAATAAGAATCTTGCTTTTCAGGGGTGTTGGGGTATCCACAGTTTGCTGTGGTGGGAGAGCTGGGTTCTGATGATGCCAGGTAGCCTTGGTTTCTGTTGCTTATATTCTTGCACTTGCTTCTCATCATCTGGTTATCTCTGGTGTTAGTTGGTCTTGCTGTCTCTGACTAGACTTTTTCTCTCCTATGAGCCTGTGAACCTGGGATCTTAGGTGTGTCAGCACTCCTGGGAGACAAGTTCTCTCCAGTTAGGATTTCGGTGCAGAGAGCTATAGCACAGGGTCAGCTCCAGGGGCAAACATAAACTGGAAGGATCATGTCCCCGGATGCTCCGTGGTTCCTGGGTCCTGTGGGCTCTGAGCAGGTCCTACTTGCACCAGGTATTGGAGCAGTAGTGGTGGTCTCACCTGTGAACTTAGGTGTGTCAGCACTCCTGGGGGACAAGCTATCTAGGGGCAGGATTGGGGTGCAGAGAGCTGTGACACAGAGTCAGCTCAGAGTGACAGATGGAAACAGCATATATATTTACATTTTCATATATCATCTGTATTATATATAATACAGATGATGTATATATATTGTTGTTGTTTTTTGTTTGTTTGTTTTTCAAGACAGGGTTTCTCTGTGTAGCCCTGGTTGTCCTGGAACTCACTCTGTAGACCAGGCTGGCCTCGAACTCAGAAATCCGCCTGCCTCTGCCTCCCAAGTGCTGGGATTACAGGCATGTGCCACCACGCCCGGCTGATGTATATATATTGTGATGGTTTGTATATGATTGGCCCAGGGAGTGACCCTATTAGGAGGTGTGGCCTTGTTGGAGTAGGTGTGTCACTGTGGGTGTGGGCTTAAGACCCTCACTCTAGTTGCCTGGAAGTCAGTCTTCCACTAGCAGCCTTCAGATGAAGATGTAGAATTCTCAGCTCCTCCTGCACCATGTCTGCCTGGATGCTGCCGTGTTTCTGCCTTGGTTACAATGGACTGAACCTCTGAGCTTGTAAGCCAACCCCAATTAATTGTTGTCTTTTATAAAACTTGCATTGGTCATGGTGTCTGTTCACAGCAGTAAAACCCTAACTAAGATAGATAGATAGATAGATAGATAGATAGATAGATAGATAGATAGATAGATAGATATAGAGATAAATATGTTTGTCTCTGTGAGAACACTGTACCATGTTAACAAGGCACTTGGAGTATCCCAAAGTTTGGGGACTCCTGAAACCAGTAGCCATATACTTGATCCAAAATGTAAACTCTTAACACCTTTGCAATATTGTTTTTCATATTGGTCTTTATTTTCCTTTCAATGAGTCTCACTTTAAATACTAGCCTGTCTTTCTACACACGAGTCTGACAGGACTCTAGACAAGAGCCAACATGCTGGAAGTATATGAGTAATCACTGACAATTTGTACCATGTAACTTTTCTCCATTTGACAAAGGAATGTCCCCACTCTCATGTACCATCAGAGGAGGTGTCACTCAGTCATCACAGCCAGGCTGACTGGGAGACTGGGCTTCGAGCTGATTGGGTTGAAGGCCTCACATTGATACTCTCCAGCATCCTCCTCCCTGACAGTATGAATCCTGAGTTGGCATTGTGACGGGGACAGGGTCATCCTCTCTGTGAGCTGCAGACTCTGATTATTGAAGAGCCAACGGATGGAGATCCCAGTGATGTCTGAGAAGCAAGTGAAGACCACTGAGCTCCGTACTCTGACTGTGCTGTCCGTGGCTCTCATGAAGGGCTGTGTCACAGGCTCTGCAAAGAAACAGAGGAGGGGAACAAATGACAGTCATCCTTCAGACAGCTCTTCCGGCCCTCTAGAGCTCACACTTAATAAAGCTTCCAGGGAGGAGAAATTGGAGCTGAGACCACAGTCATGACTTGTGCTTTGCATCTGCCATCCATGCGCTATAGTATCCTGATTCTTCTACTGAGGTTGATGTGCCTCAGTTTCCCTGTACTAGGACACACTGTGTGTGATCATTGTAGGGCCTATGAGTTAAGATTAGATATGAGCACCTTCTGATCTGGGCAGACCTTGGGTGCGAACTCTGCAGCCACCCCCCACGACGCCCAGAGGAAACTCCAATCCCAGGTGCTCTAACATGTCCAGGATCACAAGATCACAGGATCACAGGAGCTTGGTCACACCAAGATCTCGGGGTCCCAGAGATCTTGTGCTTGACTCCCAAGAGCACTGACACACCCAGGATCTCAGGATCACAGGATTCCAGAATCACAGGATCAAAGAGACGAATAGACTCTGGGGAGTTCTGAAACAACCAGGATCATAGGAGGGACAGACTCCAGTCAGATATAGCTAGGGCAGGAAGCACTAGAGATAATCAGATGGCAGGAGGCAAACATAAGAACATAAGCAACAGCTCGGTCATGGTGTGTTACCATGGCAACAGGAAAGTATCTAATGCAACATCATTTATTTAAAATTAGAGGCTGGAGAGAATGTACAGGGGTTAAGAGGTCCAATTGTTCTTCAGAGGGCCAGAGTTCAATTCCCCATACCCACATGGCAGCTCACAACTGACTGTAACTCCAGTTCCAGAGAATCTGACACCCTCACACAGACACATGTAGGAAAACACCAATGTACATAATATATAAATAAATAAATGATTTAATTTTTTTTTAAAAAAAAGAACATAAGCAACAGAAACCAAGGTTTCTTGGCATCATCAGTACCCAATTCTCCCACCATAGCAAGTCCTGAATACACCACCACACCAGAAAAGCAAAATTTGGTTCTAAAATCACATTTCACGATGATGATAGAGAACTTTAAGAAGAACATAAATAACTGTCTTAAAGAAATACAGGAGAACACAGGCAAACAGGTTGAAGCCCTTAAAGAGGAAACACAAAAATCCCTTAAAGAATTACAGGAAAACACAATCATGCAGGCGAAGGAAATGAACAAAACCATCCAAGATCTAAAAATGGAAATAGAAACAATAAAGAAATCACAAAAGGAGACAACCCTGGAGTTAGAAAAGCTAGAAAATAGATCAGGAGTCATAGATGCAAGCATCACCAACAGAATACAAGAAATAGAAGAGAGAATCTCAGGTGCAAAAGATACCATAGAAAACATTGACTCAACAGTCAAAGAAAATGCAAAAACCTCCAAACCCAAAACATCCAGGAAATCCAGAACACAATAAGAAGACCAAACCTAAAGATAATAAATATAGAGGAGAGTGAAAATTCCCAGCCTAAATGCCAGGAAATGTCTTCAGCAAAATCACAGAAGAAAATGTCCCTAACCTAAAGAGATGCCCATGACCATATAAGAAGCCTACAGAACTCCAAATAAAAAAAATTCCTCTCATCACATGATAATCAAAACACCAAATGCACTATACAAAGAAAGAATACTAAAAGCAATAAGGGGAAATTTTTCAAGTAACATATAAAGGCAGAATTACACAAGACTTCTCACCAGAGCTGATGAAAGCTAGAAGGTCCTGGGCAAATCTCATATGGACACTAAGAGAACCCAAAGGCCAGCCCTGGCTACTAAACCCAGCAAAACTCTCAATTACCATAGACAGAGACAACAAGATATTCCATGACAAAACCAAATTTACACAATATCTTTCCACAAATCCAGTCCAACAAAGAATAAATAGAAGGAAAACACCAATACAAGGAGGGAAACTACACCCAAGAAAAAGCAAGAAAGTAATCTTTCAACAAACCCAAAAGAAGATAACCACACAAACATAATTCCACCTCTAACAACAAAGATAACAGGAAGTAACAATCACTTTTCCTTAATATCTCTTAACATCAATGGACTCAATTCCTCAATACAAAGACATAGACTAACAGACTGGATATGTAAACAGGACCCAGCATTTTGCTGCATACAGGAAATGCACCTCAGTGACAAAGACAGACACTGCCTCAGAGTAAGAGGTTAGAAAACAATTTTCTAAGCATATGATCCCAAGAAGCTGGAGTAGCCATTCTAATATCAAATAAAATCAACATTCAACCAAAAGTTACCAAAAAAGATAAGGAAGGACACTTCATACTCATGAGAAAAAATGTACCAGGAAGAACTGTCAATTCTGATCAATCTATGCTCCAAATGCAAGGGCACCCTCATTCATAAAAGAAACTTTTCTAAAGCTCAAAGCACATATCACACCCCAAACAATAATAGTGGGAGAGTTCAACACACCACTCTCATCAATTGACAGATCAAGGAAACAGAAACTAAACAGAGACACAGTGAAATTAACAGAAATTAAGAATTAAATGGATGCCGGGCATGGTGGCGCACGCCTGTAATCCCAGCACTTGGGAGGCAGAGGCAGGCGGATTTCTGAGTTCAAGGCCAGCCTGGTCTACAGAGTGAGTTCCAGGACAGCCAGGGCTACACAGAGAAACCCTGTCTCGAAAAAACCAAAAAAAAAAAAAAAAAAAACCAAAAAACAAAACAAAACAAAAACAAAAACAAAAACAAAAAAAAGAAAAAAGAACCAAATGGATTTAACAGATATTTATAGAACATTTCAACCTAAAAGAATATACCTTCTTCTCAGCACCCCATGGTACATTTCCAAAAATAACCATATAATTGGTCACAAAACAAGCCTCAGCAGATACAATAAGATTGAAATAATCTCATGCACCCTATCAGATCGCCACGGACTAAGGCTGATCTTCAATAGCAACAAAAACAACCAAAAGCACACATACACATGGAAGCTGAACAGCACTCTACTTAATGATAACTTGGTCAAGAAAGAAATAAAGAAATTAAGACCTTTTAGAATATGAAAATGAAGACACATCATAACCAGACTTATGGAACACAATGAAAGCAGTGCTAAGTGGAAAACTCATAGCTCTGAGTGACTACAAAAAGAACCTGGAAAGAGCATACACTAGCAGCCTGACAGCACACCTGAAAGCTCTAGAATAAAAGAAGCAAATACACCCAAGAGGAGTAGACAGCAGGAAATAATCAAACTCAAGGCTAAAATCAACCAAGTAGAAACAAAAAGAATCATACATAGAATCAACAAAATCAGGAGCTGGTTCTTTGAGAAAATTAAGAATATACATAGCTGAGCGGTGGTGGCGCACGCCTTTAATCCCAGCACTTGGGAGGCAGAGGCAGGCGGATTTCTGAGTTCAAGGCCAGCCTGGTCTATGGAGTGAGTTCCAGGACAGCCGGGACTACACAGAGAAACCCTGTCTCAAAAAAAAAAAAAAAAAGATATCATACATTTGGGGCTGGAGAGATGGCTCAGCGGTTAAGAGCACCAACTACTCTTCCGAAGGTCTTGAGTTCAAATCCCAGCAACCACATGGTGGCTCACAACCATCTGTAATGAGACCTGATGCCCTCTTCTGGTGTGTCTGAAGACAGCTACAGGATACTTACATAAAATAAATAAATAAATCTTAAATTTAAGAAAAAGAATATACATAAACCCTTAGCCAGACTTACCAAAGGGCACAGAGACACTGTCCAAATTAATAAAATCAGAAATGAAAAGGGAGACATAACAATGGAAGCCTTAGAAATTCAAAAAATCATCAGATCCTACTACAAAAACTTATACTCAAGAAAATTGGAAAATCTGAATGAAACAGACAATTTTCTAGACAGATACCAGGTGCCAAAGTTAAAACAGGATCATATCTGAATGGTCTCACAACCCCTAAAGAAATAGAATCAGTCATTAATAGTCTCCCAACCAAAAAAAAAAAAAAAAAAAAAAAAAAAAAAAAAAAAGCACAGGACCAGATGGGTTTAGCACAGAATTCTATCAGACCTTCAAAGAAGACCTAATACCAATATACTCTTCAAACTATTCCACAAAATAGAAACAGAAGGAACACTACCCAATTCATTTTATGAAGCTACAATTACACCTATACCTAAACCACACAAAGACCAAACACAGAGAACTTCAGACCAATTTCCCTTATGAACATCGATGCAAAAATAATAAAATTCTTGCCAAACGAATCCAAGAACATATCAAAATGATCATTCACCATGATCAAGTAGGCTTCAAGTATGCAGGATAGTTCAATATATGGAAATCCATCAACATAATCCACTACATAAACAAACTCAAAGAAAAAAGCCACATGGTCATCTCATTAGAAGCTGAGAAACCATTTGACAAAATTCAACACCCTTTCATCTTAAAAGTCTTGGAAAGATCAGGAATTCAAGGCCCATACCTAAATATAATAAAAGCAATATACAGCAAACCAGTAGCCAACATCAAACTAAATGGAGAGAAACTTGAAGCAATCCCACTAAAAATCAGGGACTGGACAAGGCTGCCCTCTCTCTCCCTATCTATTCAATATAGTACTTGAAGTTCTAGCGAGAGCAATTAGACAACATAAGGAAGTCAAAGGGATACAAATTGGAAAGGAAAAAGTCAAACTATCATTCGCAGATGATATGATAGCATACTTAGGTGACCCCAAAAATTCCACCAGAGAACTCCTACAGCTGATAAACAACTTCAGCAAAGTGGCCGGATATAAAATTAACTCAAACGAATCAGTAGCCTTCCTCTACTCAAAGGATAAACAGGCTGAGAAAGAAATTAGGGAAACGACACCCTTCACAATAGTCACAAATAATATCACGTACCTTGGTGTGACTCTAACCAAGCAAGTGAAAGATCTGTGTGACAAGAACCTCACATCTCTGAAGAAAGAAATCGAGGAAGACCTCAGAAGATGGAAAGAGCTCCCATGCTCATGGACTGGCATGCGCTGGCTGACTTGCTCTGGCTCTCCCTGAAGAGCTGCAACTCTTCGACTGTTCAGGGTGGGCCAGAGCCCCGCAGAACCCCACAGACATAAACACATGGGTGGATGAAAGACTGAACACCTCAGGCAAGGCCGGGTGTTAATGAAATTCTCATATTTAAGGCTACTGGCAACAGTTAAACCTCCAGCTCACATTACCTTGTGTGTGTGTGTGTGTGTGTGTGTAGGAACAGGTGTATATCATCCTTTGTGTATGGGTGAGTGCGGGACACAGCACCTAGGTGGAGGTCAGAGGTCAACCTCCTCCTTCCTCCATAGCTCCCCTCCTCCACACAGTCACTGCTCTCCTCGCCTGTGACAGGAAACACTACCAGGACCTGCACCCTTTGCATATAAGTACACAGAGGGCCATCATGACCCCTGCTGCCTACTCTGTCCTCCCAATGGAGAGCAGCATGTGCTCCAGCACTGCCCACAAGCTATGCTGTCCTCTTTCTCCTAGGTGCAGTCCGTCCCAGGATAATGCTGACTGCTGTCAGGGACGGTGTCCAGGATCCTGCTCTGTCCCTTCCACACTGAGTCCTGCCTGGTACCCCAGCTGGCTTCACTGTGTGCAGTTTTCAGTCCTCAAGACCACACAGTGAGCAACCAGGCTGATCATCACCTCTATACCCTGGGGCAGCAACAGCTCACCACAGGGCTGCCCTTGCTGTGTTCTCCCAGTGCGTCCTTTACGACACAGGATCCTAAGCTGCCCTTTGGTCTCAGTGCTGAGGTGGGATCAACTCTACAGGAAGGTGACAGAGATGCCTGTGAGGACTGGGAAGGGACCTGCTGACTGATGTCTAGGAAGGGGACAGACCCATGCTCCCTGGAGTCACCAGTCAGGGTGCCTTGGTCATGAGACTCGGGAGCGGTTGTGTGTGGAGTTACATGTGGTTGAGAAGCAGGAGGTCACCTGGACCCTAGAGAGAGGACAGTGGAAACCTAGGCAGAGTTTCCGAGGGACTCTCAGCATCCTGTGCTAGCTGAGCCTCACCTAGGGTCTGCCATGTCCTTCCTGGGAGGCAGCTGTCCTCTGTCGAGGTGATTCCCCGCGGGATATGCGGGGATGGGGGACATGAGAAGATGACAACACAGGATCTGCTGACGGAGTAATGCGCTTGGTGGATCTGAGAGACTGCCCAAGAGACCTCCCGGACTGTAGGGACAGGAATGGAGGAGCCAGGCTACAAGTTAAGCTTGTGGCTCCTGGAATTACTTTTCTGAGCATTTCTGAGTAGTCTGCCATTCTGAGCATGGCAAGAACCCCAGCAGACTGGGCAGAGCGTGAAGTCTTAGGCTGAGTTATTTCCGATCTTAGCTCCTCATCTAGTGACCATGGCACTGCATGCCTTGGTACCACCCAGTTCAGCAACTCTGCCATCACTGGCCTGCAGGAGACAACTCCAGGAGCTGGACCTCAGAGGAAAACCAACTGCCGAGGAGGACCTGTGTCCTCAGCCCCTTGCATTGGGGGCCCTGCCCTTCCTGTGAGGTCTCATGAGCCCATCAGGACATTTAGTTAATGGCCTGGGCACCTGTCCAGCTATATGCTCCCTGATGAGTCTCTGAGACTCCCTCTAACCAGGGGACCTACCCTCACCATGGCTCTCATGGCCAACCACAGGCTGGTTCCACATGCCAGTAAAGCCTTGTCCCATGTCAGCTCCAACAGGAATCCAAAAACAAGCAGTGGCAAAACACTCCCCACTGTCCCCTGGAGTCTAAACAGGGATAGAGATTAGCAGCCAGGACTCCCTGGTGCTCTCTGTAAGGACCTGGAATTACTTCTTCAAGCAGGACTATGTGCATGGTGAGAGACCCAAGGGTCGGGGCTGTGTCTGACATCCTTGGCCTGAGTTTACCCAGCACAGGCCTTCCTCTCTGCAGGTAAATACAGGTGATGGGTTCTGATCTAATGCTGTTGGTCCACCCCAGGTGTGCCCTGCAGTAAGCGCCCAAACTCCAATGTGAGGACACAATGCAGTACTTGAGAGAGAAGGCACAGCCCAGTCCCCCCAGCAGCTGGAAGCCAGAGAGAGTCACTTACTGTACACATGGATTTGCACATGCGCTTTCTCAATTTTGAAATTTCTGTCTATTGTTTGTAGTGTGTACAAGCCCGTGTCTTTCTCGGTGACATCCTGGAGCAGTAGGGATCCATTGGTGTACACTCTCTCCATTCTGTTTTGTGCAGGCCCCTTGGTGATGGAGTTCCTGACTCTGCTGTATTCTGCAATTTTAAAGACCTGGAACGTGGATGCTCCTTTGTACCAGCAAAAAATCTGGAAATCTTCTGGCAGATTAAGAACACGGAGAAGGATGCTTTCCCCTTCAATAGCATGCCGTGGCACTGGATCGATCGTGAGCTGGGCAGACATGAGAGGGTCACAGCACGAGGAAAGGGAGGCTGGAAGGGAAAGGAGAAAAGTCTTCACACGGGATCACTGTGCTGGGTATAAAAGTGGCGGCCTGAGTCCTCACAAGATGGATTCTTCACTCAGCCTAGACATGCAGGTGTGGGTGTGTCTCTCCCACCTGAGGAAGTGAGTGACACGGCCTCTGCTCCCTCAGTGCCCTGGAGTCATTTCCTCTGCATGGAGATCTCTCCTCAGTGTCTCCATGGCTGCCCCTCACTGCACTCCCTCAGACACAGCACACACTCATGCACACTGTGCTTTGAGATGACGCCTCCCATGACCTTGGTCTCTACACACCCGGGATAGTCACTATCTGGCTTTTCTCACTTCCTTTGTAGCTGCAGTCAACCTCTGCTCTCACACTCTCCATGTTCTTACTGCTCAGCCTGCAAACTCCAGGACTAGGGCTGGGTGACCGCTTGGAGCAGTCTTGTCTTCTTGACAGTCCCGGGTATTGGAAAGGGCTCAGGAATTATGCTGGCTGGCTTTTCGTCAACTTAACACAAGCTAGAATCTTTTGAAAGAGGAGCCTCAATTTAAAATGCCCCCACCAGAATGGCCTGTGAGCAAACCTGTAGTAAATTTTTTAATTGATGATTGAAGTCAGAGATTCCAGTCACTTTGAGCATTTCCAACCCCAGGCTCAGGGTCCTACAAGCTCAGGATGGGCAAGCCGTGAGGAGACAGGCAGGAACCAGCACGCCTGACAAAATGCTCCCCAGAGACAATTGCAGTCTAGCCTGGAGCACACAACTGAGGCCAGAGCTTCCCGGTGCTGACCACTCTGGGAGGATGCCTCGGTTTCCTCAAGCGCCTGGCAAGAGCCCCCAGAAGACTGGGCAGACTCTGTCATCTAAGGTTGAGTTATTTTCTGTCAAGTTCCTCCTTGATACAGGGGAGAGTCAGAGGATGGAGTCTGATCTATGGGTGTTTCTCTCTGTCATGTCACAGCACAAGTGGTCAACCTCCAAGGTGAAGACACAGTGCAAAGGGGTGGTAACCACATGCCAGGGGTGACAATCCTGTGTGTCAAAGCCCCACCCAGCACGGAGCGGTCACAGAGTATCACTTACTGTCCACCTGAAGTTGCACGTGTGCTAATTCCATTTTCCGATGTCTACTCAGAGTCCGTAAGGTGTAGAGCCCAGTGTCATTCCGGGTGACATTCTGAAGCAGGAGGGATCCGTTGCTGTACAGTGTCTCTCTACCGCTGTGGGCGGGGCCTGGCACACTTGAATTCTTGGCTATTATCTGTCGGGTAATCTCGAAGTTCCTAGACACAGACGCTCCTTTGTACCAGGAAAGCCCTCGAAGCTTATCCTGGAGGTTGTGAACAAGGAGAAGAACGCTCCCCCCTTCAGCAACGCTGGGTGGCACTGACTCGATGGTGAGCTTGGCAGGGAAGGAAGGGCGCCCACAGACAAAGCGAGAGGCTAGGAAAAGAGAGAGAGCCGTCAATGTTAGGACTTCTATAATTGGCTGGGGTGGGGCCGTGTCCTGAGCAGCCGTGTGCATTGCTCAGCTGAGGGGTGTGGGTGAGGGTCTCCCTGCCCTACGTGTGGAGGTCAGTGCGTGACCTCCATGGGCTCTGTGTCCCTAGCCTGTCACCCTGGAATCTCTCTGTGGTGCTCTCTCCTCGGGTGTCAACACGGCCCTGCCTCACTGTCCCTCACAGATCCCTGCGCACACTCAGTGCAGATGGGTGTCGGGGTGCTGCCTCCCGACCTCTGCACTCTGACTCTTTTGTTTCTCGTCTTTTAGCGATTACACCCAACACCTGATTCACCTTCTAGCTTTCTTCACTTGTCTGTCTTCCAGTGCACTAGGGCTAGAGAATTGTGAGAACTGGGATTTGTCATATATATATATTGGTTTTTCAAGACAGGGTTTCTCTGTGTAGCCCTGGCTGTCCTGGAACTCACTCTGTAGACCAGGCTGGCCTCAAACTCAGAAATCCGCCTGCCTCTGCCTCCCAAGTGCTGGGATTAAAGGCGTGTGCCACCACCGTCTGGCATATTATTTTTAAAGAAAGGCTACATTTTAAAAAAGAAAACTCAAATATCTGTGGAGAATGAATGAATGAATGAATGAATGAGTAAAAGGTGTCTCAGGACCATACATGGCCATGGATTTATTTAACAAATTCATATGTTTGAGAATACAGTGCCGATTGCTTCCATTTGATATAATTTTTTATACATTTACTTATTATATTGGTGTATCTGTTCATGCGCAAGGGGTGTGTGTGTGTGTGTGTGTGTGTGTGTGTGTGTGTGTGTGTGTGCAGGACACAGTCCCTAGGTGAAAGTCAGGGGAAAACATCTTGTGTTCATTGGTTCTCAGGTCGTCAGACATGAAGCAAATGTCTATATCCACTGAGCCATGTCACTGATCAACACCGGCTTAGTTTCTTATTTGGGACATCACAGCTGAGAAGCTCAGTCCTCAAATCACTGCGGTCATGATGATTAACTTTAGGTGAGAGCACTCTCCCCCTCCCTCTGCTTCCTCTTATTTGCCAAGAGCATCCTGATGATGATGATGATGATGATGATGATGATGATGATGATGATGACGATGACGACGACGACGACCCTTTATACTGCTCTGTCTTCTCTCCTACAAACACTGAGACTCTTCTCTAGTCCCTGTCCCCTTGAGGAGACTCTAGACAATAGTTGAGTCCTCTCCTCTCACACACTGTAAAATGTGGTCTCCTGATCTGTGAGCCAGAGCGCCAATAGGTGGTGCATCTTATGCAGACGGTACAGGGAGCGCCAGACCTCTCCTCAGTCTGCAGCACATCTGCTCCAGGACAGCTCCCCCCAGTTCCCCGATCCTCTGAGCTGAGCCTCCTCCCAGTCAGAAGCTTCTCCCAGAGTCCCGTGGGCTGTGGGCAGCTCCGTGTTCTCAGAGCTGCTCTCCCCTTCACTCGGCTTCTTCTGTCTCAGCCCTCCAGAGCACACAGTGAGGAGCAAACTCCTGAGCGTCCCTGCTCCCTGAGAGAACGGCCTCTGCCCTCCCTGAGTGGCCCAGAAACCCAGCGGGGCACCCAGTCTGCCCTGTGTCCTCAGGGCTCTGGAAAGATGGAGTTTGCTCTCTGGAGGACGGTGACAGATGTCTGTGAGGGATCCAGTGGGACCAGCTGCATGATGAGTGGGGGAGGGGACAGATCCAGACTCACTGCAGTCGCCAGTCACGGTTCTGAGGGAGAAGAAAGGCCCAGGAGCAGACCCGTGAGGAGCTCACAGCCTGAATGTGGGAGGAGCTGACCTGCGACCCGGAAGGACCGCTCTGGGCTCCGTCATCCCATGGAGGGTTTCAAGACGGTGCTCACACTTTCTCTGCCTGCTGAGCTGGGTCTGCCCGTGTGCTCCCTGGCCTTTCTGAGATGCCTTGGACGTCTGTCTAGGTGACTACCCTTAGGATACTCTATCTTTCC
>OZ030005.1:5223196-5240696 GCA_964023405.1 Apodemus agrarius | reverse complement strand
TGCCTGCACAGCCCAGAAAGAGGCATCAGACTCCCTAGGATTAGCCTCACAGGCAGTGGTGAGCTGCTCTGTGTGCCAAGAGCCAGCTTGACATCCAGGTAAACTGAGGAAGGCATTAAGGTATGGCGTTGGTGGGGGCCAAAAGCTGATGACTTTTGGCTATTTAACTCTCTCTTGCTATTATAAGGCCAAAAGATGGTGGCTTCTGACAATTAACTCCTGTGGATAGCAGCAGGGGATTAAGAACAGAAACTTAGTTGGGCTCTTTAGTTACTGCAGGGGCCCCTAGCTGATTAGGCCATAGGCTCTGAGTTCATCAACTCTTTGTGAGCCAGAGAGAAAGGAAAAGGAAGAAAAAAACATCAGGCGCGCGCACACACACACACACACACACACACGGACTGGATGAAGCACAAATGGGCTACACCACCACTTTATTTTTGTTCTCAGTTTTTATACTTTCTTAGACAAAAATTACCTCATACAATTATCAGGTAGAACCATTACAGCAAAATAATTGATCGCGTGGCTTTGTAAACACTTTTATATTCCTTAAGTTCGTAATAAGTTTAACGTAATAGTTGATGTCATGGGTCGTCAAGGTTTAAGGGGGTCACAGCAGAATCGTTTACATGCTTTTCCACTAAGGCTAGTACCTGACTAAACATTTCTAACCTATTTTCTAGCTCCACAAGTTCATTATAAGTTTAAAGCAATAGTTATTATTTCACGAGTTAGTATAGTTTTGTCAAGAGACGAATCATCTGCCTTGTGTCTTATTATTTTGAAGTCTCGTATAAACTAGTCAGTCATTTATTTTGTCTTTGTACCTTCAATAAATTGTCATTCCCAGTCTATGACCTTTAGTTACCAGATAGTGGCCTCATTCCTAACCTAGAAGGAATGTTTTTTTCATCAGAAATTTGTCCCAAGCCTCTTCTTCCCTAGTGAAATTAGCTCATGACACATAAAGGTTTATTGGCAGCTTTTACTCTAAGGAGGGTTTGAGATAACTTGTATCAATTTAGGAGTTCTATAAAATCATTATCAGGAATTATGAAATCATCGATTCACCTAAACAGTACTACTACATGACTGTACCGCCTCATAATAAGTCTTCTAGAAATCTGCCCAACAGAGTAGGTAAATACCCAGGGAATGATTAAGCTCTGTAATAGTGGCAGGAAAGGTATATCGGCAGCAAGAAGGGATCCTAGGACGAAGTCCCTGGGGTCCCTTGCATCTTAGACGACACCCATGGCAGACATGCAAAATGGCCATCTCCAGAAAACTTGCTTTCCAATATGGCTTCTCCCCCACCCCCAACCCCCGCCATGGTGGTGGGAATTGAACCCATGTACTCTGAAAGAGAAGCCTGTGCTCTTAACCACTGAGCCATCTCTCTAGCTCCTGTCTCACGTTCAAGCTGGTGGTACCCTCCCTCACTATCGATGCACCATGCAGATGGAGCAGAAAATGTTTTCGTTTTTCTGCTCCTTTTACTGCTTGACAGTCATGGACTCTCACAGTCTGTAATAGCCGCCGGTCAAATCCTGCTGCACACGGTCAGAGACACAATGTATACAATGTATCGCCGCTGTTTCAGAACACCGCCAGGTGGACAGAGTCTGTTTTAACCCTTCAACTCTCGAATGAGGAGGCTCGAGCTGAACAAACATGTGTATCATCACATAAACAGTCTGTGGTTCTTTTTGACATCTGGGTGCTTTGTATGCATGTTTCCATGTTGCACACGCAGGTCTGGACTGTTCCTGCTTCCTGTCAGTATTTTACACCCATTTCAGGGCATGAAATTTAGTGCAGGACACGACCAACGTAGACAAGCTACAATTTCAATCTTTTATCTTAATTCAACTTGCTGATAGGGGTGTGTGTGGTGGGGTAACTCATCCCAAGGATGAGCTTAGATTGTGTGGTGCTCACCAAAATGTAGTCTGAGAGAGATCTTTTAGACTCAGTCTGGCTGGCGGAATTATGGGTCCTTGTTAGAGTAGAGACCACCAGGGAAGTCCCGGCTCCAGATCATTGATTGTCCTAGTCTCCTGACTCCAGGTGACCTGGGGGAGTATGCTTAGGGTTGGAATCTGACCAGTCTGAGCTAACAGAGAAGAATGGTTTATTAGATGTGTGGCCCTCCTAGCTCACGGAACCAGCCAGTATAACGGCATGAGAGCCGCAGGTAGGCTGTGTCACCTGGGCATCTCCTGAGTCTCAGCATGGAGACTATGGCTGCACAGGGGCCCAGGCCATTAGCCAATTGTTCTAATGGACTTACGAGACTTTACATTACTGTCAATGTCCCCAAGGGAGGGACACAGGACCTAGGTCCTCCTGATGACTCCATGTCCTCGGGAGTAAGTCTAGTGGATTCTCTCCTGCAGGCAAACAGTGACAGACACTGCTGATCCGGCCAGCCGTCGCGTCTACATCAGGTCCTTTCTCATCGTTAAGGATGCTTTATAGACACTGCAACATTAATTCACCATGTGTGACATCACCAGGAAACCGAGACACGGGGGACACGGTGAGCACATGAGCCTCACATAGGGCACAGGTGACAGGTGAGAAGCACAGCTGTCTGTCTCCGGCCACGCGTCCACCGTCTCCTCCCTGGAGTCCTCCCTGGAGAGGATCTGGCGTTGATCTTGGCCATCAACAGTTGAGGGGACATCTTGTCCAAGAATCGGAAGCGAATGGTCAGTTAGATCTGACTCTAGAATTAAGCCACCTGTCTCTGAACAATTTCTGAGGAGTTCTAGGTCTGCCAGACCAAGTACCAAACAGGAAATCGTGTTTTCTGGTGTACAGCTGCCATTCCTCCCGGAACACCGTGGACAGGGTTTTGTTTCACCCTCCTCCCCACCCCACCCCCATTAGATCTGCATCTACCCAGGGCTCCCTGGGCTCAGGCGTCGCTGATTTCAAACAACTTTGCCATCTCCCTCTCGTCTCGCTGGATTGTGCTCTTTAGAGAAATCAACCTTTGCAGAGACTGGCCTTGGATTCTGGGGGATTAGTAACAATGGTCCTATGGAGAGAGTTAGCACCCCAAATCGCTATTCCAGATCTGCCAAACACACCTGTCCCTTTAGCCTGACTTCTGCCAGTCAGGTCGCTGGAAGTATCTACCTGGGAGGACGAGGGTTAAGAGCGCCGGATGCCCTTGAAGACCTAAGGTCTGCCCCCAGCGCGCTTATGGCAGTTCACAACCATCTGCAACTCCATCGCCAGGGCACACAGCGGTGTCTGTGGACACCAGGCATGCAGCCAAAATAACCAAACACATTTAAAAAAAAATTAAAAGGAAGAAAACAGTCACCTGCTTTTCAGGAAATGTTCCTGCATAATCCTCACCTGTGGGAGACAGGGCATTCATTATACACTGGGGAGAAAATAATACACTGGGAGTTTTGTTTCAAGCTCATCTGAATCCTATTCTCTTCTCTCTCCTAGATCATTCTGAGACTCATCCTCTGTCTCTGTGGTCCTGAACCTCAATGCAGTCACCATCAAACCTCTGGGGAGGTTGGCCCATGTTATGATGGTCTAGCCTGGGTCATGAGCTAAATACCAGTCCTCATGTAAGATTTTTGAACACGCATCAAGTCCCCAGGACAGGCTGTGGCTGTTTCTCGGGGAAGTTCAATGCACAGTCTTGTGTCTGACCTGGAGAACAGCTTTAGGCGGCAATGCTTTGGAGGCTGCTGGCCCAGGCTCAGCAGCGGGGGTCAGTGCAGCTGGAGGGACAGAGCTCCATGGTGCAAGGCAGGCAGTGGGTCCCTGAGGACCAGGGAAGACTGTGGGGCGATGACTCCAGGTCCTCGGTCTGTACCCCCGTGCTCAGCTCCCGTGTGACAAAGGCCATTTCTCCCACACGGCACAGGAGACCCACCCTGTCTGAGCACTCAGGTCCTCCTGCGTCTGCCTGAGTCACCTCTGCCTGGTTCTCCAAGGACATGAACTGGGGCTGGAGGTCACAGAGACCAACGGTGGCTGAGGGAGGCCTTTGAGGATCAGAGTCCCTCAGGGAGTCGTGTTCTCTCTGATGTCTGCACAGCACTGCTATCCAAGGCCACCATGACAGGTGACAGTTCTAACCCAATGGAGAGTGAGAATAGTAGGCTTAAAGGGTGACCATGAGATTTAAATAAACCTACCACTGGAGGATAAATGGTCGAAACCTCTTAGTAGGTGACGGGCTGAGGCTTTCCCAGGGCAACATGGCTTTCATGACTCAGTGTCCCAAATGACACGGGACACGAGGAGTGTGAAACCTGGAACCCCATGAGTACCAACCCAAGAGAGCCAATCACCCAATCTTAAACCTGTGACTAACTTCCGTCCCATCCTTGCTATAACTGCCTAAATCCAGAGGGCTGGCGCTAGGATACACGGTCATTCTTGGGTTCACGACAGACCCACCACACAGGTATCTAGGCAGACCAAGGCATCCTAGCCTGCCCAAGCACATGCAGCCGGACCCAGCATTGAGGTAAAATGGGGTGAAGGAACTTCTGCTTAGAGAGGCTCAGGGGGACACAGGGGACATCTAGAACTCGGGCTCAGTGAACACATGAGTGTCCAGTGGTGTTGCTCTGTGTACTGTGCTGATGGATCAGGGCTCATGCATACTACATGAGTACTCCTCTACTGATCTGGCTGGGACCTGCTTAGCTGAGAGTATAGCACAGATACTGTGGCCTTCCGTAGACCAGGATTTCCCCTTCCGTTTGTTGACGTCACATGTCATTCTGACCCAAGAATGACCGTGTGTCCTAGCTTCATTCTGTTTGCTCCAGATGGTCCAGATGTCCTGGTTATGTCCTTCCAGATGTTCGTCTGCATCCAGTATTAAACCTCAGCCCCTCCTGCTATGCAGCCTCTCACCTACCTGTTGGACTATCGGCGAGAAGCCCCAGCCATGCTCTTAAGAACTGTTCATCCCCACCCTCGCCACTAATAAAAGCAGGTTCTACATCTTCTTGTCCGGAATTCTGCCACGGTTGTAGACAGGACGATAGTGAAGAAACGTACAGATCTTGGTGAATGGATCCCTGAAATGTCAGCGCTGAACTCTGGGGTGAGGCCTTGGATTTGTGAGTAGAAGCAGAAGTTCATTCCCAGCCTGTGCCCACGGGAACAAGCAAATCTCAATCCTCTCACGAGATTCCAGCTCGGTCCCTTACTCCTCTGATCTGCTGGGTGGCCTTGGATTGGTCTTAGAATGTGGTGGGGATGTTTTTCCAAGTAGCAGGACCTTCCCAGGGGGAGGGATGTTGTACTGGCTGGTTTTGTGTGTCAACTTGGCACAGGCTGGAGTTATCACAGAGAAAGGAGCTTCAGTTGGGGAAATGCCTCCATGAGATCCAGCTGTAGGACATTTTCTCAATTACTGATCAAGGGGGGAGGACCCCATTGTGGGTGGTGCCATCCCTGGGCTGGCAGTCTTGGGAAGCAATCTAGTAAGTTACATCCCTCCATGGCCTCTGCATCAGCTCCTGCTTCCTGCCCTGTGTGAGTTCCAGTCCTGACTTCCTTTGGTGATGAACAGCAATGTGGAAGTGTAAGCAGAATAAACCCTTTCCTCCCCCAACTTGCTTCTTGGTCCTGGTGCTTATGCAGGAATGGAAACCCTGAGACATCAGGTTTGGCTATGGGTGTGCCTGTGAGGGATTCTCTTAACTGATGCAGGAGGCCCAGGTCACTGTGGGCAGCACCATCCTAGGCAGATGGTCCTTGGACGTACAGGTCATATAAGAAAACTAGCTAAGCGTGAGCCAGCAAGCTAGCTGCTGAATGAGACAGCCATGATCTTGCCTTCTGCCTTGATATTCTTCCAAGTAACAAAACGACCCAGACCCAGACGGGAAATGGACATTTTACTCTCTCCTAAAGTGCTGTTGCTTCGTGTGTTTTTTATCACGCCAAGAAAAAAAGGCCTAGAGCACTGTATTGGGAAGAGCAGATGATACACCCATTTGAATCTATGTTATATGTACTTGAGAGCAGATGTCCTCAGCACCCTGTGGGCAAAGAGAAGGAAGGGCTGAGAACCCAGAGATGGGCCAGCTGGCAGAGGGCAGTCCTTCCATCGCTGTCCTCTCCTTTAAGTCTGTTTTTTGTTTTTTGTTTTTTTGTTTTTTGTTGTTTGTTTGTTTGTTTGTTTGTTTTTGGTTTTTTTTTTTTGAGACAGGGTTTCTCTGTGTAGTCCTGGCTGTCCTGGAACTCACTCTGTAGACCAGGCTGGCCTCGAACTCAGAAATCCGCCTGCCTCTGCCTCCCAAGTGCTGGGATTACAGGCGTGCGCCACCACGCCCGGCGTCTCTCCTTTAAGTCTGAAGAGAAATGTCCCAGGACTTTCCTCTGAAATTACCTGAGGGGGCCCGTCCTCTGGAAGCACTTTAGTCCAGGACATCCCGAGGAGAATCTGGAAGCCTGCCTAGACCCACCCTACACTAGATGCAAACTGGTGTTCTTCAGAGCACCGTGAACAGGAACAAAAAGAACTATACAAAGAATCAACCAAACCAGGGGCTGGTTCTTTGAAAAGACAGATAAACCCTTAGCCAGACTAAGCAGAGGACACAGAGACAGTATCCAAATTAATAAAATAGGAAATGAAAAGGGAGACATAACAACAGATACTGAGGAAATCCAAAAAATCATCAGATCCTACGACAAAAGCCTATACTCAACAGAACTGGAAAATCTAGATGAAATGGACAATTTTCTAGGCAGACACCACATCCAAAAGTTAAATCAGGATCAGATAAATGATCTAAACAATCCCATAACTCCTAAAGAAATAGAAGCAAAAAAAGCCCAGGACCAGATGGGTTTAATGCAGAGTTCTATTAGACCTTCAAAGAAGACCTAATACCAATACTCTTCAAACTATTCCACAAAATAGAAATAGATGGAACACTACCCAATTAATTTTATGAAGCCACAATTATCCTGATACCTAAACACACAAAAAGATCCAATAAAGAGAACTCTAGTTCAATTTCCCTTATGAATATCGATGCAAAAATACTCAATAAAATGCTTGCCAACCGAATCCAAGAGCACATCAAAACAATCATCCACCAGGACCAAGCAGGCTTTATCACAGGAATGCAGAGATGGTTCAATATACAAAAATTCGTTAATGTAATCCACTGTTTGAACAAACGCAAAGAAAAAACCACATGGTCATTTCATTAGATGCTGAGAAAGCATTTGACAAAACCCAACACCTCTTCATGACTCATCCGCCCACAGAGAGATGGGAATTTGATGGCAGTCTGAGGTTTCAGCTGCTAATGGGCATTCCTATGCATGCCTCTGTGTGGATATAGGACATTTCTCCTTTTCAAAGAATTTATTTTGTTTTAAATTATGTGTTTCTAGATGTCTGTGTGTGAAGATGTGAGTGTAGTCCACCGAGACGAGAAGAGGGACTCAGACCCCTTGAAGCCGGAGTCACAGGCAGTGTGAGCCGCCCAGCGTGGGTGCTGGGGACTGGGTCCTCCGCAAGAGCTCCCTGTGCTCCCGTAGCCGCTGAGCGATCCCTTGGGTGCCTTTCTCTTGAAGAAAAGTCTGGGAACATGCCTGTGAGGGCACATACTTGGTACCACACTGGCACCTTATTCCACCCTATCTGGTGCTAGCTGCTTGTGGCCAGCCATGATCCTGTATTAGGAAACAGAACACCCCGAAACCGAGTTGGGTGACGGAGGAGTCCCGTCCTGTTACGTTAGGCGCGTCGGCCCCTCTTTTGTCTCGCATATTCACTGTTTTCACGCTGCCTGTGCCGCCGGTCATCCAGTATCACGAGGGTTCTCGCGCTGAGGACTGGGGGATTACGGTTTGTGTTCACATGAATATGTCATTCTTCTGTGTCATCTCCCATACCACCCACCTCATGTCTCATCACATGGACATGTGTCACTCCGTGCCATCGCAAGCAGGGTGAATGTGGTACAGTACGATGTTTTGTATTAGTCTGAATGAGAAATGTCCCAGACAGCCTCAGGCATTTGAACACTCGGCGTCCCACTCCTGGCACTGTCTGGGGCGGTTTGGTTGGCGCCACCTGCCTGGTACAGATGCCACTGGGGAGGGAAAGGCCTTCCGCCACCTTCAGTCGGCTCCCTTTCTTTTTCGCTTGTGGCTCGGGATGTGAGCCCTCAGCCTGCTGTTCCTGCTGCCACAGCTGCCGCCATCTTAATGTTCTACCACCATAGCCCCTTATCCCTCTGGGAACACCAACCAGAAATAAACTAACACTCTCTTCCTTAAAAAATAAAAAATAAAGTCTTGGAAAGAGCAGGAATTCAAGGCCCATACCTCAACATAGTAAAAGCAATCTACAGCAAACCAGTAGCCAACATCAAACTAAGTGGAGAGAAACTTGAAGCAATCCCACTGAAATCAGGGACTAGACAAGGCTGCCCTCCCTCTCCCTACCTATTCAATATAGTACTGGAAGTCCTAGCCAGAGCAATTGGACAACAACGGGAGATCAAAGGGATTCAATTGGAATGGAAGAAGTCAAAATATCACTATTTGCAGATGACTTGATAGTATACATAAGTGATCCCAAAAATTCCACTAGAGAACTCCTAAGCCTGATAAACAACTTCAACAAAGTGACTGGATATAAAATTAACTCAAACAAATCAGTAGCCTTCCTGTACTCAAATGATGAAGAGGCTGAGAAAGAAACTAGGGAAATAACACCCTTCACAATTACCACAAATGCTATAAAATACCTTCGTGTGACTCTAACCAAGCAAGTGAAAGATCTGTGTGACAAAAACTTCAAGTCTCTGAAGAAAGAAAATGAAGAAGATCTCAGAAGATGGAAAGATCTCCCATGCTCATAGATTGGCAGGGTTAATATAGTGAAAATGGCCATCTTGCCTAAAGCAATCTACAGATTCAGTGCTATCCCCTTCAAAATTACAACCCAATTCTTCATAGAGTTAGAAAGAGCCCTGGAGATCGATACGGCTTATTAGGATGCTGCCCCGCAATTCCTGGCGCCCAAGGTCCAGAAGCGATGGATCCCCGTGGACCCCAGCTGCAGCTGAGTCTGTGGGGGCGCCATGTGGCCTAGGTAGCTCTAGGATGAACACGTTTGGTGTAGCATATGGCTCTGTGGGGGCAGGGCCTGGCACAGCAGGGCCTGGATAAGGAACACCAGGGTGGGGAACATGATGGTCCCAAGGAGGAAAGGGTCCTGGGGGTCCTGGGGGTGGTCCGGTTGGAGGCGTGGAGGGATATATCCCTGTTGGTACTGGTCCAAAAGGCACGGTAGAGGGTGCTGCACCAGTCGGTGGGAGTCCAGATGGCACTGCAGGTGGAGCACTCGCTGAGCTGACATTGGTTCTCTCAACAACCTCGCACCTCCCCACACCCGCCCCCACACCCCTCCCCCTCCCCCACTCCCATCCCCCACTCCCATCCCCCACTCCCATCCCCCACCCGCAGTCTTGTCCTCCCTGGGCTCTAGACCGAGCGTCCCAGCTCTTGATGGAGACTGGAGACTCGGTAAGGCCAGCCACGCAGTCTGATGGGACACGGCTGTACCTTAGCTCACGCTCTGATCCCCTTTAACCATGGGCGCCAAACCAGCGTGCATCCCGAACCACAAGGGGGAAGGGTTACATTTCTCCGGAACTGTTTCTCCCGGCCGTCCCTGTGCCGGTCCAGCTTTATTTTAAAGGGGCAGTGTGCCTTTTACCCGGGATATGCTACATTTAAACTTGGGCTATGAGTAAGTTTTCACCCCACCTTGGTTGGCCAACTTGCCGTGGTTATTTTATTCCGGGGGGGTTGCTACACTACCTGTTGTTTTTAAGTATCCATTTGGGGTCTCTAGCCACATTGGGCCATATTGTTCCCGAATTAAAAAAAAAAAAAAACGCGGGAGAACTTTTAAATTTATAATAAGCTTAAAAGCGCTGGAGCTGGGCAGAGATCACCCTCTGCTAGTTTGTCTTCGCCCCTGTGTGATTGCCGAGAAGTCACTTGCGGGGTCCCACCTGGGCTGTTCCTGCTCCCTCGGGGCCGGGGGCCAGGCCGTGATCCGCCTACCTCCTGGTGACTTCCTTCCTTCCCGCCCCCCTCACTTTCTCTCCAAGCCAGGGAACCTTTGCCCCGCCTACCTCTATCTCTTCTGCTCAGTTACAGGCCTTCGGCAACTTTAATTAACCAATAAAAATAATGGAGGGCGGGGCAGTTTTCCGTAATGAAGGCTGGTGTACTTGGGGAGCCGCCAGTCTTGGGACAGCCGGATCTTCGGATACCATAGTTAGCGTTTGAATACCCAGCAGCACCAGACCAACGCCAACAAATCAGAGATGGAAGGAGAGGAGGGAGAGACAGAGCTCCAAGTTCGTGGGAGGATGGGAACGGGTCCGCGCCCATGCCCGCAGGCTGGGAATTAACTTCTCTGTCTATCCATGAGAATAGATGGACGCTTCCCCGGAAGCTCAGTGCTGGTGTTTAAGGGATCCACTGGTGAAGACCTGTCATTGTCTTCACTGTGGTCCTATGGAGTCCAATGGCTGCGTTCTGGAGTAGGGAGCCGTAGCATCACCTATTAGTAGTCCTGATGCGTGAGATAGCGTTCGTTGGGATCCTGATGGCCCCTTCCCTTGCTAAGCCAAGAGCAACGGGCGGATGGGGGAGAGGCTGCGTGGCCAGAGAGGTTGATGTTTGACCCTGGATGCAAATGACTATCTGAGGGGGATATAGTCGGGGTGTCCGGACCATCTGGAGCAAACAGAATGAAGGCCCATGTGAGGTCGGCAGAGGGAAGTGGAAATCCCGGTCTGTGGAAGCATCTATAACATCAGTTGACAGGTTCCCGTCAGAGCCAGAGTGCAGGTTTGCAGAAGAGTACTCCTATAGCCAGCCCTGCCCCATCGCCAGCACACGGAGGAGAACTTTCTAAGTACCCACGTGCTCGTCAAGTCTGCGTCTGAGACGCCCCCTGTGTCTCCATCACCCCGAGACGCTCCGGGTGGGAAAAGTCCCTCCAACCCATTCGGGCTCAATGCTAGGCCTGGCCGCATGTGCTTGGGCTAGGCCAGGATGTCCTGGCCAGGCTAAGTCTCGGTGTCATGGGTTAGTGTCACCACCCTCAAGACGGGTGTCCCTCTGGATTTAGACGTGTTTAGGATGGGACAGAACTCACAGGTGATGTCCAGGTGGAATGGGTCATGTTAGACGACACCCACTATGTTGCAGGTTGCACACTCATGGGGTTCTATGTCCGTTGTGACACGGATAAAGAGTCCTGTTGTGTCAGGGACCCTGCGAGCCTCGAGGCCAGCAGGACGACCATCCACATGAGGTGAAGAATGAGCTCGGGTCAGGGCCATGTTTGCAGGCACTGGGTCAAAAGCTTCCAGCATCAGGGCCCAAGAGATGCCTCCGAGGTTAAGAGCACTGGCTGCTCTTCCAGAGGTCCTGAGTTCAAATCCCCAGCAACCACATGGTGGCTCACAGCCGTCTATAGTGAGATCTAGTGCCCTCTTTTGGCATGCAAGCAGAACACTGTATACATAATAAATAAATCTTTAAAATAATAATAATCCAGCGTGTTTGGAGAATAGGTTTCTAGTTATCACAGCAAAGCTCTCTGTACCTGTGACCTTTGCAATAAGGATGCGTCCTATTGGCTGATAAACGGGCCTCTAGAGAGAGGGGGTTTGTGACAACGATGGATCCTACTGATAGAGGATGCAAAAGGGCAGATGGAACCTCTTTCATGATGATCGGTTTGACTCACTATTCGGGCGTAAACAATTCTCAGGACATTGGAGGGATTCCGGTTGAAGCCGTCGCCTAAGAGAATAGCAAAGAATTATCAGGTTGTCTGTTTAACAGCTTTCACTCTGGCCTGCCAGGTGACCCGGGGTCACACACTCCCTGCCTTTGAAGAAAATAGCAGTGCGTGCATCCTACACCGCTGTCCTAGGATGGGTTTAACCTGTCACCTTCTGAAAGGTTCTGATTATGTGTCTTCCACGCAGGCAAGCTGTATTCTGAGCCTTGGTCCACATGTTACCACGCCCCCCGCTCCGTGGGGTTCGGACTGCAGCTTGTGATTTGGGCTTGGGTGCTGTGCAGACAACAGAGACCAGATGGCCCTCACGGGACCCCTGATCATTGCAAAAGCCCCTTTCAACCAGTGCCGGTCCCTCTAACCTTGTCCCCCAAATCCACACTTAGAGAATCAGGCAGCAACAATCACAGGCAGGTGCAGGGTGTTCAGAGATGGCAGGCCCCTGTGCTGTGCGGGAGGACAGGTCTTAGTCACATGGGAGCTAAGCAGCAGAGGCTGATGGTCCCTAGGGTCCCAGCGTCACTTCCTACAGTGCAGTATGATGTCCTGTGTCCCTCCGGCTGCACTGACCTCCACCGCTCAGCCTGGGCCAGAGTCCTCCGAGGCTCTCAGAGACGAGTCATGGGGACACTTCCCACTGGCCTCCCACAGGGAGCCTCAGAACCTGTCCTCAGGACTTGATGTTCAAATAGACATGTCACCCAGGAGACCAGGGGCAGGCCTGCCATTCAGCTTGAAGTCCAAGCTAGACTCTGCTCATGTGCTTGATGAGGACTCGTTGGAAGTCAGACAAACCCAGGGATGGCTCAGAGGCTCTGGTGGAGAGATGACAGGCACCACAGGTCTCTGTCCGAGGTTTCAGTTCCTGGGAACCCAGCTGTCTTAGAGCTTCCATTGCCGTGAGCAGACACCGTGACCAAGGCAGCTCTTACAAGGACAGCATTCAGTTAGGGCGGGCCCACAGGTTCCGAGGTTCAGTACATTATCATCGTCAAGGCAGGAAACACGGCGGCGTGCGGACAGACATGGTGCTGAGAAGGGACTAAGAGCTCTACATCTTGATCCAACTGTACCCAGGAGAGGACTGGTTTTCAAGGCAGCCAGGAGGAAGGTCTCAAAGCCCACCCCCACAGTGACACACTTCCTCTAAGGAGGCCACACCTGCTAATAGTGCCACTCCCTGGCCAGACACTGGCTTTTTCCCCTGAAGGGCCGTGGTTAGCAATACCAGGCTGTGTCTTCTCTTTGCGCATGTACCCTCAGTTAGCACTTACTTGGCTAGCCTTGGCCCAGTCTTCCCTACAATTAGACTATATGACGCTGTGCTTCTTAATAACCTTGCTTCGCAGAAGCCATCGGACCCCCTGGTCCCAGCTTTTGCTTTCATCAGCTTTACTTCTCATCCTTGATCCTACCCCTCAACGCCTCACCATCTGGGGCTCGTATTCCTACATTTTGGGCCAGGGACTGACACGAGCCAGAGTCTGCTAAACAGCCATGTGAGCCGGCGTGATCTAGTGTGATGTGCGCACGGGCTTTGCAACAGAGCCAACAGTTTCTTCTTCAGTCTTCCCTGCCCCTCGTCTCATCATAGTGGAGACCACGTAAAGATCTCGCTTCAAATACAGATCATGTGACTCGAAGCAAATAGGACATAGGAACTTGGGGAAACTGTAGCGTGGGGCTGCCCTGAGTGTGTCTCACAGGTGTGGGTTAAGGAATGTATAACACTAACTTTCTCCACATGAGAACATCGTTATTTCTTTTTCTTTTGTAAGAAGGTCTCACAGTGTTTTCTGCCTGGCCTGGAACTCACTGTGTTGACCAGGCTGGCCTCAGACTCACAGAGATTTGCCTGTGTCTGCCTTGTGAGTGCCGGGATGAAAGGCATATACCACCAAGCCTGGCTAAGAGCCGTCTCTTGAGGCTTCTATGACACCCCAGTAATGCCACATGGGGCACCAAACCTTTAACATGGGGGATGTGTCAGACCCATCTACATTAGTTGGCGTCTTGCTGTAGGCTGCTGTAAACTGGAACCCAGGTCAACCAGGGCAGTGGTGACCTAACACTGCAAGAAACTGTGTAGCCAACAACAGTGCTGACCTAGGAGTGAAATCTGCGGGATTTGGGATTCAAGAAGGACAGCGAAACTGAATACTATTTGGTGAGAAAGTTATTAAAAGACAATTTGTAACGTTAGCACGTGTTACAGGCGGACATACAGCAGCATGGTGCGGTTAAGCACTAAATGGTTATCCCTTCCTAAGGTTTCCACAGGAAGGAGGATGAGAAGTTTCCATTCTGCGGAGGCTGGGCAGACAGGTCAGTGATGAAGAGCCGTCTTGCTCTTCCAGAGGACCAGATTCAGATCCCAGAGCCAGTGTGGTGGCCCACACCTGTCTAACTCATTGTCTGGGTATTCAAAGCTCTGTTCTGGCCTCTACGGAGCACAGGCACGCATGCAAGCCGAACGTCTGTAGACACGAAATAAAATGAGAGGCTCGTCGCGGCCCCGCCCCCCACCGGACTGCCTAGTTGGGCCTCAGTGGGAGAGGATGCCTACAACCACTGGATGTCTGAGGGTGGGGCGGCACCAGGGGGGCTTTTCCTTCTCTGAGGAAAAGGGGAGGGGCAATGGAGGGAAGGATTTGCAAGTGTGGGACTGGAAGGAGAGGAGAAACGAGCAGTCAAGATCAGGATCTAAAGTGAATAAATAAAAAGAGGGGCTGGAGCGATGGCTCAGTGGTTAGAGCACTGACTGCTCTTCCAGAGGTCCTGAGTTCAAATCCCAGCAACCACATGGTGGCTCACAGCCATCCGTAATGGGAAACAAATAAAAACCGTATGGAGCAGATCGAGCAGGGCCTGGAGCGAGTGGGGCTGGAGAGACGGCTCAGCGGTTGAGAGCCCTGGCTGCTCCTCCAGAGGCCCTGGGTTCAGTCCTCAGCACCGACGTTAGGTGACTCGTGACTATGTCTGTCACTCCAGCCCAGGCGCTCCAATGGCCTCTCCTGGCCTCCTGCATGCACAAGGTCATACTTCATGCAGACACACGTAAGTTACAAACAAGGGGGTCTGCCGGGTGTGGTGGCACACGCCTGTAATCCCAGCACTTGGGAGGCAGAGGCAGGTGGATTTCTGAGTTCGAGGCCAGCCTGGTCTACAGAGTGAGTTCCAGGACAGCCAGGGCTAGAAACCCTGTCTCGAAAAAAAACAGAGAAACCCTGTCTTGAGAAGAAAAAAAAACAAAAAACAAAAAACCCAAATCCAAAAACCAAAAACAAAAAGCAAAAAAAGAAAAAAAGAAAAACAAGGGGGTCTTTTTTTCAAAATCATGTCACTCCTTATAAATTACTACTGTAATCCTAGCATTTGGAAGGTGAGATGGGAACTTCAGGAGTTCAAGGCCAGCCTGAACTACCTGAGACTCATAAAAAAAATAATAATGAAGCTAAGGATGCATTTCAGTTGATCGCATGCTTGCCCAGCATGCACAAAGCCCTGGGTTCGAACCTCAGTGTGGCTTAAAACCTGGCACAGTTGTGCTCACCTATAATCCCACCACTTGGAAGGTGGAGGCAGGGGGATCACGAACTCAAAGCCATCCTCAACTACACTGCACATCTAGCGCCATCCCGGGCTACATGAAACTAATTTTTTTTTATTTTTTTAAACTTTTATCAATTCTTTTGAGAATTTCACACAATGTATTTGCCTACAGGCCATGTGATGAGGGTGCGGTGGTCTCGATGGAGACTCTCTCTTCCCGGATGAAACTAGCCTGTATTAAATTCACAAAAAAAAAAAAAAGAAAGAAAGAAAGAAAGAAAGAAAGAAGAAAACAAAAAGAAAAAGGAAAGCCACCAGCACCATGGGGTTAGACACAAACACTGTATAATATTTTTCTGGCCTTGGGCGTCCGTGGATCTGGGCCTCCGCGCACTGCTGAAGTCAGTTCCCTGCAGTTTCCGAGAAACAATTGCATGACGGGCCTGTGAGGAACAGATCAGAACCGTCTCTGCCGTCTGTGCCCGGGTGGATCACCCCAATGCACTGCTCCAAATGAACTTTTTGTTTAATTGTCTCAGATCGGTTTTTAGCACTTTTTAAATTCACTTTACGTCCCGACCCGTGCCCCTCACCCCCTCACACTGTCCCTCCGCCCATCCGCCCTCCAGTGCTCCTCTGAGACGGTGGAGCACCCGTACCCCCCCCCCACCCTGACATGTCAAGTCTCTGCAGGGCTAGGCACACCCTCTCCCGCCGAGGCCAGACAGGGCCGCCCAGTTAGGGGAACGTACTCCCCCAGCCACGCAACAGCTTCAGCAATAAACAAACATCAAAAATAAACTTTTTGATGTCCGTGGTGAGAAAACAAAACCGAAGGGAATTCTAGAACACAAGAAGCTGATGACCGGTGTGCTGGGATCATCCTCGAGCCTGGCGGGATTGCCAGCGGTGCGCAGCTATTCCCAGCTCTTCCCTAAATCAGTCAGTAGGAAACAGTTCAGCAGTGAGAGCAGGGCCCTCCGATCCCCTCTGGCATCCACGCCTGGCTGCTGCTTGTGCCAACAAGATGCCTTGGATTCAAGGCATCCAAGAGATCGTGATTGCAATGACGCGATATGCCCAGTAGATGGCACCATCGGAATGCCCGTAGGGTTGGGATCATCCTCTGGAGCCCGGGAGGAGGGGGATTCCTGATTGCAATAACACGACGTGCGCCACAGATGGCATTTCGCATTTTACGGCCCTATTTTCCTTCTTCCGGCCTTACGATCTTTCCAATGCTGCAGGGTCTCCAGGGTTTTGCGGTGAGCTGCAAGTGCCTCGTTTAGGGCTACACACTCCAGCATCACTCATTCTCAGCAATCTGGGCACCCAGGAGTCCCTCTTCACCGCCGTGCTGGCTAGTTTTACATCACAAACGAGCGGTATCTGAAAAAGAAGAAAGCTCGGTTGAGAAAATGCCTCCATGGATCAGGCAGTAGGGCTTTTTTTTTTTTTTTTTTTTTTTTTTTAATTAGTGGCTGATGGGGGGGGGTGCTCAGCTCGTTGTGGGTGGGGACATCCCTGGGTAGGTGGTCCCGGGTTCCGTCAGAGAGAAGGCTGAGCAAGCCCTGGGACACGTACCAGTAAGCAGCGCCCCTCCGTGGCCTCTGCACCGGCTCCTCGGCCCGCCGGTTCCCGCGCCGTGTGAGTTCCTACCCTGACTCCCCTCAGTGTCCGACCTAGAAGCAAACGCTGAGATAAACCCTTTCCTCGCCAGCGTGCTCTGCGCATGGTGTTCCATCACAGCACGAGTAAGCAATCTTACATTGGACGAGCATTCACTGGACACCAATCTACTGGGTGCCAATGACGTGCACCGTTGGCGTCTGTTTACCTTAGGAAAGTGTCCTTCCTGAGCGTTGCACGTGAAGCCACTCAGAGGCCGGTGAAGCACCTCGGCTGGTGAACCGCCTGACACCAAGCCTGAAGGGGTGACTCGGCTCCCTGGGACCCACACAGTGGAAGGAGAGAGGCAACTTCTGAAAGTTGTCCTCTGACCTCTGTGCGTGTGTTGGCACATGCAAGCTTGCATGCGCTCCTGTATGCATGTATACATGCATCGGGGAATGCGTGTGAGCGAAG
>OZ030005.1:5055696-5220696 GCA_964023405.1 Apodemus agrarius | reverse complement strand
GTGGAACCGATCGCTTTCTCCTTGGGTCTGAGGCCCAATCCATACCGGGGGTTCATACCTAGTACTACGAGCCTGGCCAAAACTTTATAGCTAAGGGGTTATGGGCCCCATGGGGGAATCTACTACTGATGTTCTCTTAAACAAACATGTAGTCAAACTGCCTTCTAGACGTTTCTGTCTATACCACAGACTAACGCAGCTCCCGGCCTTGGCCAGCCAGAGAAGTCTCTTCTAGAATCAGGCATCAGTTAAAGCAGAAACTCATACATGGACAAAGGGCTGAGAATAAGGGAATATTTAGTGCTCAGACCTAAACAAGACATCGCTATCGCCAAAGAAAAGGGCGTGATGGAAAGGCGGTAAGAACCAGAAGGCAGGGACGAGAGCCCCAAAATGCTGTTTTCTGGATATGACACGGCCATTGCAATCATGCACACACAGCAACCCCCAAAAGCCAGGAAAGCAGGGAAGGGATTCGTCGGGAAAGGGACAGGACTCAGCAAGAGCAAGAAGGGGTAAGAGAAGTCAAAGAGAGCCGGGCAGTGGCGCTCGCCCTTAACCCCAGCACTCGGGAGGCAGGGGAGGGCGGATCTGAGCTCCAGGCCAGCCTGGTCTACAGAGCTAGTTCCAGGACAGCCAGGGCTACACAGAGAAACCCTGTCTCAAAAATCAAAAAAGAAAAAAAAGAAAAGAAAAGAAACAAAGAAATCAAAAGAAAGAAAAAAACTAAAAGAGAATGAGTTTGGCACCAATCCATCGTATGGAATTATTTTAAAATTAAATTACTATAACAATAAAATATAACAGAGCCCTCAACATCAGAGCAGGTCACCTATTACATAGCCCATGACCACCGGAAACTGTCAGCGTACACAGGGAGAAGAGTGAGGCATCTTACTGGTGTTATAAAAACAGCTTTGCCCTTGGAGCGCAATGGGGGGTGTGAAAACCCCTCAGAGTGCCCCCTCACATGCCTGCACATTCTAGTCTGAGGGTCCCAGCCCTCTGCTTTCTGTACTGACCTCCAGTTAACTCAGCGCTCCTCAATGACAATTACCACCACATTAATTTTATTATTGTGAAATCTAATACACACACAGGGTAGCTGCTCCGTGTGCCAGATTGCTTAAAAAAACAATGGAGCCCAGAATTGGTGGTAGAGCCCCTGCCTAGAATCCCCCAGTGAAGGGGCTGGGGGCGTGGCTCAGTGGTAGAGCCCCGCCTAGAATCCCCCAGTGAGGAGCTGGGGGCGTGGCTCAGTGGTAGAGTCCCACCTAGAATTCACCAGTGAGGGGCTGGGGGCGTGGCTCAGTAGTAGAGCCCCTGCCTAGAATCTCAATAGCACAGGGAAGGGGTAAGGCTATGGCTCTGGTTGAGTTGGGCCCTAAATTCAATCCTCTATGCTGTAAACACAATAAATCAATAAACATAAATAAACCTCTTCTCCTGACAGTTACAGCCAAGTCCTCAGAGTTAGTCCTCACTGTACTAGGCTGGTTCATATGGTTGGTTCCCCAACCCAGTAATCACTGGCCATGGAAATCCTACAATGATTGGCTCTGTCCGGATTTTGCCTCCGTCCCTGCAGTTGCTGATAGCGTGGATATGGTCAGCTTTGTTCAAATAAAGACAACTGAGACCAAGCTGCATGGAGGCTGGGCATGGTGGTCCGCACCTGTGATCCGCTTGGACGGTGACGGCCAGAGGATGGGAGTTCAGGGCCAGCCTTGACGGGGTTGCATGAGACCAGTCTCAAAAAAAAAAAAAAAAGGAAAAGAAAAAGAAAAAAAGAAATGAAGAGGAAGAAGAAAGGAGGAAGAAGAGGAGAAGAAAAATGGAGAAGAGACAGCGGGGGGGGGGGGAGAGGGGTGCGGGAGGCAGAAACAGCTTGGAATTTTCCTGGGTTGAGGTGGAGAGCCATGTGGAGTTTTAAAGGAGAATCTTTGTTGTTGTTGTTGTTGTTGTTGTTGTTTTACACACACGCACGCGCACACACACACAGCCTAGAAGAAGAGCACTCTAAAGAGAGTGGAGTTATGTGTCAAAGTCCTAAGATTGAGCTTGCCCAGTAACTCAGAAACAGTGAATCCATTTCTGCGGCAGTGTAGAGTGTGCCCAAACCTGCACGCGGAAGGAACCCTGTGCCTTCGCCCCTGTCCCTTGGTGTCCCACGCCCTCTCCAGCCTACACAGAAACTTCCTTCCTCTTCCTTCCCCAGCTGTACCGTCTCCCACCTGTCCATGGTCACTGCGCACGTATCTCTCATCGGCTCTCTGTTCCCTTTACAAGTGGGTGTGATGGAGCTAAAGCATATTTACTTGACAGAAGCTTAATTATTCATCCGCAGGAACCTGCACAGGGAGTTAAGAGAGGCCACGGGTCAGGGTGGGGTGGAGAGGGGTGGACACGGAAGGTTCGGGGAGGCGGGGTCCACAGTGGGGCACACAGTGGAGGGACACGGGGTATGGCAGAGCAAGGGGTTGTGGAATCCAGGTGGAGTAGAGAGTCCGGGGTGGAGAGAAGTGTGGACTTGATACGTCAAGGGAAGGACAGAGGAAGAGGAGGACGGAGGGAAGGGTGGGAGTGGGGGGGAGAGACTGCGACTGGAGCTGGGACGCAGAGAACAGTGAATCAGATGGTTCCGAAGTGTACATATGGGAGTTCAGAGACTGGAGGGAAATCACGCCCGGCGGGCTCCGGACTGCCAAGGAAGTCTGGGGCAGGGGCGTGGCTGGGGGTGTGCATTACATTAGATTCCCCCACCCCTTGAAGTTCCAAGTCTTCTCCTTTAGTCCCGCCTCCTCCTCGGGAGTAACAAGCCCACCTTCCAATCAGAGCCGCAGGCTGGGCAAAGACCAGCCAATGGGGTGGCAGAGGTGGAGCTGGGGAGGGGGCTCACACGGACAGGGGAGGGGGACGCTGGGCATCGAGGGCTCTGGAGCCACGAAGGGCGAGCCATGGCGTTGGGGCTGCAGCGCGTGAGGTACAGGGCTTCGGGGATAGGCTGATGGGAATGGGGGCTCTCTTTGGCCGGGGTTTAAGGGAACCCCTCATCTCTGGGGTGTGGCTCAAGTTAAGGACACCCTGAGGCGCGCAATTGGGGGCACATCCCCGGTGCACCCTTCACCATAGAGGGTTGCAAGGTATCTGGGATTTACCCCCAGAGCTCCAGCTGTCCCGCCCCCTCCCCCTGGAACGGCTTTGGGGTTATGAGCTACAATTTCCTGATACATCGGGTTCAATCCTCTATCTGGCTGGGGGTGAAACTCCAAGTTCCTTATGGATCAGAGGTAGTCACTTTTGGGCAGTGGCCTCTCTTCCAAGAGAGTCTTTTCCTCCAAATCCCTGAAACCAGTCTTCCTTGACAGTCTAGCTCTTGTGAGGTTCAAAGGGGATTCCCCAAACCGAGGTTTCTAGGGAGTCCCTGAAAAGACCCTATTTCTGAATTCCAGAAGAGAGGTTTCTTTGACCATGCCCTTTCTAACCGTCTCCCAAGCTTCAAATTGCTCTAAAATGACGTGGGGGTTGGAGGGTCCCATTAGAGGCTGTATGGGACCCAACCAAGGTTCCCCCCCCCCTTTCAAAAAGTGGGCTGGTGGCTGGGGAAGGAGGCTGGCGCCTGTGAACCCAGCACTTGGAAAGCTATAGGAGAATGATGCTTTCACAGCCAGCCTGGCCTGCATGGCGAGTTCCAGGCCAGCTTTGGATTCCATAGAGATCTCGTCTCAAAAAAGAGCATTTAATAAGTAGGGCCACCCCTTTGCAGTGCCAACGGAACCAACCTGAGCCACTGCCCACAGCCTGGCTCTGTGTCTGTTTCATCTGCCAGACGGACGCAGTCTGTAACTGAGGGAGGAGGGCCCCACCCAAACCCTATTTGAGGGACATCCTTCGGAAAGATGCCCAGGCTAATCAGGGGAGGCAGGCAGCGCCCTCCAGTGGCTAGACACAGCTGGCTTGTCCTCGTGGGTTCCGCGTTCACCTTGCCACAGGTGCAGAGGCCGAGGGACCATAGCCAGTGGGGCCCATTTCGCCAGGTTGCCACAAGAGACCCCAGAAAAATTCCCTAGACTCTTGGCATTCCCTGTCTAAACTGGGGCATCCCTCACCCCTGACCCTCCTCCCTTGGCTTCCTAGATCTGATTGGTTTTTCTCTACACCCAGTTTTTACCCACCTCAACCCACCCAGGCTCCCCCTTTTCTGGCTCTGTCTGGCCCATCTATTTCAACTTCTGGCCCTGAGCCCACCAGGGAACTCAATCCCCCACCCTTTCTAAGCCATCTCTGATGCCGCCCGTGACAGCGCCCCCTTATGGTTGTGTAAGGCGCCTCTCCTAACTGAACTAGGGTGTTTCCACCCCCCTCCGGTCCCCCCCACGCCCCCTGTCAGCACCCAAAGCCAGCCCTTTCCTGCAGTGTCATCCCACGCGGCCACACACCCATTTGTAACTCGCACCCGCCTCCCGGCCGAGCTCCGGACCCTTCCTGCACCCCCGGGATGGCACTTGGCATCAGAGGGGGCTCGGGTGAGGGTGAGTCGTTACCTCCGGCACCGTGCGCCCCCTTCTTTCTTCTAGCTTCCGCCTCCAAGCCATCTTACTCTTTGTGGGGAGTATTCGTAGGAGAGCACACTGCCCTGAGTACCCACCTGAAAACAGGGTTTCCTGGAAAGACGGGACTGATGGCCAGACACCCCACTGAATGATCAAGGTCAGAGAGACTCCCCCACTGACCCCTGCTCCAACCCAAACCTTGTCCCCTGGCTTCTCAGGTCACCTCCAAGCGATATCAAAGGGGTCTCTCTACCCAGATGTAAAGTTAAGCATCCTCCACCCCTCAAACCCTCTACAGTTTTTGCAAGTCCCTCCAGTACCCAGCTAAGAGTCAGAGAGAAGCTCAGAATGTGAAGGGGGGGGGCTGTCTTAATTCCCTGAGCTGTTCAGGGTGAGAAAGAGATGGGGTCTTTTCTCTCTTGGCTAAGACACCACTGGGCCCCAAGTTCCCCTTTCCCGGCCTCACCCTGGGCCCCTGGGCCCCACCCTCTGTTCTCAGCTAGAACACGGAGTGAAGGTGGCAGTGTTCCAGGCGCACGTCCCAGGCCGGGCGCACTGCCAAGGGGTTGGACCAGAGCTGGGCCAGCCAGGGAGATCCGCACTGGTGCTGGGACAGGCGGAGCGGACTCAGACCACCAGGCAGAGAGGAACAGACAGGGGTCCCTTGGGTGGTGGGCACACCCTCTTGAAGAATAGCATTTCAGAACACCAGCTCTGAAGTCAGGGTTCAAACCCCCAAGCTCCCACTTCCTGGCTCTGTGATCTTGGGCCAGGGAGTTCCCTCCCAGAGTACCAGCTTCAAGTTTTGAATAATGAGAGTCAGAACTCTCCCAATGAGGAAACAGATGTCTTCCCCAGCACACACACACACACACACACACACATACACACACACACACACACACACACACACACACACACACACAGGTACCGAGGTGCCTGAAATCAACAGACCTGGCTCTCCTAGGGATCACTGTGTGGCCTCGGGCAATCTCTGTCACCCGTCTGAGGTGGCTTCCTAAGCAGGAAGGTAAGGGTGGGTGCGGGCTGGGTGTGAAGCTTGCCTGAGTAGCAACTGCGCAAAGCAGACTGTCATGGGCATGAGATGGCCCCTCGAGCCGCCCAAGCTAGCCCTGGCATTGCTCTGGGCCTCAGCCTCTGTACGAGACGGGCTAACCTCGAACCCATTACATTCAAGGATGTCCACGAACTCCTGCTCCTTCTGCTCCCACCTCCTTAGTGATAGAGTTGCGGGCGGGCACCATGGCATGTAGCTCTGCCAGGCAAATGCCCGTCCAACTGAACCGCATCCGTCTGTATGTATCTATCTTTGTTTGTATCTGTATGTGCCTATCTCGGTAGCTACCCTGTGTCTATCTTTTTTTTAACAAAATGACTATTTCTGTAACTAAATGCATGGGGGAGGGGGTGTGCATGCTTGCCTTTGAGAGTGTGTGAAGGTCAGAGGTCAGTTCTCTCCTCCACCTTGTGGGTTCCAGGAATCGAACTCACCACGTGGTCAAGCCGCTTCTGGTCCCTGTGGTTGTGTAAGGTGGGAATGGGGCTCTTGTTTCCAAGCGTGCGGCATACCGTCACGGTTATTCCATTCCTTTGAGATGTTCGTGTAAAAGCTGGGCATGTGATTACACACTCACGATCATACACACACATACTTGCATTCATGTACACATGTAATTGCACATTCCGAGGCCCATAGGTTACTCCAGGGTACAAGAGACTCAGACTAGAGCCTTTCGTTACTGACCCTAGCCAAATTGCCAAACCTTGCTTCCTAAGTCTCTGGCATATATTAACTCATTTAATCTTCAATCCACTGTAGGAATCCATCATGGTGATACAGTCCTGTGAGCTTAGCAGTCAGGGCTGAGGCAGGAGGATCATGAGTTTGGGGCATATCTGAGCTACCCAGTGAGACTCTGTCTCCCAGCCTCATCTCCCGCAGCCCCAAACCTAAACAAACAATCGAAAACGCCCTTCGAGAAGCTGGACGCTATCACGGCGCCCAGGAAGCGTAAGCGACCTGCCCAAGTCGCTCAGCTCCTGAGCTAGGGTGGGAGTGATGTCCGAACTGCAAGCCTGCGGCCGCTGAAGAGGCAGCGCCCACGCCCACTGCTTCACAGCAAGGCCAGAAAGCCAGGGAAAGGCCCACACTTCCCGTCAGAACATCCGGAGAACAGGCTGAGAGGGGAAGGAGGGTCCCTCTACAGCCACCAGCTGGCTCCTTCTATAGAGGAAGAAACCCTGCCACCCTAGCGTGGAGAGTAGGATTACAGAGCTCAGCTGCTTGGGAGGTGGGGCGCCGGCCCCACCCCCACCCCATTCCCCGACACTCTCTCTCTCTCTCTCTCTCCCTCCCAGTTCCCTCCGTCCCAGGGCCCCCAGCTCAGGGAGGCCCGCCCACCCCCACCCTCTGGGCAGGAAGACAAACAGGGCTGGAACAGTACAGTACGGGACGGAATGTCCTCTGGGCAGGCAGAACTGAGGCCCCTGCCCCCACCAGCCAAGAGGGAGTTCATAGGGGCGCCCCCTTGGCTCCTCTAATACTAACTAGGCCAGCCTGCCCCCTGACGGGCCTCTCACCGCCTTGCACTAAAGGCTCCCCCAAGCCACCCCCAGCCCCCAGACTAAAACATTTTGTAGTCCCACCCCCAACCCCAGAAGTGGCCTCTGCACCCCAACTGAAGACTGCTCCTTCCTACCCCAGAGCCGGCTTCCTGGGGGTAGGGGGTGGGCATCACACGTAGTTAGAGAAAAGCTTGAAAACAAGAAACTCTGACTGGGCTCCGCCAGGTACTGGTTGTGTGATCTCTTGGACAAAGGACTATCCCTTTCAAAACCTCAGTTTCCCATTTGCGCCCCATTGAGGCCAGGCAAGGTGGCATGCCTATAGATCTGTAATCCCAGTACTCAAGATCAGAAGCCTAGGGTCATCCTTGGCTTGGGACCCTGTCTTAAATAACTGGGGGCAGTGGTGTACGCCTTTAATTCCAGGAGGCAGAGGCAGAAGACCTCTGAGTTCAAGGCCAGCCTGGTCTACAGAGCAAGTTCCAGGACAGCCAGGGCTACACAGAGACACCCTGTCTCAAAAATAAAGAAGGAGGAGGAGGAGGAGGAGGAGGAGGAGGAGGAGGAGGAGGAGGAGGAGGAGAAGGAGAAGAAGAAGGAGGAGGAGGAGGAGGAGGAGGAGGAGGAGGAGGAGAAGAAGAAGAAGAAGAAGAAGAAGAAGAAGAAGAAGAAGAAGAAGAAGACCCTTTTGGGCTCCCCTGAGGATCTCACATATGACAAACTCACATATGACAAACACATAGGCTGATCAACTACCGTCTTATAGCTTAGAAATATTGTAAGCATCAATAATGACTATAAGACTAGATTTGATATACATTTACAAAAATAAACACTCAAAAAGTGTCTATAGGTACATACCTATAACCGTAGCACTTAGCAGGTGTTTGTGATCATCCTGAGCTACATAGGGAAACCCTGTCCAATAAACTTTGATATATAAAGTTTGGGGTTCTTTTTAGTTGGTTGCTTGTTTGTTTTGTGGCTGGGTTTCACTAAGTAGTTCTGACTGGCCTGAACCTGATTTTTGTAGACTAAACTGACCTGGAATTCAGAAATCTGCCTCCTAAGTGCTGGGATTAAAGGCATGTGTTGCTACGTCCGGAGTTTTGAGTAGGTTTACAACTTGGTAGGGAAAATAACCTAATAATAAAAATGGGTCATTGATAGATATATTTAATATTACTGATGAAAGATCTTTCCCGGACACACACACACACACACACACACACACACACTTGGAAAAGTAAGGCATTTGAAATGTACTAAAGTGTAGAGGTGCGGGGAAGAACACAGGGTTGGTTTGCTGTGTCACCCTTCGTGGGGCCCTGCCCCTCTTAGGCCCCTTTGCTGTGTCGTTAGACTTTGCGATATCTCCGTCTTTGAGAATCAGCTTGAGGACGGGAAACTGGGAGGGAAGGGGGCCTGGGAGGCTGGGACTCTCGGAGCTCCGGCTCTCCCTTGGACTCCAGCCAGCTCTGCCACCCCCTCCCACCGCGAGGCCTCCCAGTCCCCCAGGCGGCGGCTCGAGCTCGGGAAATGAGCTGTAGCTAAGTCCCGGAGAGGTCAGCGAGCCCCAGGCACACAACCTGGCGGAGAAGCCTGGAGCAAGGCCCCGCGGGAAGGGCCAAATGGACTGGGACCACGACAGGTAACATTCGGGGCAAGGACAGGGGCTCCGAGGGGAGAGACTGCCAGGCCTAGAGGTGTCGCCGGAACGCCAAGCGGAGGTGTCCCCCGGGCCATTTCCTTTCCTTTTCCTTTCCACAGGTCGAACACCGAGCTGCGCAAGGAGAAGTCGCGGGATGCGGCCCGCAGCCGGCGCAGCCAGGAGACGGAGGTGCTGTACCAGCTGGCGCACACTCTGCCCTTTGCGCGCGGCGTCAGCGCGCATCTCGACAAGGCCTCCATCATGCGCCTCACGATCAGCTACCTGCGCATGCACCGCCTCTGCGCCGCAGGTGAGCCCCGGACGCCCCGCCCCCGGCCGCTGCCTGCAGCAGAGGCCCCGCCCCTGGGAAGCCAGTCCCGCCTCCCTGGCCGCGGGATCCGCTTTCTAAGCGAGGCCCCGCCCCTTGGAGTACTGGACCAATCGGAGCCCTGGGTTCAATAATACCCCGTGAAAGGCCCCGCCCCTTAGAATCTAAGAGCGACACCTGGAGGCCTTAGGCTTGGTATTTTGCTCCTTTATTTGTTGAGTTTTTGGGTTGTTTTGTTTTGTTTTTGAGACAGGATCTCACTGTAGCTCTGACTGGCCTGGAACTTACTATGTAAACCAAGCAGGCTCTGAACTCACAGAGATCTGTCTGCCATCGGCAATTTATGTGTTAGTTTTCTTTTTTGTCACACTGGAGATGGAACCCAAATCCAAGGGGTGTGGTACCCAAGCACTGGACAAGGCCACATCCTCAACCCCTTACTCACAAGTTCTAAGCAGGAGCTCTACCACTAAACCATGCATGCCCATAGCCCCTCACTGGAGGGATTCTAGGCGGGGCTCTACCACTGAGCCACGCCCCCAGCCCCTCACTGGGGGATTCTAGGCGGGGCATAACCACTGAGCCACGCCCCCAGCCCCTCACTGGGGGATTCTAGGCGGGGCTCTACCACTGAGCCACGCCCCCAGCCAGCCCCTCCCTGGGAGATTCTAGGCGGAGTTCTACCACTGAGCCACGCCCCCAGCTCTTTTTTTTAATTGTTTTATTTTGACAGTATTCTTACTAAGTTGTTCAGACTGGCTTGGTAGGCCAGGCAGGACTTGCGTTTTTAACCTTCTGCCTCAGCTTATAGCTGCCATGATTAGCTAATCCTTCTCCACCCCAGGAGCCGCTACAACCATTCTTTTTTTTTTTTTTTTTTTTTTTTTTTTTTTTGGTTTTTTGGTTTTTGGTTTTTGGTTTTTTCGAGACAGGGTTTCTCTGTGAAGTTCGGGCTGTCCTGGAACTCACTTTGTAGACCAGGCTGGCCTCGAACTCAGAAATCCACCTGCCTCTCTCTGCCTCCCAAGTGCTGGGATTAAAGGTGTGTGCCACCACCGCCGCCCGGCCTACAACCATTCTTTTTTTTCAAAATTCCTTAAAGTCTCTCTTCATTCTCTTCCCTTCTGTAGTTCTATTTCTTATTTTCTTGTTTTTTTTTTCTTATTTTCTTAATGTCCACCCAAGGGAAGCGCTTGCATGCTCCCCCACCACACACACACACACACACACACACACACACTTTAGAATCCTAGAAATTTGAAAAGCTGTATTAGGGAAGCTCTGCCCATTAAATTCCATTGCCCCATAGAATTCTGGGGAAGACTTTACCCCTTTAGAATTCTGCTGGTTGTCCTCTGACCTCCACATCCACAGGAAACAATCCAACAGTCAAACAAATAAAATGTAATGGAAAGCCGGGCGGTGGTGGCGCACGCCTTTAATCCCAGCACTTGGGAGGCAGAGGCAGGCGAATTTCTGCGTTCAAGAGGCCAGCCTGGTCTACAGAGTGAGTTCCAGGACAGCCAGGACTACACAGAGAAACCCTGTCTCGAAAAAACCAAATCCAAAAAACAAACAAACAAACAAACAAACAAAAAGTAATGGGACGCTGTCTTATGAGAGTGCCTGACATTTTAGTATTCTGCCCATCTGCAAAATGTGCCCACGACTCTGGAATTCCAAGTAGCCCTTGGCCCTGAGCCAAGTGGAATTCCCCTTGAAATTTCAACTCCTCTGAGTTCAGTCTTAGAATCTGAGAGGATTATGTCCCCTCTGGGAGTCCGCGGTCCTGTTTCCACAGCGTAGAAGAAGGGCGTGGCAGACACACCTTGCCCTTTTTCTTGGGACTCCGAGACCCTAAAATTTTCTCCTACCCACCTGGGCACTTCTGTGCGTTCTAAGGGAAGGCGGAGGGGAGGCTGGCTGGGGTAGATCCGTGACTGACCACAGCTGCCCCACCCGCCCTCTCCCCACCGGCCTGGGCACCAGGAGAGTGGAACCAGGTGGGGAAAGGGGGAGAGGCCCTGGACGCCTGCTACCTGAAGGCCCTGGAGGGTTTCGTCATGGTGCTCACCGCCGAGGGAGACATGGCTTACCTGTCGGAAAATGTCAGCAAGCACCTGGGCCTCAGTCAGGTGAGCCCCCTGCTGTGTCTGCCACGCCCCCCGCTGGCGAGAGGGTGGGGCACCGTGGTTTCCCACACACAACCTTAGTTCTTCCTCTCAGGGCAGAGGGACGAGGGTACTGGGACAGGCTCGCTGCAGGGACAGCGGACAGCAGAAGTCGGGGAAAGTCAGGCAGGTCAACGGGTGTGTCCGAATGGGAAGGTTTGTCTCCGAGGCACTGAGGGGCCATGGAGGGAGTCGAACCAGGAGGGAGTCTGTGTTAGAGAGCCAGAATCAGATGTACAGTTTAGAAAAGAATGGGTTTAGAAAGGCTGGAGGTTACGAGATCATCAGGGAGTGGACACGAATCTCACGCGGGATAAAAGGAGCTGTGCAAGACGTCTGAGGACCAGAACTGACTTTGACACGCCCTTACCGCGAGCCCGGTATGAGAAAGCCCGTGTTCTTTTTTGTCTTTCATGTCAATGGCTGTGCAGTGGACCTCTGCTCCTCCTCCCTGATACATAACCCCACTCCTGGTACCAATTTCTCTGTGAGTGTGAGCTCTCAGAATCAGACAAGCGACTGCCCCAGAGTCTCAGACTAGGAAGTGGGGGAGCCAACCATCAATCCTAGCTACAGGAGGTGTTACTGGAAGAAAAGGGTGGAGCCCAGACATCACTGGCTTGGGCCCCCACTGTGACCCCCTCATGTGTCCCCTTTCATGTGTCCCCCTCCTCAGGGCCACCAGGCTCCCTTCCTAAACGGAAACAAGGAGCAGATTCTTGGACCCGCCCAGGGGGTGTGTGACTCGCCCCAGGGCCTGCCTTCCCACCTGACTCCTGCTTTTATTTTTGTTTTTTATTACTAGCAAAGGATTTATTTATCTATTTTATGTGTAGGAAGGGGGCCCTGAGTGTGTGTCTGTGTGTTTGTGTGTACAGGTGTGTGTGCGTGCATCATGTGCATTGCAGGTGAATCCTGAATATACAAGTGTACGTCACATGGATTGCAGGTGCCCTCAGGGGTCAGAGGAGGGCGTTGGAGCCCCTGGAACTGGAATTACAAGCAGGTGTCAGTCACCCAGGTCCTCTGTAAGAGCAGCAGGTGCTCTTAACTAGTGACCACTTTGCATCTCTCTATCCCCCGCCCCACCCCTACCTTCTTTTTTTTTTTTTTTTTTTTTTTTTTTTTGAGATAGGGTCTTACTTTGCTTGCCTGGAACTTGGTATGTAAACCAGGCTGGCCTGGAACTCACAGAGATGGAGCTGCTTCTGCCTCCTGAGTGTTAGGATTAAAGGCGTGGGTCACCACTCATGACTCCCCAATTTAAAGCATTCGCTTACTCCAGAGAGCCACAGACTCACCTCACTTACTTTGTTGAGCTTTTACACACACACACACACACACACACACACACACACACCTTGAAACACCGTCTCATATAGGCCAGGCTAGCCTCAAACCCACTACATAGCAAAGGATGACCTTGAACTCCCCATCCTCCTGCCTCCATGTCGACATTTCTGGGATCGTAGGTGCTTGGCACCAGGCCCAGACATTGTGTATCAGATGCAGGGCCTGTCTGCGTCAGGCGGGGCCCTACCAACTTAGCTATTCAGATTATCTGTCATTAAACTAGCATCTTATTACCATGTGACTATACCAGGATGTCTCCCCACAGACATACACGCACAAACACCACCCAGTTTAAACCCTGAACGCGGCAAGATGCATGTGACCTGTCCAGCCATTTAGAAAGGGTCCTAGTAAATATTTGGTGCTGATGCATGGTTGCTGAATGAATGAATGAATGAATGAATGAACTGATGACGTCAACTAGACTCCTGGTTTGGGCCAGAAGTGATAAGCAGAGGAAGAAGGAGGAGCTCAGGAGTCCGTTAAGTGTGTCTTCCGTCTGTCCATGACACTCTCTGTTCCCCACCCCCACCCCCGCCCCCACCCCCGCAGCTGGAGCTCATTGGACACAGCATCTTTGATTTTATCCATCCCTGCGACCAAGAGGAACTCCAGGACGCCCTGACTCCCAGGCCAAGTGAGTGCCGGCCCGCCCCCCACCCCGCCCCCCACCCCGCCCCCCACCCCGCCCCCCGTTCAGGGTGGGAAACTGGCCTGGGTGCCCCTCCCTGATCTGGAACATCTGCACAGAGAAACGTGGATTGAGCTAGCCACTCCCTGGGAGTCCCTCCCCAGGGGGCTCCCTTGTCCCCTGGGATCCCTTCCCTGCAGGGGGCGTCCCTTCGCTGGTTCCAGGTCTCAACTTTGGAGAATGAGGCTGGGGCAGACTTTTAAGATTTTTACTTTCGCCAGGTGCCGTGACGCACACCTTCAAACTCAGCACTGGGGACAGAGGCAGGCAGATCTCTGTGAGTCTGAGGTCAGCCTGGTCTACCTGTCTCAGAGAGAGAGAGAGAGAGAGAGAGAGAGAGAGAGAGAGAGAGAGAGAGAGAGAGAGAGAGAAAAGAAGGAGGAGGAGGAGGAGGAAAGGAAGGAAGGAAGGAAGGAAGGAAGGAAGGAAGGAGGCTGGAGAGATGGCTCAGTGGTTAAGAGCACTGACTGCTCTTCCTAAGGTCCTTAATTCAAATCCCAGCAACCACATGGTGGCTCACAGCCATCCTTATACAACGCCCTCTTCTGGTGTGTCTAAAGACAGCTACGGTGTACTTACATATAATAAATAAATCTTGAGCCGGGCGGGGTGGCGCACGCCTGTAATCCCAGCACTTGGGAGGCAGAGGCAGGCGGATTTCTGAGTTCGAGGCCAGCCTGGTCTACAGAGTGAGTTCCAGGACAGCCAGGACTACACAGAGAAACCCTGTCTCGAAAAACCAAAAAAAAAAAAAAAAAAAAAAAAGATTTTATTTTCAGGGGGAGGGAGAGTACGGGGGCAGGAGATGACTGTGCCCGTGAGTGCAGGTGACTTCAGAGGCCAGAAGTAGGTGTTGGAGTTACGGATGGTTGTAACTCCAGGTGGCCTGCCGTAGATTCGGGGATCCGAGGTCAGGTCCTCTGCAAGAGGTAACCATAAACGGTCGTAACCGTGAAGCCATCTCTGAGGCTGGGAGACTTTTAACATTTACTTGATGGTCTGCCCCCTGCCCGCGCCTTCCCAGGCCTGTCGAAGAAGAACCTGGAAGCCCCGACCGAGCGCCGCTTTTCCCTGCGCATGAAGAGCACACTCACCAGCAGAGGGCGCACGCTCAACCTCAAAGCGGCCACCTGGAAGGTAGGCGGGCTCGGTGGCAGCAGGGTGGGTCTGAGCCCTGTCTGAGCTTTCCCAGGCTCGGAGATCTGGTGGAACTCCTTCAGTCTGAGTCCATAGGGCATCGGAGCACCTATGAAACTGAGTGTCCCGGGGCCAGGCATTGAGGATGCAAAGGAAAGGTCCTCAGCTCCAGAATTAAACCTTGCAAGTTTCCCAAGGGTTGGAATGACGGTGCCAGAGCTGTGCAGAAGCAGCGAGAATCTTTTCTCCCAGTTCCCTATGGGACCCGCGGGCAGCCCAGGGCTAAGATGAGTACTCACAACACCCCACTTCACCCAAAGGTGCTGCACTGCTCAGGACATATGAGGGCCTACAAGCCCCCCGCACAGACTTCCCCTGCCGGGAGCCCTCGCTCCGAGCCTCCCCTGCAGTGCCTGGTGCTTATCTGTGAAGCCATCCCCCACCCAGCCAGTCTGGAGCCCCCGCTGGGCCGAGGGGCCTTTCTCAGTCGCCACAGCCTGGACATGAAGTTCACATACTGCGACGAGAGGTGGGCAGTAGCTTTGTGCGGCACCATACCCACCCACCACCTACTCAGTCTGTCTGTCGGTCGGTCGGTCAGTCAGTCTGTCTGCCGGTCGGTCGGTCAGTCAGTCTGTCTGCCGGTCGGTCGGTCAGTCAGTCTGTCTGCCGGTCGGTCGGTCAGTCAGTCTGTCTGCCTGTCTCTCCCCATCCTCTCCCTCTCTGTCTGTCTGTCTGTCTGTTTCTCTTCCTCTCCCCTCCCCCCCCCCTCTCTCAGGGCCTTAGAGTTCTGCAGGGGATTACGGGCCGTGCCAGGAGTAGAACCCAGAGCTTTGTGCACGCTAGAAAAAGCATCGTGCAGCCGGGCGTGGTGGCGCACGCCTTTAATCCCAGCACTTGGGAGGCAGAGGCAGGAGGGTTTCTGAGTTCGAGGCCAGCCTGGTCTACAGAGTGAGTTCCAGGACAGCCAGGGCTATACAGAGAAACCCTGTCTGGGGGGAAAAAAACGAATCAAAAAAAAAAAAAAAAAAAAAAGGAAGGAAAGAAGGAAGGAAGGGAGGAAGGAACAGAAGCAATGGCTCTAGGTCCTGACTTCTTGGGTTTCCGCCCTGGGTCTGCATCACCGACCGAGTCACTTCACCTCTCTGTGCCTCGGCGTCCTCAACCGTCCTATAGGAGAACAGTGTCCCCCGTCTTTCGTTCTCAGCACCCCTTGCGTTGCACAGTGAGGTGACTCTTTTCTCTTTGCAGTTTCTGTTCCTTCTTCGTGCTTCTTTCACATTCTTTTTCTTTATCTTCTCTGCTGCTTCCTTTGCCACCCTTCGCTACACACACACAGAGACACAGACACACACACACACACACACACACACACCATGTTTCTTTTCTCGTTTATTTACTTATGCTAGGGGTAGAATGCAGGGCCTTGCACATGCTTAGGCGGGGCTCTACCACTGAGCCACACCCCCAGCCCCTCACTGGGGGATTCTAGGCGGGGCTCTACCACTGAACCACGCCCCCAGCCCCTCACTGGGTTATTCTAGGCGGGGCTCTACCACTGAGCCACGCCCCCAGCCCCTCACTGGGGGATTCTAGTCTCTACCACTGAGCCACGCCCCCAGCCCCTCACTGGGGGATTCTAGGCGGGGGCTCTACCACTGAGCCACGCCCCCAGCCCCTCACTGGGTTATTCTAGGCGGGGCTCTACCACTGAGCCACGCCCCCAGCCCCTCACTGGGGGATTCTAGTCTCTACCACTGAGCCACGCCCCCAGCCCCTCACTGGGGGATTCTAGGCGGGGCTCTACCACTGAGCCACGCCCCCAGCCCCTCACTGGGGGATTCTAGTCTCTACCACTGAGCCGTGCCCTGAGCCCCTGGTTTTGTAAGATAAGGCCTTGCTCTATCCCGAGCCTCAAATTCGCAGCTCTGTTCAGCCTCCCGGGCGCCGCGATGGACTGACTGCAGGTGTAAGTCCCCACATTCTGCACTCTTTCCCTGTGTGTGATCCTCCCCTTGCCTTCCGTGGCTGCTCTGTCTCTCATCTTGCTGGTCTCCGACACCTGCCCCTTCCCCGCGTCCGAGCCCTGACCAGTACCTCTCCGGTTTACTCCAGGATCGCGGAAGTCGCTGGCTACAGCCCCGACGACCTGATCGGCTGTTCTGCCTATGAATACATCCACGCCTTGGACTCCGATGCGGTCAGCAGGAGCATCCACACGTGTAGGTGACCAGCATGTCCCCAGGCCAGAGCCAGCTGCGGTATGGCCCCAGCTGACACCAATTCTCGGCCTCCTGAACACAAAGCCCAGGGCTCTGTGGGACTCCTGTCTCCCCCTGAACCCCCAATACTGGGGCCCGCATAGCCTAAAGAATTGTGTCTTCTAAGACCTCCCACTCCCAGTTCCAGCTTCCTGAGCTTTCTACCACCAGTGTCCCTGCAGTGGCCCTTACCCCTACCTACCCTCTCCCCAGTGCTGAACAAGGGCCAGGCGGTAACGGGGCAGTATCGCTTCCTGGCCCGGACGGGAGGATACCTGTGGACTCAGACTCAGGCTACGGTGGTGTCAGGGGGGCGGGGCCCCCAGTCAGAAAGTATCATCTGCGTCCACTTCCTGATCAGGTGAGCCGAAGGGTGGAAGGGGTGTGTGTGTGTGTGTGTGTGTGTGTGAGAGAGAGAGAGAGAGAGAGAGAGAGAGAATGGGTGTGTCTGTGAGCATGTGTGTCTGAGTATGTGTTTTTTGTCTCTGGTTTGTGTCTGTGTCTGTATGTGTCCATGTTTGTGTGTCTGTGTGAGTATAGATATCTGCATGTGTATGTATCTGTGTGTGTCTGTGTTTGTCTGTGTGTGTCTGTGTGTGCATGTCTGAGTGTATATGTGTCTGTGAATGTGTGTATCTGTGTGTGCATGTGTGTCAGAGTATGCATGTTTGTGTCTGTGTGTCTGAGTCTATGTCTCTGTGTCTGTATATCAGTGTGTGTCTGTGTGTGTTTGTGTATGTTTATGTATATGCATTTGTGCATCTGTGTGTGTGTGTGTGTGTGTCTATGTGTATGTGTGTGTTATGCAGGTGTGTGTGTTACACACAGGCACACCTTCATATTGTGCATGTACAAGAAAGTACATAATGTCCCCCTGTGTGTGGAACATATGTGGCCATGTGAGTATACATGCGCATATCTGTGTACTTTTTTGTGCTTTTTTTGTTTGTTTGTTTGTTTGTTTTGGTTTTTCGAGACAGGGTTTCTCTGTGTAGCCCTGGCTGTCCTGGAACTCACTCTGTAGACCAGGCTGGCCTCGAACTCAGAAATCTGCCTGCCTCTGCCTCTCAAGTGCTGGGATTGCAGGAGTGCGCCACCACGCCCAGCTTTGTGCTACTTTTTTTTTTTGTTTTTTTTGTTTGTTTGTTTGTTTGTTCCTGGAACTCACTCTGTAGACCAGGCTGGCCTCGAACTCAGAAATCCGCCTGCCTCTGCCTCCCAAGTGCTGGGATTACAGGCATGCGCCACCACGCCCGGCTTTTGTGCTACTTTTAAAATGTAATTTAAAAAACATTTTTTGAGACAGACTCTCACTATGTAGCATGGGCTGTTTTAGAACTCTCTGTACACCAGGCTGGCCTCAAACTCAGAGATATTCCTGCTTTTGCCTCCCAAATGTGCACCACTAGGACCCCTCGCTAAGTTTTTAAAAATGTATTAGTGCTTTGAGATAGGCTCTTTTACTGGCCTCAAAACTTACTTTATGACCAAGGATGGTCTTGAACTCTTGATCTCAGGTGCTGGCCTCACTGGCATATAGCACAATACCTGGCTTATACTGATCATTTAAGTTTAAGAAAATGATGTGAAATAAGACCAGACTGAATATATGCCTAGAATCCCCCAGTGAGGGGCTGGGGCGTGGCTCAGTGGTAGAGCCCCGCCTAGAATCCCCCAGTGAGGGGCTGGGGCGTGGCTCAGTGGTAGAGCCCCTGCCTAGAATCCCCCAGTGAGGGGCTGGGGCGTGGCTCAGTGGTAGAGCCCCGCCTAGAATCCCCCAGTGAGGGGCTGGGGCGTGGCTCAGTGGTAGAGCCCCGCCTAGAATCCCCCAGTGAGGGGCTGGGGCGTGGCTCAGTGGTAGAGCCCCTGCCTAGAATCCCCCAGTGAGGGGCTGGGGCGTGGCTCAGTGGTAGAGCCCCGCCTAGAATCCCCCAGTGAGGGGCTGGGGCGTGGCTCAGTGGTAGAGCCCCTGCCTAGAATCCCCCAGTGAGGGGCAGAGGAAATGGCTGGGAGTGGAGTCCCTGCCTAGCATCTCTCAGAGAGCAGTTAGGGTTTTTTTTTTTGTTGTTGTTTTTGTTTTTGGTTGTTTGTTTCTTTTTTTTTTCTTTTTTTTTTTTTTTTTTTTTTTGGTTTTTTTTTTTTTTTGGTTTTTTCGAGACAGGGTTTCTCTGTGTAGCCCTGGCTGTCCTGGAACTCACTCTGTAGACCAGGCTGGCCTCGAACTCAGAAATCCGCCTGCCTCTGCCTCCCAAGTGCTGGGATTAAAGGCGTGCACCACCAATGCCCGGCCAGTTAGGGGTTTTAACTCAGTGGTAGAGCACTTGCCTACAGACCACCAGTCCAGAGACAGTCAGCCACATGTTTAAGGCCACGCAACTCAGAAATGGAAGAGCTGAGATTTGAACCCAATCTCCAGGGTTCAGAGTCCTTGTTATTAACCTCTGTGATGCTTAACTGAGAGGTGTTTGGGGAATGAATAAATTAATAAGCTCATGTAGCCTGTATGCATAGATACATCACCAGGAGCATAGGAGTTTTCGTGCATGCGCTCTTTAGATAGATGCTTGGGTGTCTACAGGTATTGCTCTCTGTCTATGTGTACCGAGTGTGTGCCTTTGTCACTACGTGCACCATGTCATTTAAGAGGCTAAAGGTAGCTGGCTTTGATCAGCCCATCTCCAGGATAGGCTTAGTGAGGGTAGAGAGTCCTACTTCTCCTGAGCACCAGACCCACCTGTCTTCTGCCCTACAGGATGCTCATCTTAATGAGATGCAAATGAATTCATGTTTCTCAACCTCAGACCCAGGCCCCCACAGCCGATTTACCCAGGCAGCGTTTGGATTGACTCCGGAGCCAGCGACTGTGGGCTGGGAGGTGCGGGGGACAGCAGAAGGATGTATTTATAAACCTGTTCCCCTGAGGATGGGAGGTCTATGAATAGAAGAGTCTCAAATACATGCTTATTCATAGAAATATAGCTATGAAATCTTCATATTTGGAAAAGCAATGAAGAATATGCTAAATTTTTTAGGGTTTTTTTTTTGAGACATGGTCTTCTATAGAGCAGACCAACATGAAATTCTCTATGTGGCCGAGACCCTGACCCTCTTGCCTCTGCCTCCCAAGTCTTGGGATTACAGACAGTGGCAACAAGTTCTGTCTTGTTTTGTCCTGTTGAGACAGGGTCTCCTAGTGATAGCTCCAGCTAGCCCCTCACTCAAACCCCCTGCCTCAGCCTCCCAGGTATTGGACTGTATGTCGGCTCCACTGCTCCAGGCTTCTAGTTCCATTTCAACACCATCCCAGGAGTTGGCACATAGCTCAGAGGAGGAGAATTTTCCTAGCGTGCACAAGGTCCTAGGTTCGATCCCCAGCACAGTGAACAAACATCTAATCAGTCAATCTATCAATGCCACTACAGGTTGAGTCTCCCTTATCCTAAATGTTTGGGACCACAGGAGTTTGTGAGGGGCTGGGGTGCAGCTCAATCAGGACTGCTGGCCTAGCCTGGGGCACAAAGCCTGGGGTCTTAGCCTCGGACCCCATAAATTGAGTATGGTGGGACGTGCCTGAAATCCCAGAACTCAGGAGAATCAGATTAGAGTCATCCATGGCTACGTAATGAGTCTGAGGCCAGCCTGGGCTACATAAGGCCGACTCATCTCAAAACAAATAAATCCTGGTGAAAAGGCTGTGGGGAATTATTTTTTGGCAAATTCCCTACAGCTCCTGGGTGAAATGGCCCCTGGAGAAAGACCCTGAAAGCCGCCGTGGGTGAGCGAGGGCCCTCCCTGATCCCACTCCTCTGTCTGCCTTGCCCCTCCCCCTCAGCCGTGTAGAAGAGACCGGAGTGGTGCTGTCCCTGGAACAAACAGAACAACACACTCGCAGACCGCCTCGGCTGGGGACCTCCTCGCAGAAGCGTGCCCCTGGCAACAGTCTAGGTATGGTTCAGCTCATCATGCCCTCAGGCCCCCGAGAAGAAAGGTCGGATGTCTGCTGCCTCTCTCCATGGCCGGCTGGTCCCAACACAGCAATCTGGCAGTGGGATGGCCCAGCATGAGGCCGTCCGGCTACTCCTCTCCAGCAGCGAGCACAGTGGCCATCCTGACTGTTGAAAGCGGCACAGTCATTCTCCGGGCTCAGCACCGCAGAGCAGGGTCTGGCCTTCAGCCTGGGGTAACCGTGTCCTGTTCGCCCCCGCAGACTCTCCCGCTCCGAGGGTCCTGGCCTTCCTGCACCCTCCGGCCCTGAGCGAGGCCTCCCTGGCTGCTGACCCTCGCCGTTTCTGTAGTCCAGACCTGCGCCGTCTCATGGCACCCATCCTGGATGGACCTCCCACAGCCGCCACCCCCAGCACCCCACAAGCTGCACGGAGACCCCAGAGTCCTCTTCCGGTAAGATGTCTCCTGTCTGAGCACACAAAACCCTGGCTGCTTGGGCCTCTGGCCTGAGCCTTGCTGTTCTACGCTGACAGTTTCTCCACCTCTGGATGAGGTGGGGTTTCTCCACGACATAGGTTGCAGGATAGGTACAGTAACACACAGCTGTGACCCCTGGACTTGGGAAGCTGAGGCGGGCGGACCGAGTTCAAGGCTAACGTAAACTACACAGTAAAACCTTGTCTCGAAAATCACACAGCCAGGCACGGAGGGGCACACCTACTATACCAGCATTTGGGAGGCTGAGGCAGAAAGTGTTCAAGGCCGGCCTTAGCTTTCCAGTGAGTTCCAGAGCAGTCTGGGATGAGACCCTCTCCTGCTTTTCATTTCTATTGCTGTGACAAACTATCCTGACAAAGGGCGCTGGGGGGAGCTGGAGAGGCGGCTCAGTGGTTAGGAATGCTTGCTGTTGCCCAGAACCAGAGACCAGAGTTTGGCTCCCAGCAACCACCTGGATGGCTCTCTCTCTCTCTCTCTCTCTCTCTCTCTCTCTCACTCACTCACACACACACACACACACACACACACACACACACACACACCTTAGGAGGAAAGGGCTTTATTTATAGTCGGGGGCCGAGGGGAATGAATGAAGGCATGCTCTCTGGAGCTCAGCGTCATTTATGCAGGCCAAGGCCCCTGACTAGGGAATAGCACCGCCCACAGTGGGCGGGGTCTTCTCACACCAACTAAGTTTAAATTTTTGTGTGTGTGTTTTCTGTGCATTCATGTATGTGTACCATACACGTACCTGGCTCCTGTGGCAGTCAGAAGAGGGCATCAGATCCCCCCAAACTGCAGTTGTAGGTGTTTTCCTGAGTTACCATACGGTGTTAGGAATCAAACCTGGGTCCTCTGGAAAAGCAACAAATTTCCTTAACTACCAAGCAATATCTCCAGCCCCTACCTCAATCAACTTCATTAAGACTGTCATCCACAGGCCAGCTCAGTGTAGACAATCCCTTTGCCTAGGTGATTCTAGACTGTGCCAAGCTGATAATTAAAAATTAATCATTACAGACCCTGCCTTAAAGTAATAAATCAGTAAATAAAGTCAAGAATGGAGGGACACATCTGTAATCCCAGAATTGTGGGACCTGGACGCAGGAAGAGCCAAAGTGCTAAGCCATCCTCAGCTACATTGGGAATTCGGGGCCATCTTGGACTACAGGAGACAATGTCTCAAAACAAAAACAAACAAGCAAACAAGCAAGACCACCTTCACTTGCATTGCTGTTTGACCCCTTGCAAGTCGCAGCCTAAGACCCCCACCTCTGCCTGGACCTGTTACTGTCAGCACCCCCTCAGACTCAGTCTCCCATGTCTCTGCTCTCTTCCCCTCCAGGCTGATCTCCCAGACCAGTTGACGGTGGGCCTGGAGAATGCACACAGACTCTCCACTGCCCGGAAAAACAAGACTGTGGAGACAAATCTAGATACAGCTCAGGTGAGGACTGGCATGGAGGGGTCATCTTATCTGGCTTTCTAGAAGGGTGACGGGATGAGTGGATGTGTGGATAGATGGAAACACGGATGCATGGATGCATGGATGCATGGATGGATGGATGGATGGATGGATGGATGGATGGAAACACAGATGCATGGATGCATGGATGGATGCATGGATGCATGGATAGATAGATAGATAGATAGATAGATGGGTGACAAATAGATTATAGATAGATGATTGATTAATAAATAGATGACAGATTAGATATAATTGATAGATGAGCTAGACTATAGATAAATAATAGATTGATTGGTAGATAGATGATAGATAGATAGATGACAGATGATAGACAGATAGATGGCATTATAGATAGATAGATAGATGACAAATAGATTATAGATAGATGATTGATTGATTAATAAATAGATGACAAATTAGATAGATATAATTGATAGATGAGATAGATTATAGATAAATAATAGAAAGATTGATTGGTAGATAGATGATAGATGACAGATGATAAACAGATAGATGACAAATAGATTATAGATAGATGATTGATTGATTAATAAATAGATGACAGATTAGATAGATATAATTGATAGATGAGATAGATTATAGATAAATAATTGATAGATTGATTGGTAGATAGATAGATAGATAGATAGAAAGGTAGATGACAGATGATAGATAGATGACATTATAGATAGATAGATAGATGACAAATAGATTACAGATAGATGATTGATTAATAAATAGATGACAGATTAGATAGATATAATTGATAGATGACAGATAGATTATAGATAGATAATAGATTGGTAGATAGATGATAGATAGATAGATAGATAGATGACAGATGATAGATAGCTATGATAGAGAGATGACAGGCTATAGATAAATGATAAGATGATAGATAGATAGATAGATAGATAGATAGACAGACAGATAGATAGACAGGTAGATCTGTCTGTGGAAGGGGACCGCACCTAAGGAGAATCGTTAAAGCACCTTGGGAACGGACTACCACAGTCTGTACCCATCTGAGAGACAAGGAAAAGCTTCACTCTTCAGGCAAACACCTCAGAGGAGGAATTAGTCCCCAGAACCCAGCCTAGGGCCCCCTAGGCCTTGGGTCCTGCTATAAACAGCCTCTTCCTCTTCCAGGACCCTGACACTCTGGACTTGGAGATGCTGGCTCCCTACATCTCCATGGATGATGACTTCCAGCTCAGCTCCAGCGAGCAACTGCCCAAAGTCCACCGCAGACCTCCCGGGGTGGCCCGCAGGCCCCGTGCTCGGAGCTTCCACGGCCTGTCGCCCCCCATCCCCGAGCCCTCCCTGCTGCCCCGCTGGGGGAGTGACCCACGACTGAACTGTTCCAGCCCTTCCAGGGGGGATCCCCCCACAGCCTCCCTGACGCCTGGAACTCGGAAGAGGTGAGCCGCCGCGAGAGAGGGGCATAGCGCGGGCGTACAGGATGTCCCTGCGCCTCTCAAGCCTCCCCAGCAGGCTTCCAGCCGGGCCCCCCCACCGGACCTTCCGCTCTTCTCACCATTTATCCAAATCCCACGGCAGCCTGGACCAGCCATTTTCATGCGACTTAGTGACAAGTTTTATTATAATGAAAAGAAATAGGGTTCTGGAAATACAGCGCCACAGCAGAGAACTTGCCTAGAATCCACCAAGCAGGCCTAGAATCCTCCAGTACAGGGCTGGGGCGGGGCGTGGCTCAGTGGTAGAGCCCCGCCTAGAATCCCCCAGGGAGGGGCTGGGGGCGTGGCTCAGTGGTAGAGCCCCGCCTAGAATCCCCCAGGGAGGGGCTGGGGGCGTGGCTCAGTGGTAGAGCCCCGCCTAGAATCCCCCATCAGAGTTTGGAGGTGTGGTTCAACGTGCTTTGCTAGACTCCACCAGTTAGGAGACATTCGGCCACAGGTTTTAGGTCACATAGCTCAGCCCGTAACTGGGGAATTCTAGCTCGGTACTCGGCTACCGAGCCATGCTCCCAGCCCCCTCATTGATGGGGTTTAGGAAGGTTCTCCGGGGCGGAGCTATCTATGCTGCCACTGTGGGGAGGTGGATGGATGGGGACATAGAGAGGTGGGGAGGTGGGGAGGTAAGTGGATGAATGGAGAAATGGGAAGATAAAAAAAGCAACAGATGAGTGTGGCTGGTGGCTGGTGGCTGAAAGGGGAACGGGCGGTTAGTGGGTGAATAGGTAGGCGGGCAAAAGGATAAATGGGAAGCTCAGTGGGTGGGTGGGTGGATGGATGGGTGGGTGGATGGATGGGTGGGTGGGTGGGTGGGTGGATGGGTGGGTGGGTGGATGGGTGGGTGGGTGGGTGGATGGGTGGGTGGGTGGGTGGATGGATGGATGGGTGGGTGGGTGGGTGGATGGATCTTTAAAGGGTAGATTAATTAATAGATGGATGGAAGCACGGATGGATCACCCATGCATGGATAGGAGGAGCATGGTAGATGAATGAGTGAATGAATGAATGAATGCATGAATGAATGCATGAATGAATGGATATATTCATGAATGAATGAATAGTTGATGAATGACTATATCATGAATGACTATATTTGTGAATGAACGAATGAATGAATGAGTAGACAGGTGGCTGAGTGGATGTGACTAGAATGAGTGGGTAGGTGGGAGAAAGAACGAGTGACTAGGGTAGATGGGCAAATGGACAGGCAGGAGGCAGGAGAGAGGACAGATGAAGGCTCATTGCGCGGAAACTCATAGGTCGCAGTGCAGATGAACGAGAGAATGCTCTGTGGGGGGGGGGGAGCACACCGGCGTGCATGTATGTAAGCATCGTGTGGGAAGGGCATCTGCTCCCAACCCCGGTGCCCACATTTGCCCAGGCTCCCTGTATTTCGAGAATCTTGCCTGTGTCTCTACAGGGCCTTGGCGCAGAGCTCAGAGGACAGAGGGCTGGAGCTGCTGGAGACGAAGCCTCCCAAGCGCTCCCCAAGACTAGAACCTGGAAGCTTCCTGCTGCCTCCGCTCAGCCTGGTAGGTGTAGAGGCTCGGGGTCGTGTGCGGGAGGGGGGCTTCTCCGACCCTCTGGACCTAGCAGGTGAAACTCCTCCAGTTTTATAGATGGGAAAACCAAAGGGGGCCAGGGGCTGGCTGCCGGTCAGATGGAGGATCCGTGTCCAGCTGGAGATGGGACCTGATCCTCTCGGTGGACAGACACGGAGCTCGTGCCAAAAAGACATGGAGTAACTCAAGAACAGTGAGGCAGTTCACCGGACGAGGAGGAATCTTCTCTCCTTCCGTGGTCCCCCTCCAAGATCAGAATGGCTTCAGATCTGGAGTACCACTGTAGTGTTTAAAGAATAAATACTAGAGCCAAGCATGGGGGGGGAGGGTCATGGCCAAAACCCCAGCCCCAGGAAGACTAAGGCAGGAGGATGGTCAGATGGAGATCAGCCTGAACTGCGTAGTGAGACCCTGTCTCAAAAGACAAAGCGAGAAAAAAAAAAATCTTTTGTGCACGACAGCAAAATCTGGTTTATTTCTTTTTTGTTGTTGTTTTTGGTTTTGGTTTTTGGTTTTTTGGATTTGGTTTTTTTCGAGACAGGGTTTCTCTGTGTAGCCCTGGCTGTTCTTGAACTCACTCTGTAGACCAGGCTGGCCTCAAACTCAGAAATCCGCCTGCCTCTGCCTCCCAGAGTGCTGGGATTACAGGCGTGCGCCACCACTGTCCGGCTACTGGTTTGTTTCTTAAAGGCACCCTGGGTTGGGTGGCTCCCATAATCCCTCTGTCTACTGCTTCCCGCTCTCCTTCAGGGCTTCTCCACTCCACAGCCTGCAAGAACTGTCTGAATATGAAGGGTGTGGCTGACAATATCAATAGCTCACCTTTACTGCTGCACTCCTGAGTAGCCTCTTGTAGTATTTAATAATAGTGCACATCATTACGCCGAGACAGTTATACAGAAGTAAAGGAGCCATGATCAGTCCGTCTGGGTAGCACGCTTAGAAGGCCTGAGGACAGGGTGTGCAGTCAACAGGGCTGCTGTAGCAGCCAGCACTGCCCCTGGCCATCCAGGGCTGACACCTTACGGAGCAGGAGGGACACAGCCAACCGGCAGCAGCCCAGCCGGGAGGCAGCTAGACGGCCGCCTTCAGCAAGAAACCAGCCAAGGAGCACGGCAGTGTGGTCAGCTTCCTGGGGCACAGAGGTGGAGAAAGAAAGGAAGGACCACCCGGAGAGGATGTCCAGAATAGCGATCCCCCCCCCCCAAAGTCTCTCCAATGACTAGTACTTACCAGACTCCTATTAACCACTGCACCATACCGCCTTGTCGGATACGATGAGGACGATGAGGATGAGGATGATGATTCTAATAATGGCAAGGGTGCTGGTGCTGGTGCTGATGCTGATGCTGATGCTGGTGCTGGTGCTGATGCTGGTGATAGTGTTGGAATGCTATGCTGGTAGAGCTCAGAGTATGAGGATGCTTACTGGCTGTTTGAGGCTGATGATGAGGGTCGTGGTGGTCCTGATGATGGTGTTCATGGTGATGATGACAACCCTGTTTCTCTAATTCCCCAGAGTTTCCTTCTGCAAGGTCGACAACCCCCAGGGAACCAGCAGGATCCAAGAGCCCCACTCCTGGGCTCGCGGGAGCCCTCGGGTGAGTCGTAAAGCCTGGGGTATACAGGGGCGTCAGAGCTCTTCCTCCCTGGATGGTCCCTCCCCCCCCCATAAGTAACGGGAGGAAGCGCCTTGGGGGGTGGGGGGGCGGGAGTCTCAGTCCCGGTTGGTTTTCTCTATGAGCCGGGCATGGTGGCTCGTGGCGCCTTTAATCCGTGCACTTGGGAGGCAGAGGCAGGCGGATTTCTGAGTTCGAGGCCAGCCTGGTCTACAGAGTGAGTTCCAGGACAGCCAGGGTTACACAGAGAAACCCTGACTCGGAAAAAAAGAAAGAAAAAAGAAAAAGAAAATGCCCTGCAGGCTTGCCCACAGCCCAGCCTTAAGCAGGCGTTTCTCCCTTGAGTTTTCCTTTTCTCGATGACTCTAGCTTGGGTCACGTTGACATAAAACTACATAAAACTGTCCAATGCAGAAGGTACCCACAGCCCTTCCCTCTTCTCCTGAGCCCTGTGGAAGGACAGACAGATGCTAAGGAAGGATAAGAACGTGTGAAGGCTACCCCTTGGGGCAGAAGCCAGGGTCTCCCGGACCCAGATACAGCTCCATTTCAGAGCTTGGCCAGGTTAAAGCAACTCCAGGAGAACTCCGGGCCCTGCGGTCAGGGCGGCTGCTTGCGAGGCCTCGGCTCCTCTATCCGTCAGCGGGGGCTACGCTAAAGTTTCGCCCGGAGAACCTGTTTGGAGACATGAATCGTGGAGATGCCGAACGGGCAGAATTCACCCAAGAACTGTCGGAGAGAAACACCACCTCTTGTGGCCGCGGGGTGGGGCAGGGCCGCAGGGTGGGGCGGGGCCGCCTCTGCCGCCTTTCGGCTCTTTTGTCTTTTTATGGTAATCTTCCCCGCAGCTACCAAAAGCTTTGGCTTCTCTTAGAGCCTCAGGTGGGTCCTGGGGATCCAGCCCAGGGGTGTGCTCCTGCCTCCCAACCTATGGCTTCTAGGGATCGAACTCAGATTGCCAAGGTCTGCACCAGACCCCTGTACCCACCGCGCCATTTTGCCAGCCTGCCTCTCTGCTTTAGGTGCGAGTACACATATGGGTGCTGACTCTCTCCTGACTCACCGCCCCTCTCTCTGCAGGCCTGGCTCCCTCGCTGCTCTCTCTCTACCAGCACGAGGAACCGACCCAGCCCAGGAAGCTCTTCCCCCCAGCAGCGGGCTCGGCCCAGCCCCGCTGAGTCAGCTTTCCTCTCGGCCTTCTTCTACCCCAGAAAGGACTCAGCCACACTCCACACCAGCAGCCTACACCCGGGACGGGGGCCTCTCTCCTAAGTGTGCCCCCCAGCCAGCCACGGTCCTACCTCAGCCCCCAAACCTTCTTCTGCCTTCCCCCAGTGGGAGGCTTCTTGGGTGTTCTCAGCTCAGTGACCTCTGGGAGGGGTGTGTGACCCCCCCCCACCTCCTCTCAGGACTTCCTTTGGGGTTCTCCATAGTTCTGCATACCTTGCTACCCCTTCCTCTGACTCTTTGCGCTATTTGGGAGACTGAGGGGTTGGGAGAATCGGGGGTCCATCTCCGATCCTGGCCCTGAGGAGCTTAGACAAGTCTAATCACATTTATTTTGATTTTTGTTTTCCTGCTCCTCTTCTATCGGCTTTACCTTGCCCTTTTCACCATAGGGCATCCAGTCACTGCATCGCACAGATCCCCAGCGACGGCAGGACTCTGGTCTTCTCTGGTCCTCCCCCTCTTCTGTGGCAAACGTGGGAAACTCTGGGTCAGATCTCAGCCTCCGAGCCGCCATGTGGTCCTGACTCCACGCTGGCCCCTGACCCGGCCTGAATGACGTCATCGGTGATCTTCCTGTGTTAGCGGGCGCCAGCGACCCCTTCCACTTCACAGACCCATAATCTCTGGCCTTCTCTGCATCTTGACTGCTCGACTCCTGCCTTTACTGTGTGTAGACTGTGCAACCTCTGGCCTTCCCTGGACCTAGGCTACACCACTTTCTCTCTTCCTTGCATCTAGGCCATGCAGCTCCTGGTCTTTGCTGGTTCTAGATTGTATGCCCTTGGGCCTTCTCCGGTTCTAGATAGAGGCCTCCGGGTTCTCTGATTCTAGACTTTCTTCTTCCTAGTTCTAAAACATACAATCCATGGCCTCTCCCTGGCTCTCTGACCCCATACGTCTCATCTTTTTCTGTTTCTAGAGTGTGAAGCCTGTGAGTTTTGTTGACTCTAGACTAGACCACCAGTGGTCTCCTCTAGTTTGAGCCTCATGACCTCTGGCCTCCCCTTGTTCTAGACACTGTGGCCTCTGGCCTCCATGGTTCTAAACTGTGTTATTCCTGCCTTCTTTGGTTCTAGATTGTTCAACCTTTGAACAATCTGCTCGACACATTCTCCAGTCTTTTACCTGACTCTAGACTGCACGCCTCATGACCTGGCTATGGGTCTAGACCATGCCACTGTTCTGGCATTTTCTCTGGTTCTAGACCGTAGGCCCTCTGGTCTTCTGTGGTTCTAGATCAGTGGTTCTCAACCTTCCTAATCCCCAAAGTGGTCATAGCACACATTGAGAACTGCTATTCTAGACTGTACAGCCTATGAGCTTCCTTGATTCTAGGTTATGCTGCCTCTGATCTTCATTGGTTCCAAACTATATGACCACTAGCCTTCTCTGGCATTTCCTGGTTCTAGACTGTGCTATCGTTGACTCCCCCCCTGGTTCTAGACCACATCATTTACAGCATAGTCTGCTGTAGACCTCAATTTCTTCCAACCCCTCTACTTCCACATCTCATAGTCTTTAGTTCTTCCTTGGACTGGATCTCAGAACCCCCAATTCTGCCATTTTAAAGTGGGGCTTGAATTACATAATCTGTAAGGCTCTCTAGATCTAAAGCCTATAAACACCAAGAGTCCTCTGGCTTCAAGACTTATTCTGGAATTTCCCCTGGTTCTCATGCCCATTGCAGACCGCTGGTGTGTGCAGAGGCGGGGGTTAAACCTTGCACATGCTAGGCCAGCGCCTGCCACTGAGCTGTCCCCAGTCCTTTCTTACGTCTTATTTTGAGGCAGAATCTTTATGGATTGCACAGACTCACCTTGAACTCAAGTCTGTAAACCGAGGCAGGCCTTAGACTCGTGATCCTCCTGCCTCGGCCTCCCAAGTAGCTGAGATTCACATGTCTTTGAGACTGAGCCCAGCTAATCTTACAACTGATGATTTCCTCTTGTTTCCGGATCCCCCAACTCCAAACTTCTTATTAGTTCCAGTCTTCCTGATCTGAAAGATATTTGGTTTCAAATCCAGATCTCATTTCTAGATCATTTTGGTTCCAAACCTCACGATGTCAGGTTTATTGTTCTTTGGGTCTCTGCGCTCAAGAATTCAAGAATTGCTTTCCCCCAGTAAGGAGGAGTAAAGTGAGTTTTATGTCTTGAACTTGGATCTGGCCCTCCTGGAGCCACATACCATGTGCCCATTCCCTTGGGTTCCGGATTTCATTACCTTCACTCATTACCTGTGTTCTAGATTATGCAGACTCTAGACCTCGCCACTTCCAGAATCCTCTGTTCTCAGACGGCCTGGTGATCTGCCTTTTGCTGAGCTTCAGATATCAAGGTGGGCAGTGGTGGTGCATGTCTTTGAGACAGTGTCTCAAACGCATTGGCCTTAATATTGCTGTATAGTCAGAGGACCTTAGCCCCATGATACCCCTTCACCCACCTCCCAAGTGCTGGGTTGCAGACGTGCCCAGTTTCACATGGTGTCGGAGACTGAAACCAGAGCCTCATGCGTGCTATGCAAGTACTCTGCCAACTGAGTTACACCCAGCCTCTATGACTGTCTTCTGCTTCTAGACCTAATCCCATGAGTTCCTTTGGTTCTAGACCCCACAATTGCCAAGTCCTCTTTCCTCCAGATCGTATGACTCGAAGTACCTAGAGCATGGCTTGAAAATATCAGCTGATGTCTTGCCTTCTATATTTCTCTAGGTCTCGGCCTTACAACCCCCAACTCCCGATTCTAGATCTTTAAAACCCTAAAATCCCCATGGATTCTAGAACTTAGGGTTCTGGATGGATGGGCTGGGTCTCATGCAGCTCTGACTGACCTCCAGCTCGCTATGAAGCCAGAGATGGCCTTGAACTTGTGACCCTCCACCCTCCACCTCTCAAACGCTGGGTCTGCACGTGTTCGGCCACATGCTCACTTTGTGTGGTGCCAGGGATGGACCCCAGCCTTGGGCGTGGCAAGCAAGCGCTCTACCAGCTGAGACACATCCCTGTCCTAGGCTTTGTCTCATTCCGTCACTCTGAGTCCCTGGGCTTCCAGGCCTCGTAGTTTCCAATTACCCCCTGGCTTCCGTCCTACTTCCTCGGACTCTAGAATGCAGCCTTCAAATGTTTCTTGTAGAATCTAGAACTCACCGTGAAGATTTCCTTGATTCAAGATCTCGCACCCCTTGACTCCCCGGGGTCCAAATCGGATCCTTCTAGCTCCGTCGGGCCTTCCCAGCCCTCACTGAACTTGTCGCAATTCTTAACCCTCAAGTCTTCTCCCCCACAGGCTCTGTTCATGAAGTTCACGCTCAAGCCCCTCCTGTCCGTAGCCCTAAGCTTTCTCTACCCTAGAACCTCTCTCACACCCCAACCCAAGCCTCCAGGCAAGCAGTTAACATTAACTCTACTCCAGGTATCTAGGGACCTGGGGCCCCTTTGCCTTCCTAGGGGCTCCGTAATCCAGCCGCACACAGGCACACGCACAGTCCTATCTGCATATCTTGGGGTGGGGAAGAGGGCAGGACCCCTCAGCTGTCTCCCACCAGCTATGCATCTTCCTAACCCCCAATTCCACTTCTACGATGGTGCTACTCTGGGTCTTCCACGGGAAGAGGTTCCCATCTCTACCTTATCCGCCCCTCTTTGGAAGGCACTACTCAGTCTGTCTTGTCAAGAGGTGGCCTGTTCAGGTGCTACAGGGGAAAGAGCCTGCATCCTCTCTCCCCTCATGGGTGTTGTGGGCCCAGCCATGCCTAGCTCAGAAACCCACAAATGTCTCCAAAACTACCATAAAGACCTCGCCTTGGTAGGCACCAGAGAGCCCTGTGTTGACTCATCTGTGGGGTTGCTTTGGAGGTTGGGGGTACACTGTGTAGCTGGGATTCCCTGTTTGTTTATAGACAATGGAACAGAGCCTACTGTAAGCCAGGCTAGCCTTAAACTCACTATGTAGCCAAGGATGACCTTTAACTTTGATCTGTGTGCCCCCACCTCTTACATGCTGGTATAGCAGGGGTGTGCCGCCACCGCTATGTTTGGCTTCCACAATCCCTTCTGATGTTGAGTGTGCGCGTGCGCGTGCGTCCGCTGATGTTGCTGTTTGGTGTAAACATGTGGGTCTTCCTACTGTACTTCTGTGGCGGGAAGATGTGTGATTCCTTCTGTACATCATGTTAGTTTCAGGATATTTTTCTGTGATTTCTTGTGTGTAAACACTGCGATTTTTTTTTCATTTTATTTGTTTTGTGTGCATGAGTTTGGGTGTGTGCGCCTACTGTATGTGCGCATAGTAAAGGACGGCTTTTAGGACTTGATTTTTGCCTCCCACCCCGAGGGTCCTGAGTATCGAACTCTCAAGTCTTCGGGCTTGGAGGCAGCATCTTTACTTGCTGGCGCATCTCAGGAGCCTGTGGAGTTTGGAGTTCGTTTGTTGGTTTAACGCAGGATCTGCTATACCCACAGCCGATCGCTGACTCACTGTGTAGCCAAGAACTCTTCCCCCATCTTTATTTCCTAGTGCTGGGATGACGGGCATGCTTCACCGCACCTGTTTTACTTGGTCCTGTGAACTGGACCCTGGAGCTCGCTAATCACTCTATGGGTTGATCTCCATCATATCCAGCACTATGATTTCTTTTTTAATGTCAGTGTGATGTTGTGATACTGCATATGTGTGTGGGACTGTTTAGCACAGTAATTTTGAGAGAGAATGAGAGAGAGAGAGAGAGAGAGAGAGAGAGAGAGACTGACTGCGTGGGAGACTGAGTCTGCAGATTCCTGCGTGGGAGGGTGTGTCTGCTGTTTCGTCTCCGTGCATGTCACTCTTCTACCCCTCCCGTGTTCCACGCAGGAACCCAGGCAAGAAAACCACGTTCAAGTTGTTGCACATGCTGTGCCTTCTGTTTTAAATGTCTTTCCCGAGGATGTGCCTCAGTGTATAAAGTGACTGCCTAGCGGGCAGACAGGCCTCAGTGGCACAGACCACATTGACTGAAGGTAGCTCAAGGTAGTCCCCAGCCACACATGGCTTTACGGCCAGCAGAGGCTCTACAGGACCCTGCCAAAGAAACCAAAACCTAACCCTTCCGATCTCAGAACTAACAATCCTCCAGGAAGTCACTCTGGCCTCCCCCAGGTGGACAAGGCCTTCCTACGCCCCCTGAAAGGCCCCTCAGTTCAGTTTTACTCACTTTGTCGAATTCAGGCTACCTGTAATGTACTCTACATGGAGAATACTTCGGTTAAATCTCTCAGTTAAACGCCGTAACTCACAGGTTAGGTTTTTGAGCTGGGAAACGGGGGGGGGGGGGGGGGAGGTGCTGAGAGAGGCAGAGAGACAGAGAGAGATCAAGACAGCATCTTACTCTATAACTAGGCTGACCTGGAACTCACTCTGTGGCTCATGCTGACTCAAGACAAATCTTCCTCCTCAGCCTCTCAAATGCCGGGATTGCAGGGGGAGCCAGCAAGTCAGGCTTCTCTTAGACCTCCAATGCATTTATAGGCAGGCGCTATTACTATCTCCTCCTTGCAGAGGAAATAATAGTATGGTGGCTTGCCCAAGGTCATGTCGCTTCAGAAACAACCCAAGCTGGGTTCAAATTTATTAGAGCAAATACTGCCTTTTAAAAAAAAAAAAAAGCAAAAGAAAATCCACTTCCTACATGATCCCACTGGCACTGACAGGTATAGTCAAATAGGAACTGTGCCTAGAAATTAGATTCAGATTCCGACTTTGGGCCCGGAACAAACACGGTACAACTGAGATTTGCTCAAGACTTGAAAGATCGGGATGCCCTGTTAATAATTCAGAAAGAGCTTTGCCTTTCTTTGCTTGAGGAACTACCCATTTTCCAGAAGGGTCAAGGCGGAGACCGGAGATAAACCTGTTCAAGGTCACGCGAGTAATTGGCAGCACAGCACAGCCCAGCACCCAGGGGCAGGGTGCTGCCGCCTGGAAAGCAGCCCCACCCGCCGGAGGCATCGCAAACCAATCACCAACCAACCCTAAAGGAAGCCCGGATCTCCACAAGCCCCGAGAAACTTTTGCAGCCTCGCAAACTTTGGGAGCAGGCGCCCTCCGGGGCTGCCCCCACCCCCAAGGCCCCCTCTCTGCTTCCTGATTGGCTGCTTCTACGAGTACCGGCGCGATACCTTCTGGTCACCTTGTCCTCCGGGCGCTCTGTGGCGCGCGGCGGGGATGGGGGGGGGGTGGGGGGGCGCCGCGCAGGCGCGTCAGGAGTGCCTTTGGGGCCCGCGCTTTACGACACTTGTGCGGCAGCGGCGGCGGTCACTCGGCACTCCTTCGCGACGGTTCGGCCTGCTGCCGCGAGCGGCCGTTGCCAGGGTCGGGGTCGCTTTGCGGCATGGCGATGGCGGAGGGCGAGCGGACTGAGTGTGCTGAGCCCCCCCGGGACGAACCCCCGGCCGATGGCAGTCTGAAGCGGGCGGAGGAGCTCAAGACACAGGCCAACGACTTCTTCAAAGGTGCGTCCGGCCCGGCCCGGCCCGGGGGAGGGAGGGAGGACAAGCGGCCCAGGCCGTAGGGGGTGCCAGGCCCCGCGGGGAACCATGGCAACGCGGAGCGGCAGCCTGGGCGCCGGGCAGGCACGACCAGAGTAGCCCGGCGCGAGGAGGAGGCCCAGGATGGACGACCGGCGGGGGAGAGCTACTAAGAAGTGGAGTACCGGGCGGAAGCCGCTCACCCGGGGAGACTGAGGCAGGCGCTGATAGGGGGCAAGCCGGGGGCCGGCATGTGAGTGCTACCCAGTGTGAGACCTGGCCGGAGAGGAGGTGCTAGACGGTGGTCAGACCTGAAGAGGGCGCCACCGAACAGTGACATGTGTTTAGGGCAGCGATGGCGCTTGCCGAGCGGGGAGGCCCGAGGCGAGCATGACCAGCTGGGGAGAGAAGGCCTGATGGAGAAGGCAGTGGTGCAGATGGAGGTAGTTATCTTGGAAGGCGATTTGGGGTGATCCGGAGTTAGGGTGCGATGTGGGAGGACGGGTCTCCGCTCATTCATTCCCCCAGTACACTTGGGTTAACTAAGTGTCATGTGCCACGGGCAGTGCTTGGCTCTAAGGCTGTCGCGATGGATGGAACACATGACTCGGATTCAGGCAGAACCCGTAATTGCTAACTGGTAATGATCACTTTGGGTCAAGGTGACAGCATAGGGAATACAGCTTAGGGTCTGCGCTAGATGGTGAGGTCGGGAGTGCCTGGAGAAAGAGGCTTTTTAAGGAGAACTGGGAAGGAGTTTTGCACGTGGGTCTGACCGTCGTTTTTTGTGTATAAAGACCCTGAGGTGAAGAATGAATGAAAACAGCTTCGTAGGAGCTTGAGCTAACTGGAGGTAGGTGGGGAAGACTGATACAAGATAAGATTAAGATAAGGGGCCCGAGCGTGCAGAATCTGGGAAGTCGTTACAAAGACTTGGGTATCCTAGGCTGTCTCATAAAGGACACTGACTAGGTAGGTGGGCCAGTCTGGACTGGAGAAAATTTGGGGTGTAAGCAGCCTATGGTTGGAGACGCCCTGGGAATGGATGAAGTCACCCAAGAGTGGGATCTAGGGAGAACCTAGGATGCATTTTTCGTGTTAACAGTGGAAAAGGGGGCTGCTGAGGAGAAGTCACTGAGATGGACGAGAAAGCAGGAAAGGTGCCAGGCTAAGAGCTCCCAGAAGGAAAGCCGTGTGCCAGGTCACCTAGCCCCAGGCCCTGCCCAGCAGAGCTGTTCCTCCCTCCCAGATGGATGTGGTGATGTTAACAGAGCAGTTGTAGATGGTAAAGAGGCTGCCGGCCCAGAAGACCCGGGTGCCGAATGCAAGTGAGGAATTGGGGGCCAACAGGCACAAGTGTCTCGTTCTGAAGGGCCATGGAGAATTGGGGCAGATGGCGAGGGGGGAGTAGTAGGTGAGGGTCCCTAGGAATGGCCCGAAAGAGAAACAGACCCAGCTGTAACACACGGAGGAGGTGGAGGAGGGTGAGGAGGATTTCAAGTCCTAGGGAAAGGTCTCTGGAGGCTGAGGCAGAAGGATTGTGAAGACATAGCAAGGAGAGCGGTCAGGACAGGGTTAGAGCCTTAGAGGGCCAAGTGGGTTTACAGGTGTCATCCTGGCGGTGGCGTGGGCTGTGGAGGGTTTAAGAGAGTGCTCCAGTTACTTTGGGTCCAGGTACAGGTCCTCCCTGCTGTTCAGACTGGATTCAAAGGCCGGACTGGAGAGAGGAGATTGGAAGGGAGGACAGGTGACCAGGCTAGCGGGAGGAACTGAGGCTGGCTGCCTGGAGAGGGGGAGGGGAGCAGGTGCCAAGGCCCGAAGGTGAGTGGAGCCCGGCTCCTCGGGAGAGGGGCCCGAGTGAGGTGGTTGGAGGGCTGGGATGAGCTGCAGGTGGAAGGGCACAGCAGGCTGTAGGAGGGGACGTGCGCTGTCAGCTGAGACCCCGCAGAACTAAAGCTGGGCCAGATTCGGGCTTGCTGAGACGGGGCAGGAAGCTGGGAGGCCACGATCCAGGCTAGGGCAGAATTGGACTCTGCAGGGGAGGGCAGAGCTTAGGGCGGGGTGGGGCTGCTAGAAGGGAGGGAAGTTAATGGGTGAGAGATCCTATCAGGACAGTGTGCCCAGCGGAAGGTTGGGAGCTGCCAGCACCTGGTGGCCAGGCCCAGCCTTGTATTAGTTGGAAGGCACGACCATCTTTCCTTGGGTCCTGAAAAGATCAACCAGGAGCTGTGTGCTACTGCTGCCGAGGACAAGTGGGAAAGGAGCTAGCCACTGGGAGGGGCCCTTCCTCCACTCCCCTACCTCCCAGGTCCTGAGCGTGAGGCTCTCAGGAACCTAGGGCTGGGCAGGCAGCCAGAGGGGCCTGGCCTAGAGCTGGCCTGAAAGAGCAGCCTGCCTGATCCAGGCCTCCCGCTACCGTGGGCAGGCAGTAGCAAGCACGGAGCCCCAGGCTCTCACTGTAAGGATACTAATAAAAAGCATAACTGCAGCGAGCTTGCATTGAACCCCTGTGGTGGCCAGGTACTCCTGAGCTGAGCCTGGCCTGGGGCCCTGGGAGTGGCAGAGCAGCCACTTCGGTTTATAGAGGAAGCCAACTCAGGGTGAAACTTGTTGCCCGGGGTCAGAGCGGGGAGCAGAAGGCGGATATCCCCTTCCTCTCCACGTGCTCAGCTCAGCCCTCCCTGCTACACTCAGCGGGTCTCAGCAGGGAGGAGAGGAGACCCCTAACCCCAAACATAGAGGTTCGTCTGTGAGCTCAGCCCCTCTGTAAGGGTTGTGGGGACAGAGCCTCCCAGCTCAGGCAGAGTCCAAGGGAAGCAAGCCCCTGCTCCTCCTCCTCCCGAGGAGGAAGGCTGTGCTCACCCAGGGCTTCGTGGTCTGAGGGTTGAGGGGGAAGTACTGCGTCGTGATTCAGGGGTCTCCTCAGATACAGTTGAACCCCACTGTGCCTAGAGGGTGGTACTGCTGCAGCTGGAGGATGGCCCCAGGCTGGCGCGCAGCCCCTGGCAGGTGCACGCCTTCGTGGTGGAGGCTTCCTGGTCCCTGTACTCTCCTTCCTTCCTCTGTTGGAGTGGGTGAGACCAAGCCCGCCCTGGTCCTCCGCTGCAGACATCCGGCCCGACAGTCTGAGGCTGCAGGGAGGCTCTCCACCTGCACTCCAGTGCCCGCCGCCCGCCCCAGCCACTTGAGGAAGGCTCGCCCCGCTGGTTGGAGTAACCAGCCGCCTCTGGAACCCAGCCAGGCCAGCAAAGCCCTCGGGTACATCCCAGGGAGGGTTCTTCTGGGCTTCACTGCCTGCGAGTCTTCCTGCCTTCGGGGCTTCTGGGAAGTTGTGGGCAGTAGACTGCAGGGGTTCACAGGCCTGGGAGACTAGCAGAGTGGCAGACCTGGCACAAGGCAGCTGGGGGAGATCAAATAGGGCTTCCCGAGGGCACGTCTGTACCTTAGGATGGAAGCCGGGGAAGCACTGCTGAGCTGTGCCCGGGACCAGCTGTCCAACCTCTGGTCTCAGTGTCCGCACTTCCCCGTCCTCCATCCTTCTTCCTCTCTCCTCCTGCGGCCACTTCCTTCCTTCCCGGCTATGAAGCCTGTTAGTTCTGGCTCACATTTCTACCCCAAGGCTTGACTCAGGCCCCTGGGCTGTCTGAGCCCGGAGCACTTGTCTCAGGGATCTGAGGTCAGATCTCCTCCTGGAAAGACCTGCAGTCACTGGAGGGCAGGGCTGTGTCCCAGAGCAGACCGGAGCTTGGAGAAGGGAGGCGGACGCCGGCCTTCCTTTGGAAGTGTGTGGGTTCAGCACCAGACCATGAAGGTCTCTGCCAGTGCTCTACAGAGCAGGGGAGGAGAAACTCAAGCACCCAGAGGGGTCTACGCCTGTGCTGGGCCAGCTTCCCACCAGGGCATAGCAGTGGTGGGGTAAAGGGTCTGGGAAAGGAGGCACTCTATTTCTGTGTGCCTGGAATCCCCACCTGGCACTTGCTGTGTGACATCAAGCACAGGCTTTCCTTCCCTGAACTTGAACCCCCCCCCCCCCCACACACACACACACATCTGGAGACAGGTCATACGGCTTCCTCCCTCAGGTTGTTTGGAGGCACACGTGTCCTAGGGTAGCCCTGGCACATGGTCCTCCCGCCTGGGCAGGTCTCAGGCACCCTGGGCCTTGGTTCTGTTTGTTTGATGAATCCTCGGGAGGAGGGGTCAGACCTCCCTCTGCCAGTGCAGTTGGGACTCTGACCTTGAACTGGCCCTCTGGCCTGTGTCAGGTGAGCACGAGAAGGTTCTGTGCTGAGGAGACGGGGGGTTGACGAGAGCTCAGGGCCCAGCCGTGCTGTGATCCACACAAAGCCTGACCTTTGCCCTTGGCTGGGAGTTACGCTTGCCCCCCCCACTCAGAGCCCCAGTGTCCAGGCCAGCCATAGTCTCCTGCCCTCCTGCACCAGCGGGTGCTCTTCCTCCCTTCAGCCTCTTGGTCTTTCCCTCTCTGGGCTGGGCTGCCTTCCTGAACATTGGACAGCCACAGGCTCAGGCAGTCTCGGCTTGCCTGGCTCAGATCGCAGCCCTCGCACGCCCAGCACATCCCTCTGCTGGTGGGGAGTCTGAGCATGGGGGTGCCTGAGCCCTAAGGCCTGGGCTGTGGTCAGAGTCAGGGACAGGCCTTCATGCCTCTTCTCCTCTCCACAGCCAAGGACTACGAGAACGCCATCAAGTTCTACAGTCAGGCCATCGAGTTGAACCCCGGCAATGCCATCTACTATGGCAACCGCAGCCTGGCCTACCTGCGCACCGAGTGCTATGGCTACGCGCTGGGCGACGCCACGCGGGCCATCGAGCTCGACAAGAAGTACATCAAAGGCTACTACCGCCGGGCGGCCAGCAACATGGCACTGGGCAAGTTCCGGGCTGCCCTGCGTGACTATGAGACGGTGAGCCGGGCCTTGGGCATGGGCCAGCTCCCGGCACCCTAGCCAGGTGGATGTGGAGGGGTGGCCCCAGAGGTGGGGAGAGCCATTCTGTGTCTCCCCTGTACAAGGGCTCATCCAGGTAATGGCCATGAGGCCTCTAGCCAGTTCTTGTTCTACATCTTGACCACCATGTGCTCCGTGGCCCTGGGCAAGTCACCTGGCCTCTCTGCCTTCCTGTGTACGTACCTTTGTATGTTGTGAACTGGCCCAGCCTCTGCTTGTCGGAGAGTTTCTGCTGTGTGCATTCTTGGAGCAGCACAGCACACAGTCTGTGGTCAGCAGTAGCTCAGCCTTGGGACGCTCTGGCTGTTATGGGGGATGAGGTGCCCCAGCACACAGGTGAGGAGGCTGAGGCTCCGGTTGGTCCGCGTCAGTGCTGGCATTGGGGCCAGTGTGTCCCCTGACTGCATCTCTCCTCCAGACAGTTAGCTGTCTGCTCAGGGGACGGAGTGCAGAGTGGATCACCGAGTACTGTGCTGAACGGAGCCATTTCTGTCATGTGCACAGGGCCCCAAGAGAACTGAGGAGCCATGTCTCCAGCAGGAGAGCTGGTCACTCGGCCTGGCCTAGAATCAAACCAAGTGAAGGCTTAGCAGAGGGTGGAAGTGGGAGGGGCGAAGGTACTCACTGACAAGGGGCGAGGGCAGCAAAACCTGTTCCCTGTCCTTGTCCCTTGATGCCCTAATCTGGAATATGGTGACAAGGAGGTCCTGGGCGGCTATGGCTCTGGGGTAGGGTCTCTGTCACTCAGAACACCATCTTTCCTCTGGGTGAGGAATAGGTTCTTTTTAACGCGCTCCTGAGATTGGCATCTAACTGCATTCTCTCTGAGGCTGGGAGATGGCAGACACGCCACATCTGAGCTGGACTCCAGTCTGTGGGTCAGTGGGGAATGAGAAAAGCCAGCGCCCTTTGCAGAATCTGCCTGAGGCTGAGCCACACCCAGTATCTAACTTATCCGCCCAGCACGAGCCTGGGCCTTATGGCAGCTCCCACCCAGCCGCCCTCCTGGGGCTTGTGCCCAGGCCCTGTGCTGTGTGTGGCCTTGGTTAGAGCAAATGAGCCCGTGACTGCCTCCTGTCTGTCTCAGCCTCAGTTTCCTCATCTGTATGCACATGGGGGCTCAACACTGCTGTGAGCATTGTGCATGCGTGAATATCTCCTGCATAGAAAGGAGACGCCTCCTGCAAGGTCACTCTGGGAGGTGCGCACTCAGACCAGCACTATCTGCAGCAGGAGGAAAGACAGACGGCTTACTCTGTACAACACCATGTGTACCATGTATGCCCACATGAGCATAGGTGCTGTCCACTGCCACCAGCACAGTTCTTCCTGTGGGCTAGGGTCGGGTGCAGCCAGAGGCGCAGTGTTCAGGCACTGGCTCTAGGTCTGGGGGTCTCGGTTAGTGGCCAGCTCAGCTCAGACCCGGGTGTGTGTGTCTTCAGACACCTCGGGCTCTCCTGCAGACAAGGGAACACAGGCCGACCTTGAAGTGTCATTGTGAGGTTGAACGAGTGGGGTACATTTGGAGAGGGCCCACCTTTCACTCCGCATCAGCCATGGCCTCCAGATTTCCTCCAAAGCCAGACCATGGTGAAGTGGGCCTCTGGCCCCTAGTGTATGCTGGTGCCAGAACACTACAAAGGCACAGGACCTGGGCATGTCTCTATTTGCTCTCCCACTTGGGGCCATGCCTTGGACGCTTAGTGGTAGCCAGCCTTCCTTACGGGGCCGTGTTATACCCCTGCACACACTCACTTCTTGCACGTGGGCCCACTCCTTCCTGGGTCACATCTCAGTTGGGATTACTGTGTTTTTTCCTATGTATTTAGAACATAAGTCAGCCATGCAAGACCTGGGGGGGGGGTGTCTCCTATACTCTCCACCCTGCCTTGAGAGTCCTGTGGGGTTTGTTTCCTCTATGATCCACTTTACATCTGTGTTTCTTAGATGTACATAGAGTGATGCAGACAACAGGGACAGTCACACTTTAGCTGAGCACTAGATGCTGGCAGCCTCATGCACAGCAGGGGCCACTCTGGTCCCCGATTTACAGTGAGGATACGGGTTCAGAGGTAAGACAGGTCACTCCTACTGTCACACAGGAACCCCAGAGTGAGGCTCCTAACCATGCCATCTGCATCATGGAAGTTCCCGGCACTGTCCTTGCCCCTGGGCAGGTAGCACTGATGGTATCCCACCTGGTTGATCTGCGGGCGCTGGGTATGGCCTGGTAGATTCATTCGCTAGAGAAAAGGGTATGTTGTGTAAGGCTGCCCCCTCATGGGCTGCCTGCTGGAAGCCTGGCTTTTCTCTGCTATGTGATGCACTCTCTGGCCCTTAACCTCTGTAGGTTCTTGCTGGTCTCTGTCCCTTACACCATTTCTAACAAGTGGGCACTTTGTTTGGCACCCACAGCAGACCTGCATGACGGAAGTGCCCTGACGTCTGCATTGCTCCCAGGTGGAAGCCGTGCATTCTGGTTGCCAGCAGAGCCATGCAGCTGTTAGTGGAACTGCCTTGGGCCTGCTGCAAGTGTCATGATGGAGGACGCATGCCCTGAATGGCCTCCACCCTAACCCTAACCCTAACCCTAACCCTAACCCTAACCCTAACCCTAACCCTAACCCAAGTGAATCCAAGTTCCCAAACACATGTCCCAGGGCTTAGGGTAGTGACTAGCAGTGAGCCCTGACAGCTGACAGTACCTTTGTTGTTAGTTTGTTATTTTTTTTTAATGCTGAGGATGAAACCTGGGGCTATGGAAGCATTTTACAGCTGAGCCACGCCCCAGCCCCTCCCTGGGGGACTCTAGGCAGGGGCTCTACCACTGAGCCACACCCTCAGCCCCTCCCTGGGGGATTCTAGGGAGAGAGCAGTGAGCCACAGTCCCATTCTGATCGTTATGTTTTTATAAGGCCCCTAATCCTATCAAGGGGACCTAGCCTTACAACCTCATCTAATCCTATTTACCTCCCAAATATTAAGCATATGTCACAGAACTGTACCTTCTGTCCCTGAAGATACCAGTTTTAAGAACATCTCATCTCTTCAAAGGTGCAGTAGATCCTGTGCACCTTGCCCAGCTCCAGTTTCACCCGATGGAGTGTCTGCATGAACCATATGATATTTCTTTTTCCTGGTTTCTTCTTCTTTTTTTTTTTTTTTTTTTTTCTTTTTTTACATGAGTACACTGTAGCTGTCTTTAGACACATCAGAAGAGGGCATCGGATCTCATAACAGATGATTGTGAGCCACCATATAGTTGCTGGGAATTGAACTCAGGACCTCTGGAAGAGCAGTCAGTGCTCTTAACCACTGAGCCATCTCTCTGGCCCCTTTATTTTGTTTTTTGAGAACCTCACTTACTATGTTGCCCAGGCTGGCCTTGAACTCCTAGGCCATTCTCCTACCTGGGCTTCCAGAATCACAGGAATATTGGGCACTTTACTGCACCTGGCTTCAGATGCCACTTTTTAAAACTTGTCTATGGGCCGTGTGTGTGTGGTGGTGCATGCCTTTAATCCCTTGTGTGAGACACAAGTTATAGGCTGGTAAACCACTGTGAGTTCCAAGCCTGCCTGGGCGACACTGTGAGACCCTGACTCAGAGAGAGAGAAAATGTCTGGTGCTGGCACTAAGCTCTGATGCAAAACGGGCCTCTGAATAGCCCTGTAGGTGAAACAAATACCCTTCCCGCGGAGAGGCGCTTGATAGCGCCATCTTCCTGTCAGTCAGCGCTGGCATAGCAGACCCTGGAATTGAGAGTGCCTGCCCAGCAGTACAACCGCAGACCAGCCTTCTGTGCGGTGCTAGCTCTGCTCCCTGTTTTCTAGAAAGTGGGGTCCTGAGTGAGCAGGACACGTGTCCTGGAAGGCAAGACCCCAGAACCTGGAGAACTGTTAGCCCTGCCTGTGTCCTGGGCACGGGAAGCAACCGCAGGGGGTGGGGGGAGGGGCAGGAGGGAAGCACTGCCCATGTGAGTGCTGGCAAGCAGGAGTGCACAGAGCCCCGCTTTGGGGTTAGCTGCTCTGCTGCTCTGTCTGTCCAGTGGGGATGGTGCTGGCTACCTCAGGACGCTGTCCCGAGGAGCCGGTGAGGGGGGCACGCCCCGTGTGGCAGCACCCAGCTCCCTGAAGACACATCTAGGAATTGCTTGCCGCCCTTTGTCCCTTATGAGGTATCCATTCTCTGCTGGGGACACAGCTCTGTCCCAGGCCTTAGGGCTTCCTGGGGGGAAGAGCAGAAAGGAGGTTAGAGTTAACCACGCAGTGTGTGGGCAGAGGCCTCTGCTACAGGAGCGCTGGCATCCTGGGGACCAGCGAGAGGCAGGATCAGGCTACAGAAAAAGACAAGGTGGGCCTTGAGGGCCAGGCCTGGAGCCATGTGGACTTTATCCTAGGAAGGAGAGAGAGCCTGGCCTCCCTGCCTCTCCCTGGGAAGAGCTCCAGGGGCAGCCCTGGAGTTTGATACCACACCCACACCCCAGTAGAGCTGTCTGGCAGAGGGCTCAGCCTGGGCTGGCCTTGCCTGGGCTGGCCGAGCACCTGCAGGGAGTAGCGGTTGTGTGCCCAGGCTCCACCTCACTCAGCCGACTGGCTTTTGGGGTGGGGGACATTCTGACGGCCAGCCCCGGAACTTCCTTCTCCATCTAATGCATGGGAGCTGGGGAAGCCAATCTTAGGGTGGCTGTTGTGGTCAGCAGGTGAGTGACAGGGGGGAGGGAGATGTAACACACATGTGTACTTACCTCATACAGGGAACCCCCAACATGGTGAAGCAGTGGTACTTACAGGAGTATGGGCGAGGGCTTACTTAGATAGAGTAGGAGCAGAAATGGCTCAAAGTCAAGCCGCATCGCCAAGGCCCACTCTAGCAGGGCGACAGCTGGAAGGCGCTGCAGCGCATGGGCAGCCCGGCATGTGCAGTGCACCCTCCAAGCCCCTCCGTGGGCAAGCATCTCCACGGCACCGCACGAGTTTCTGTCTCCTCTAGCTTTGGCCTCTGGCCTCTTTGTAGCTCGGCTACTCCTCAGTCCTCATTGTTTACTCTGGTGGGGAAAGGCTTAGTGAATACAGTCCGTTTCAGGGACTTCCTGAAAGCTATTTTGAGTTGTTTACCTCTCTGCTTAAAGACTTCCCCTGTGGAGGGAGCGTTTCAGTCGCAGAGGAACCGTTAAACATCAGATCAGGCGGGTCCAGGAACAGTTATGGAAACCAAGTAGAGGCTCAGAGAACTCCGCTGCCCGGGGTCTCACTCCAGCACAAACCAGCCTGCTGGTCACAGTCCTGCTTCCGCCTCCCAGGGTGCAGACTGCACACACTCACCACAGGGCCAGCTCTGTCTTCTGAGCTCCTGGGATTCAGGTTTGTGGGAAGCAGGCAGGCCCTTTTAACTACTGTAGCCCAGAGCTGCACGCCCACAACTGACTATTGGATATTTAAAAAGTGGAAAGTGGTCCTTAATTTACTTTTGTTTTGTTTTGTTTTGTTTTGTTTTGAGAAAGGGTTTCTCTGTGTAGCCCTGGCTGTCCTGGAACTTACTCTAGTCTAGACTGGCCTCGAACTCAGAAATCCGCCTGCCTCTGCCTCTGCATCTCAAGTGCTGGAATTAAAGGCGTGCGCCACCACTGCCCAGTCCTAATTTACTCTTGCAGCTCTCGGGTGACTCTGTTGTCAGTGTCCCCTCCTAGAGGAGAAACTGAGGCCATCTGAGATGACCCAGGCTCCCCATCATCACTGGCTGAGCTGGGACTTGAGCTGTGTCTCCTACCCCCATTACCAGAGGAAACAGGAAACTTGGAGCCCCAGTCTCCCAGAAAAGCCCCAGGGAAGGCTCGCTGCCGACTGCCGCCTGCGGTGTCCCCTTGTACACACGCCCACTGCCTAGATGGGGCACTAAGGTGCAGAGTCCAGGCGGTCCCGAGACCCCAGCCCCGCCACCGGCTGCCCTGGGAACCGGGGCCCTGGGGCTCAGCTGGACACCTGCTTGGCTGAAGCCTGCGCCCTCAGCCACCCTGCGGGGCAGCTCTGCTGAGCTTGCTGGGGTGTAAGCACTGAGTCCAGCACTGCCCTGCTGGATGTGGAAGCCCCTGGGTGGTCGGACTGAGCCCAGGGCAGTGTCAGCCAGTGAGATGAGATCACGCTGCCCCTGGTGGCTTCTCTGGGACAGGTGCTGGTCCTCCAGAGTGACACCTCCTCCCTCCCTCTTCCTGGCCAGGTGGTGAAGGTGAAGCCTAATGACAAAGATGCCAAGATGAAGTACCAGGAGTGCAGCAAGATTGTGAAGCAGAAGGCCTTCGAGAGGGCTATTGCGGGCGATGAGCACAGACGCTCCGTCGTGGACTCTCTGGACATTGAAAACATGAGTGAGTAGCCGGGCTGTACGCCCTGTCCCTGCCCTGCTGCACTGGGTGGGGGAAGGCAAGGTTCAGAGGACAGCTGGGAATGTAGGTGTCACCTACAGCTGCTGTCTTCCTTAGCCCTCTCCCTCCATCCCAGTCCCCTCTCCCCATCCCAGTCCCCTCTCTCCATCCCAGTCCTCTCCCCATCCCAGTCCCCTCTCTCCATCCCAGTCCTCCCTCCATCCCAGTTCTCTCTCCATCCCAGTCCCCTCTTTCCATCCCAGTCCTCTCCCCATCCCAGTCCTCTCCCCATCCCAGTCCCCTCTCTCCATCCCAGTCCTCTCCCCATCCCAGTCCTCTCCCCATCCCAGTCCCCTCTCTCTATCCCAGTCCTCCCCCTCCATCTCAGTCCTCTCTATCCCAGTCCTCCCCCTCCATTTCAGTCCTCTCTCTATCCCAGTTCTCCCCCTCCATCCCAGTCCCCTGTATCCTAGTCCTCCCCCTCCATCCCAGTCCCCTCTCTATCCTAGTCCTCCCCCTCCATCCCAGTCCTCCCCCTCCATCCCAGTCCTCTCTATCCCAGTCCCCTCCCTCCATCCCAGTCTTCCCCCTCTATCCCAGTCCTCCCCCTCCATCCCAGTCCTCCCCCTCCATCTCAGTCCTCTCTATCCCAGTCCTCCCCCTCCATCCCAGTCCTCTCTATCCCAGTCCCCTCCCTCCATCCCAGTCCTCCCCCTCCATCCCAGTCCTCCCCCTCCATCCCAGTCCTCTCTATCCCAGTCCCCTCCCTCCATCCCAGTCTTCCCCCTCTATCCCAGTCCTCCCCCTCCATCCCAGTCCTCCCCCTCCATCTCAGTCCTCTCTATCCCAGTCCTCCCCCTCCATCCCAGTCCTCTCTATCCCAGTCCCCTCCCTCCATCCCAGTCCTCCCCCTCCATCCCAGTCCCCTCTCTCTACCCCAGTCCTCCCCTCCATCCCAGACTTCTCTCTCTACCCCAGTCCTCCCCTCCACCGCAGTCCTCCCCTCCACCTTACTCTTGAGAGTGGGAGCCCCTGGCTAGGCTCACAGTGCGCAGTGCCACACGTGTTGGCTCCATTCCCCCACCGTGTCTTAAGAGTGAGGGGCCTTATTCACTGTCGCCCTTGACTTTGCCTGATGAGGTGTGGACATCAGGTCTCAAAGAATTCAGGCTTATCGTGCCACGCCTAAGACTCCAGGTTCCAGTGCGCTGTGACAGTCCTTCACGGTTGGAGGGGAGACGGTGAGCTGAGATGGGGTCACTGTGGCATCTGTCTCTCTTGGCAGGAGCTGTGTCCTCTCTACCCCATCTTCCAGATGGCAGGTGGATCGGACACATGCCCGTTTAGGTTTTCTCAGGTGTGCAAGTCCGGGGTTTCTGTATCAGGGCAGGGACATAAAGGATCTCATTTTAGTCTTGGCTGGCCTCAAACTCATGATGGTCCTCCTGCCTCAGCTTCCCAAGGTCTGGGCCCCCAGGCTGTCGTCATGGCCAGTACCTCCCCTCATCTCGGCCAGCAGGTGTCAAGAGCGATCTCTGGAGGCAGGGGCGGTATTGAGTCTTGTCACAACCCATTTGTAGTCCCCTGAGGTCACCAGCATCACCCTGACTCAGCAGCTCTTGGGGAGCCGGCAGGCTGCACCTGCGGGGCGTGTCTAGACTGCTCTCTCTGCAGTGCTGCCGCTCCCATGGCCACGCCTTTCCTGCAGTACCTAGAAACTACTGATGGTCTCTGACCACTCCTGCCTCAGTGGGCTTCTCCAGCCTCCCTAGGTCTGTGCTCCAAGCACACATCCCTTTGCCAGGCCGGTCTGTATTGCCCTCCTTCCCGACTATGTTGGCACAGGCGCAGACTGGGCCTCAACGCCAGCCAGTTTGCCGTACTGCGTAGCAGAGCTGTTCCCAGTCAGTATCCAGCTTCTTAGAGTCAGCCTTGAAGAGAGGTCCCCTGCTCCCGAGGGTTCCTCCCTGCCTTCCCAGGTACTGTGTGAGATGCTTATGAGCACTGTCCCTTGAATGACTTGCCTAGACATCATGGAGTCCAGACAGTGTCCTACAGCAAGGTAGAGGAAGCTCCCACATTGAATCGCTGTGACCCAAGCCCCAATCCAGGCTGTGCCTGCGACTGTTGCACAGAAATGTGCCCAGGCCAGCCCTTCCGTCCCTGCCACACATGACGTGGGTATGGGTGGCTTGGGCAGCGTGCTCAGTTCCAGTGTCACATGTGCACGTAGCCGTGCCAGGGAGGGGTGTGTCCGTCACGTGTGTTCAGATACGGCAGCCCCCGTGGACCTTTGAGACACTTGTTACCCCTCCAGCTTGCAGTCCTGCCAGCTTTTGAAGCTTTTGTTGATTTTATTTCAATGTGGGTGGGTATTTTGCCTGTGTGTGTGTATATATGCACATCACTGGTGTGCCTGGGGCCCTCAGAGACCAGAGCAGGGTATTGATCCTCTGGGCTTAGAGTTGCAGGGAGTGTGGATGCTTGGACTTGAGCCTGGGCCCTCTGCAAGAGCACCGAGTGTTCTCACCTGCTGAGCCGTCTCCCCAGTCCCACCCCTTATAGTCTTTAGAACCACAGTGCATACCAAGGGGTCATGGGGATTTTCTAACCCCTCTAACCCTCTGATCTTATAGTCTCAGGTCTAGGGTGGGGTCAGTGAGCCAAAGCCCCTACTCTCTATTTCTAAAATCTCAAGTCTTTTTGTATTATTAGTATGTCTGCTGCTCCGAGCAATGTCTGACCAGATTTCTCACCATAATCCCTGTCAGACATTTCCAACGATGGGGTAAATAGAGCTGTCTGTGGACCCCCTTAGTGTGCGGGCTCCACCGGGGCTCCCTGTCCCGGCCCAGCTGGGGTGGCTCGCAGTGTCTAGATCCTTTTCCGCTTGGCTTTGACAGGGAAGCCAGGTGTAGAATTGGGTCTTCACCGTTCAGGGTGTGTGCCGCCATCTTTCTTCTGGCCAGAGTATCTCCACAGTGGACCTTGACTCCTTAGATGGGCGCGTGACTGCAGTGTAGCCTAACGTCCCGTGCTGTGTGCTGATGCGCAGGACTGGGGGGAGGAGTGGCTCGCATTCCCGTGTGACCCGCAGGCCAGCGGCTGCTCTGGGCTCTGGATCTGAAGAATTATTTAGCAGTCACCCCTTAGCCACTGCTAATAGAGTTTGGAGTGTGGGGCAAAGGACAGTTGCCAAAGCAGGAAGCCGCTACTGAGAACTGGCCGGGGTGCGGGGATCACAGGAGCGGCAGGCTGATCCTGAGGTCCGGGAGCACCACCGCACCGTGAGGAACTTCACTGCACGGTCTCTTTCCCATCCCTGGTGGCCAGGTCCCCTTCCCGCCCCTCCACGCTGAAGCCCTAACTAACCAGTCCCCTTGTCCATAACTAGCCATTGAAGATGAATACAGCGGGCCCAAGCTTGTGGACGGCAAAGTGACAATCACCTTCATGAAAGACCTCATGCAGTGGTACAGGGAGCAGAAGAAACTGCACCGGAAGTGTGCATACCAGGTAACACAGCCCTGTGCCACACACTCCCGGGACCCTCCTAGGACAGGCCGGTGCTGGCACCAGTGTAGCTGTAGCCCTCGGCTACACTGACCTCATCTAATACCACAGCACTTGGGGTGTAGGGCAGAGTTTAGAAGACTGCCCAGGCACAGTGAGACAGACCTTCGGTAAGCGTAAGAGAGGAATTCTTTGAGAGTGTGGTTGACTTAAGTTGGGGACAGGAGAAGAGAGGACGGCACGGTCAGGACAGGTCTCAGATAATAGAAGTCATTTCTGTACAGAACTAGCCGCACGTGTAGCCTCTCCCGTGACGAGGTCACAGCCTGCTAGCGGTCGCCGCCTTCCCCTGGTGCTTAGCCCTAACAGGAGCCACTTCCGTGCCGCCAGCCTGAGCAGCCATGACGCACTGCCCAAAGGAGGGTCCGCTTGTCTCTGTGATTGCTTCAGGGTCCGTTTAGTGCACTGTCACTGTCTTCAGACACTCCAGAAGGGGAGTCGGATCCCATGACAGGGGCCGCCCCGGGTTTGCCGAGCTCCGACCTCTCCCCGAGGGTTAGTTCCTAAGTGGCTGACCCCGCGAGGAAGATGACTGGTTGACAGCCACACTTACCCTAGGTGTGGGGCTCCTTGCCTTGCCTCGCAGGAACACTTGAGCATCAGTTGTGACCTTCATAACCTGGATCCGGAAACAAGGCCATCCTTACAGAGTGTGCCGCACTCACTTGTCCCCCTGGGGGGCACTGTTGAGTATTAACTGTTGTAGACAGCCCAACGGCTGTCCATAAAGCCGAAAACACGGGTAAACACACCTGACTTTTCTCAGGGTTATGTTCAGTGTGAGCGAGTTGTAGCCACAGATGTCCTGGTGTTTTCATTTCTCCTGACATCCTCCAAAATAGGTTTAAGGCGACTGAGGGGGTTGTTGGAACAAGGTCTTACTGTACATCCCAGGCTGCGCGGGGCATGGTGGCACACACCTTTGATCCCCGCACTTGAGGGGCAGAGGCAGATGTAACTCTGAGTTCAAGGCCAGCCTGGTCTACATAGGGAGGTCTAGACCAGCCAGAGCTATACTGAGTGTGAGAAGCTGTCTGAAAGATCCAGAGAACAAGACAGTTTCTATCCCTTAGACTGGCCATAACCTGCCAGAAGTACAGGAGTGTCCCAGCTCGCCCACGGGAGCAGGCTCTCGGACACCAGCCCCCACTGCAGGACTGAAGGCTCGCCCTTCTCTGCAGTTTGCACCTTTATGACCGCGACATTTACACGTGTGCAGGCTAACTCTGTGTGTATGTATGTGTGCATCCACTCCTGACCACAGCTGCAGGTGCCAGGGGAGGGCCCGCCGCAGGGAAAGCTCACCACTCCTGCGGGCTGGCCCTGGAGACCCGCCTGCTCCTGCTTCCTCAGTGCTGGGCCTGCAGTCCTGCACACAAAAGTGCTGAGGATTTGAACTCAGATCCTTGCCAAGCAAGTGCTCTTACCCGCCAAGCCATCTCCTTGGCTCTAGGCTGGTTCTTTTTATAAGATTTCCTATACTGTGAACACACGATTTTGTTTCCAGTGTTTTAAAAGATGAACTAAACCCTTGTGAGGTGATGATGTTGAGATGAGTTGCCTGTGTATATATTTATACACTGCATGTGTGCGGTGCCTCTGGAGGCCAGAAAGGGTCCTGGGTCCTGTGGAACGGAAGATGTAGAAGGTTGCGAGGCTCCTTGTGGGTGTTGGGAATCAAACCCTGGTCTTCTGGAAGAGCAGACAATGCTCTTAACTGCTGAGCAGTGTCTTAGCCCCTGATCATGATGTTTAAATGACACATAGACCAGATCGGATCACCCATTGAGGGCCACTGCTCTTGTCCCCGGGTAGCACCCCGCAGTCCAGGCCTTCCCAGTAGCTCCAGGGCAGCCGAGGCTCTGTGGGCGTGTGAAGGGCAGCAGCTTGTCCCCCACCCCACCCCGCCCCAGCCCCACCCACACTTACAGCCTGTCCTGTCGTCCAGATCCTAGTCCAGGTGAAAGAAGTCCTCTGCAAGCTGAACACGCTGGTAGAGACGACGCTGAAGGAGGTGCGCATGGGGCTGTGGGTGCAGGGGGGACAGGAGCATGGGGTCCAGGCAGGGCGAGCAGACGGGAGGTCCCCCAGCTCGGGACCCCAGAAACCCCCCCTGGGCATCCTTCCCTCCGCTCCGCACCTGACCCCTCCCGCTTGCCTGCCTCCCGCATTGCTGTGTTCCCACCACTGTGTCTGGCATGGATTTTCTCAGTCTGTTGTGACCTCTCACCCCTCATTCCCCTCTGCCCCCTCCCCACATCTCTTTCTGGGCCCCTCCCTCTCCGGTGGCCTCTTTTCTTCCAGACAGAGAAGATTACAGTGTGCGGGGACACCCATGGCCAGTTCTACGACCTCCTCAACATATTTGAGCTCAACGGTTTACCCTCAGAGACCAACCCCTATGTATCCTCAGCGCTACCCCGTGTGGACAGGGAGGCCCCGCCAGGGAAGAACGCAGGGACCTCATCTTACTGCTGCCACAGTCACCTGGAGGCCCCGCCCGCTTTTCCTCCCCGTGCTGCACGTGGTTCACAGGCAGCACTTACCCTGTCCACCCAGCCCTGCCCCCTGCAGGCCATCTCCTGCTTCCTGTCCTTCATCTGGACCATGGGTGATAGGGGTGTGGGGGTGGTGAGCAGGGTGCTCTTGCCTCTAGGTGTTTGTTTTGGTTGGGGCTCTCTTGTGGTCTCGAGCTTCTGGCCTCCCTCATGCCTGGACTGTGGACATGAGCTCCCACACCCAGCTGACCAGTGCTGGACCTGGTACCCAAGGCTCTGGGTTGAACATCCTCCGTCCACGGAGCCACACACATCCCCAGCCTGACGCACGCCTGACACATGCAGGGCTCCTCGGCTGTGTGCTGGAGAGGTAGCACCTGTCCCTGTAGCTTGAGGACTGCCCTTGGGAACTGGGCTGCCTCGGCTCTGCCGTTGCCGTCCCCAAGATGGGTGAGGCTGTGTGCTCGGGGCCATCCCGGGGAGCTTCAGTTCAAAGGCAGGCCAGGGGTACGCCTCTTTCGGGGACACTGACAGGAGCCTTGGAGCCAAGGGGACAGGACTGCCTGCCCTGGCCCACCCACCCCCTGAACCAGTTTCCTTAACAAGAAAGATATTTAATGGCGACTTTGTGGACCGTGGTTCCTTCTCCGTTGAAGTGATCCTCACCCTCTTTGGCTTTAAGCTCCTGTATCCAGATCATTTTCATCTACTTCGAGGTGAGGAGGGTTCCACTGTCTCCCCCGGGCTCTGTCTTCGTCTGTAAGGCGTAGGGTAGTGTAGCCGGGCACTTGGTGAACTGAGCAGGCGTGTGCAGTTGACAGGCTGTGCCCTGCCCCGGCAGCACCGCACGAGGCACAGCACCAGCCATAGGCAGCTCAGTGTGGCGTCCACTGTGCCGACCAAAGGGACGATTCCCACACTGCAGTGTGGACAGCCCCTGGGGACACTTACCGAGCAAGCTGGGCACTCACTGTCAAGGCTCAGTGCCCGTGGCTATCACTGAACCTTGGTCTTGTACCCCAGGTCTGTACTTGAGATTGCCAGGTAAGTATATAATAAATAAACTGGAGGCTGGGTGTCTCTCCTGCCCCTCTGTCACGGCCAGGCAACCACGAGACGGACAACATGAACCAGATCTACGGGTTCGAGGGCGAGGTGAAGGCCAAGTACACGGCGCAGATGTACGAGCTCTTCAGCGAGGTGTTCGAGTGGCTGCCGCTGGCACAGTGCATCAACGGCAAAGTGCTGGTGAGGAGTCTCAGGGCTTCTCACACCGCGCAGGCCACACGCCGGGGTGGGGGAGGGGGAGGGCGCCTTCCCTCACAGAGGCACCTGCTTCCCCCAGATCATGCACGGAGGTCTGTTCAGCGAAGACGGGGTCACTCTGGATGACATCCGGAAGATTGAGCGGAATCGGCAGCCCCCAGACTCAGGCGAGTGGGCCCGGGCACAGAGAGGAGTGCCTCCACCCACCAGGCCTTATGTGGATTTCCTGCCTGCAGCCTGAATGGGTGGGGCCGTGTTGGTGGGGAACATCGGAGTCTTTGACACACACCTGTCATTCATTCATTGACTTCCCTCACTCCAGAATGAGGAATTAAGGCACCTGTTAAGTCCCAGAGACTGTGTCATTGAGGACATGGATGATGTGGGTGAAGTGAATTCTGCGGGGTGGTGACATTTGAGCTGACACCAGGTAGAGGTGTGGCCAATACAGGAGACATTAGCAGGGACTGATTGGGTAAGGTGACTAGAGCTGGCCCTCAGAGGTTCCTGCTAGACACAAGTCAAAGGCCACGTCCTGAGAGCTACAGACCTTGTTAGGAACATGGGCTTTGCTGTCGGGGCAGTGGAGAGCCACAGGAGGCTTTGGACAAGAAGCCTGCTCTAAATTGGACTGGGAAAAGTTCTGTCCAGCAGCAGGCTGGATCGATTGAGAGATGCAGGAAAACGGCCCAGCTCAGTGCCCCTGTGGGAGCCCCCTGCTCTTCCCACCACGCCGTACTGTGGGGAGGCACCTGTCTGATGGAGCGTGGGAGACAGGTAAGTGTCTGACGGTCTGCCCTTCTCCCGCAGGTCCCATGTGTGACCTGCTGTGGTCGGATCCCCAGCCACAGGTGAGCTGGCGTCTGCCGCGGGTTTGGACTGAGGTGGGTGGGGCCAGGCTCCCGTTTACCCAGTCTCCTGCCCCCTTGCTCCTCCCAGAATGGGCGCTCTGTCAGCAAGCGTGGCGTGAGCTGCCAGTTTGGACCCGATATCACCAAGGCCTTCCTGGAGGAGAATCAACTGGACTACATCATCCGCAGCCATGAAGTCAAAGCCGAGGGCTACGAGGTGGCCCATGGTGGCCGCTGTGTCACCGTCTTCTCTGCCCCCAACTATTGGTGCGTTTTCCTCCTCCCACTCTTTGCCCAAGCTACAGGGTTTCTTCTGTGTGATTATGACTGTATGGCTTTTGAGACAGGGGCTTTCTCTAGGCTAGTCTGGTGTCAGACTACCACCACACGTGTTGTCCTGGCCTCTCGAGTAGTGGGGTCGCATGCATGAGCCGCCGTGGCATGTTTTGGCTTTAACTTTCATGGTGGGAGGTTTGCTCCATAGGAAGGACGCCTGAGAGTGGGTGCATGGTGGGTAGCGAGCACCTGTGGGCCTCCTGCTGCCCAGCCCAGGGGCCAGGCCGGGCCTTGGGACAAGGCCTTCATCCCAGTCTGCTCTCCTCTCCGTATCGCGTGGGCTTCGGTCCCAGATAGGGTGTGACCTGACGGTGTCATGTCACTCGCCCCTGTACTGTAAACCCCTGGGCTATGGCCGTGCGAGGTCAGGTCCCCAGGCTCCCCCCGCCCCTCCCGCCTCTGCTCCCCACCTCTCCGTGGCTCCCCTCAGCCCCTCCGTGTGCTTTCCTTGGCACCGCCATCTCTCCATGGCAAGTGTCGCCCTCTCCTCCCCTCCCCTCCTCTTCCCTCCCCTCCCCTCCCCTCCCCTTCCCTCCCCTCCCCTCTCCTCTCCTCTCCTCGGCCTCAGCCCTCTCTCCCTCCCTGTCTCCCACCTTCTCATAAGCTCCAGCCCCCACCCACACAGGCCCCTCTGTCCCTGTCCCTACAGTGACCAGATGGGAAACAAAGCCTCCTACATCCACCTCCAAGGCTCCGACCTGCGGCCCCAGTTCCACCAATTCACAGCAGTGGTGAGTGGCCTGGGACAGGGCTGTGCGGGCGGGCGCTGTGCTCGCACATCCTCTGACTGTCCCCCTCCTGCCCCCCGCAGCCTCACCCCAACGTCAAGCCCATGGCCTACGCCAACACGCTGCTGCAGCTAGGAATGATGTGAGGCTGGCCACAGCAGCAAGCCAGGGCTTGCCCAGCTGAACGGCCCCGCCTTCGGCCTGCTGCCCCGCCCCAGGGCAACGTTGGACCCCCTTTTACTTTGTAAAGTTTGTATTTATTCCCCTTAGGTTGCAGAGGGGGTGGGGGCAGCGTGGGGCAGCAGACGACAGGCTCCTGGTCAGAGGAAGGAGTTGAGACTGGGGACAGGGCACTGCCTGGGTAGGGGTGGGGCCAAGAGGAGGACTCGCCCCTCACTTGCATGGCTCCTCCCCTGGTGAAGCAATAGGACCCTGCCATAGGAGGACCCCAGGGTCATCAGGGGGGCTTCCTCCTGGCAGCCTCAGGGTGGGCGAGGCTGGGGCACACACCCCAGCTATTTTATGTTCTGTAATTAAATATGTTAAAATAAAATAAAGTCATTATTGTAAGTCAAACCTCATCTCAAACCCATATCGGCATGTGTCGCACACATGGGGCCCCTCCAGGGTGAGTACAGCTTGGCCCCGGATGCCTCGCAGTGATGTGGCATCACAGAGGACAAGAGCGACCCAGAAGCATCATCCGACCCCTGAGACCTGTGCAGGCTGCAGTCTGACTCCAGGCCCCTTCAGAAGCCCTGCTCTTAGCTGAGCTCTGCAAGGAGACAGCAGTGGGCGGGGCACAGGGGGCCTTCTGAGCCACTGTCCTGCTGTGCTGTGAGCTGGGGCTGCCCGGGGAGCTGTTCGGCCTGAGAAGCTGCTCTCTCTCTCTGGCCTGGGAGTCCTCTGTTGCTGCTGTAGGCTGAGGCCCCAGCCTTCAGTTGAGTAGTGGGGATTTAAGAATCCTGTAACTGAAAATGTGGCCAGCGGGTGACTGGTGTTCATTCCCAAGCCGGAGGGTGGATTACACTCAACCTCTCAGAAGACTCCATAGTCCCCAGAGCTCTGCGTGAGCCACTAGAGCCCGTGGGCTGGGCTGCTCCCGTCGTCAGCAGGTGCTTTGCTGCGCTGCAGGACATCTGGCAGGGGCAGCTCCAGGGATGGCTGCCGGTCGGTCACAGTCGGGAACAGTGCTCATCAGCCAGGAGAGGCAGTGGCTGTCCTGGGTCACGGCTACGGGGGCTCTCATGGCCAGCTTCTCACATGGTGGGGGCCCGGGAAGCAGAGGGATCTCAGGCAGGGCCAGCTAGTAATGTTCAAGACCCACCCTTTAGTGCCCCGCATCCTCCCACTAAGTCACGCGTTTAAAAATTTCTACTCTGTGGTGGCACACGCCTGTAATCCCAGCACTTGGGAGGCAGAGGCAGGCGGATTTCTGAGTTCGAGGCCAACCTGGTCTACAAGCGAGTTCCAGGACAGTCAGGGCTACACAGAGAAACCCTGTCTCGGAAAAACAAACAAAAAAATTTCTACTCTCAAAGTCCAGCTTGGATCTCTGACAAAAATTGGAGAGCTGACTCTATATGCCCTCTCACTGCCGTGGGAGACACGCCCACCCCCAGTACTAACATGCATCTCCTTTTAGTTGGGCTATGAAGTTTCTCCGTATGTTTGTCCAAACCATGAGTTTCCCATGCTTTACTGTCGTTAGATCTCTCCTGATATAGAACAGCGTATGCTGTGTCAGCGTCCTCAGGGCACAGAACAGGACATAATGTCACACAGTGGGGGCTGTGGTCCAACACTGGCCCTCTGTACACACCGGAGCCTGAAACCGGCCTCAACCCTGTGGGCTGAGTCGGCCCAGTGGGCGGTGCCTGCTCCCTCCTGTGTCCGAGCCCTGGTGGGGAGGGAGAATCACCACCCCCTCTCCTCTCCCACCCTCCCTCCCACCTCCACGCATTTTTTTTAATGGGGGGAAGCAATGCTTTCTTCTGAGAGCTTGCTGTTTTATATCTGGGTAGGCCACCTGCTGCCAGGGGCTTCAATCCTTAATTGATCCTCCCTGAAAATCATCACATGCCCAGCAAAGACGTCTCAGACAATTAGAAGAGGAGCTCGGGATGTGGCCCAGCCCGAAAGCACTGACCCAAAATTCACCATAAGGGCCGCGGAGGACAGCAAAGTCCAGTGCCAAAGAGTGGTTAGGAAGGGAGTCTAAGCACAGTGCGGCAGGAATGCACCTGCAGGCCTTTCCCCACGGTGCCCCCGGGCGGGCTTCACCCCACCCACGCCACTTCAGAACGAGGGTCAGGGCGGGCGTGTGAGGAACACGGGCACCTGAGGTGGTGGAAACAGGGACATCAAGTAAAAGTCAGCCTCAGCTTCGCAGCCTGACTTCAGGAGACCCACCCTAGGAAGCAAAAGTCGGGAAGGTGCCACTCAGGCCCGGGACTCCGGCCCGGCACTCTATCGCCCCCTGCTGCTGCTGGCGGAGTAAATAATTCCTAGCCGGAGGCCAGGTTGTAGGGGACGGACTTGGCTCTGGCCATCCATGAACAGTGGTTAAATGTGCGGCGTCCCCTGGGCCACTCCGGCAGGGAAATAATTCCTTCTGGGCGTGTGACAAGGGCCTAGAACGGCTTGTAGGAGGACTAAAGGTCCCGGAGACTAAAGGTGGCCTGAATCCCTAAGTCCCTGCCAGACAAGACTGCAGTCCACCACTAGGTGGTGCTCCAGGACCATAGCTAAAAACCCACCAGGGCTGGATGGCACTCACTCGGCCCCAGCCTGCAGGATGGAGGTGGGGTAGCCTGTCCAGGCCCATCCTCCTCTGAGATGGGAGGAGGGCAGGTTATACCTGTGACAATCCACAGACGCTAATGTTTCCATCTCACTGTTTACAGCTCTGCCCCAGCCAGACAGGGTAACCCGGGCCGCTCAGAAAACGCCCATGTAGCGGAGGGTGGCTTTGAACTTTTGATCCTACTGCGTCTACCTCCAGAGCGCTGGTGTTTCAGGCATGCACCACTAAGCCTGGATTGGGGTGGCAAGATAGCAGCAACCAGGCTACACCCCAGTCCTAGATGCTCTGATTTTGAGCATTTTTCCAGATGGGGAAAATGGGAGAGGGTGGATGACTCCCAAGAGTCACACAGCCCTGAGATAGGAACCCAGTTTGACTCATCTGATGGTGACCCCTATTGACGCTCCCAAACCTGAGATAGGGGAATGTGGTTATGGGAAATAAGAACCAGAGAAGAGTCCGATGAGCGGTCGGGCGAGCGCGGGCGCTTCCTGCCTGGTCTGGCAGTCGTCTCTGCACACACCCTCCCCTGCGGTGCATGGTCAAAGGTAATGTGATAAGAAAAAGAGCTGCTGGTTAATCCGTGCTGGCCGGGGACAGCGAAGAGTAGGAGAGCGAGCGCTAGGGATTCCACGGGGCTCCTCGGTGCCACCTCTAAGGATGGCTGAGAGGCCTCAGGAAGAGGAGGGAGCAGGGCCAGATGGCAGGAGTGAGGTCAGGAGGCTCCTCCAAAGACCCGCCACCATCACCTTCTAACACCTGTTTCCCCAATTGTGGTCAGCGCTCCTTCCTCGGCCTGGGCCCGGGAGCCTGCGCTCTTTCGCGGCATTCTTGTGACAGTGAGTGGCCGCCAAACTGGTTCAGATGAAAACCGAAGCTTGGAAAGATACCCCCCACCCCCGCCTAGAATCCCCCAGTGAGGGGCTGGGGGCGTGGCTCAGTGGTAGAAGCCCTGCCTAGAATCCCCCAGTGAGGGGGCGTGGCTCAGTGGTAGAGTCTAGAATCCCCCAGCATCCACTGAGTCCCTAAAGTGTGGTATCGTGGTAGTCACTTGCTCGACCTTGGGTTCCACTTTGAAGTCATTAGCTTCATCTTTTAAAAAACAAGGGAAAGCCGGGCGGTGGTGGCGCACGCCTTTAATCCCAGCACTTGGGAGGCAGAGGCAGGCGGATCTCTGGGCTCCAGGCCAGCCTGGCCTACAGAGTGAGTTCCAGGACAGCCAGGACTACACAGAGAAACCCTGTCTTGAAACCCCCCCCCCAAAAAAAAAAAAAGCAAGGGAAGTCAGGACCACAGGGAAATGTAATTAGATGTGTGATCAGTCTTAGGATAATGTTCAGAAACGAGCAATATTAATGTGCTCTTAGTGCAGGATATCCTGTCATTTTTGTATTAGTTATTCGTTCGTTATTTTGGCAGTGTCTCATATAGCCCAGGCTGGCCTCAACCCCGTCTATAGCCTCCCTTGCAATCCTGACCCTCCTGCACCATCCGATACCATACCAGACTATGCCCTTTGATGGCAAAGGCGCCCCATCAAGCTCTTGGCCGGGCCCACATGAGAGCCAGCAGTTTCCATCCGTCTGAGATAGACTTAGTCTCCGAGTTCCCCACACCCTATACCATCAGACGTGTGGGAGCCAGGGCTCCAAAGTGTGGTTTCATCCCTCCCACACATTCTTTGGATTCTTTTTGTAAAATCGTGTGTGTGTGTGTGTGTGTCTGTGTGTGTGTGTGCGTGCGTGCGCGCGCGCGCATGTGCATGGCAGGTGTCAGACGCCTGGGCAGCCAGTGCAGAAAGCACATAGGACGCTGGAGCTGCAGGTGCTCGTAAGCCTCTCGATGCGGCTGCTCGGGCTGTGCTCTGCGGAGCAACAAGACACTCAGCTGCCGAGTCTAGCGCCCTCGCCTCCGCCGCCCGGGCGCCAGATCACAGATCCGCCTCACCAACCAAGTCGAGCTTGTTTACTTCTCTATGTATTTATCCATGCAGTGTATGGATCTAACCATACTTTATCATCTGGGTAAGGCTGGCCTCGAACTCTTAAGCTCAAGTAAATCTCCTGCCTCAGTCCCTGGCGTAGCTAGGTACCACTATGTTAGCTAAAATGTGATTTTTAAAATCAAGCAATAGAAAGTGAGGGGTGCTGGTTCCGGTTTGGGTTGCTTCCTTGCCTGTCTTAATTTTGCTCCATAGGGAAGAGGGGGATAGTATGAGGGAATGGGTGGTCCCACCCCATTCCCCACATGACAAAGCTTGGAGAGGCCAGGGCTTCGAGCTCCATCCCCAGTGTCCTACTCCAGAGTCCCTGGCATAACCATCCCAGCCACAAAGAAGATTTGAATGGTACCTGCTATTCCCAGTCCCCAAATCACAGTTTGGGATTGTGGCTTCAAATTCATTTATCAGGAATCATCCCAACTTTGTCATGACTGCTGGTCGCAGGACGTCCTGAGATGTCCCTCGGTGTGGTCATGTTCTAGAACCGTCTAGAATGGCAGCCCTCAATCCCAAACCAACCACAACCAAGACGCATGAGCTGCAGTTCTCGTTATGGCCACCAGGTGGCGATCCGATCAGACAGGTCCAAATTACTCAGGTGACTGGACTGGGTGCCCAGGGCATGCTCAACACCTAACAGCACCAAAGCTATGCCCGGCCTCTCTGCGTCCCAGGCTGGACTCAGGAATCAGCCGAGCAGAAATCCCTTGTGAGCCTGCGCATCTGGCTCAGTTGGTAGAGTGCTTGCCTCGCATGCCTGGAGCCCTGAGCTTGATCCCCGGCACCGAATAGCCTGGCGTGCTAGTGCACACCCGCTATCTCAGCACGTTGTAGGCAGGCGGGAGGATCCAGGGCTAAAGGTCATCCTTCACAGAATAGGGAGCTCCGGGCAAGCCAGGGACGACTTAAAGGTGTAATCTCCTTAGCCAGTGGGTCCCGGGCATCGGAAGGGTTCCTCTCCTCACATCTGGGTCCTCTCCAGATGTTCCTGCTAGATAAGGAAGGGGAGAGAATGTCCCGTCCACTCAAGGAAGGGACAAGCTGAAAGTCAAACTGACCCAGGTATGTCCAAGTTTCAAGGCTGTTCAGAAAGGCTGTGAAAATAATGCCCCGGAAGAGGGATGCTTGTGTTGTTGTTGTTGTTGTTGTTGTTGTGAGTGTTATTCCAGTCTGCGGCTGTCTTCTGGGTTCCGGTGGCATTGCGTGCCTGCAGCACACATCCAGCACATGGATGCCGATGCTAACATGTGTAAGCATGGTGGACCGTGCGTGGCAGGGCACAGAGGGGTTCCTGGCATGTGCGGGAGCCCGGCGGGTCCGAGTCAGAGTGCGAATGAACGCTGCATATGTGTGCCCACAAACTTACGGGCAGTCTTGGGGGCGCTACCAGTGAGTTTGTATAGGGGCCTGCCATTTGAGCCTGTACCGGGGTCTGTGTGGGTTGGATACGTGTATGTGTGTGTGCGTGTGTGCAAAGCCCATGTCACAAAATTCAAGTGATGTCTGTGAAGCGCACAGTCCTGTGTCCCACCCTTATGCTGTTGCGAAGTCCCTCCGTGGGACTCCAGTATTTCCCTAAAGCCCACTGAGCCCCAGGCCCTGTGAGGGTCTGGGTACCAGCACAACACTGCGTGCTTTTCCCTGCCGGCTCGTCTTTTCTCGTTTTCTTTTTTTCAGATTGTTTTCCAATACTTATTTTTGTGTCTGTGTGTTTAGGCTGCATGTGTGTCTGTATCATGTGTGTGCCTGGCCGAGTGAAGACCGGAAAGGGGCGTATCCCTTGGAACTAGAGCCGCATTGCAAGCCACCATGGAGGTGCTGGGAAGCAAACCACGCCCTCCGCTGCCTGGAAGCAAACCACGCCCTCTGCGCGCGCAGCCCCTCCCACCAAGCCATCCCTCCTGGCTCCACTCCCGGTGGGTTTTCTGTGTCTTCTCACCGCGATCAGCAGGTGTGCGAAGCCCACAGGCCCTGCGCCCTCAGATTCTCCGGCCCTTAGCAGCCTAAACATGGCAGGCAAAGTGACAGGGGAAAACGCGGGGTCATCGTCGTCACTGAGCCAGGCGCATCATCACCCCAGCACTGTCCACTGACACCTCAGAAGCACGAAAGCGCCTTGTACACATTTTTATTTGCATATCAACTTGAGTTCTCTCTTTGAGTGCAAAAAGGCCATCAATCAAAGTTCGTTACAGACAGAAGAAAAAAGACAGACTAACCCCTCCTGTATCCACTTCCCTTTGCCAGGCTGTGAGCACCATCCGGCAACCAGGCCCCACGGGTTTGTCTTTCATTCTTTGAGATGCTATATTTAGTAATTTTTTTTTAAAAAATCAACGTATAAAATAATTAAGTGTGTCTATAGTATAGCCATACCACCCTGAACACACAATCGCATCACATAAAAACAAGATGCTAAAGAGGGCGACTAGAAGGCGGGCATGGTGGTACACGCCTTTAGTCCTAGCAGAGCAGACATCCAGACCTGTGAGTTCAAGGCCAACCTGGTCTACATGGTGAGTTCCAGGCCAGCCGGGGCTATAGAGAGAGACTCTGTCTCAAACCAAACCAAACCAAAGCAAAGAGGGTCCGTGGAGCCAGAGGTAGTGGCGCAGGCCTGTAACCCCGGTGCTCTGGGCGCTAAGGAAGAGGCCAATGTGAGTTTAAGGCCAGTTCTATATGGAGCACCAGGCCATCGGGGCTGCAGAGCAAGACTCTGTCTCAAATAAAAGATAGAGGCAGAAGGAAAGAAAAAGAGAGAAAAGAGAGGGAGAGAGGGAGGCGGGAAGGGAGGAAGAGGAGAGGGTAGAGAATGAGGGTGGAAAGGGGAACGGCGTGGAGCCTCATTTTCAAACATGGAGGGAGACAGAGCCTGCGGAGGAAGAAGGCATCCTAGCGGCTAACGGGGGCGCAGGGGCGCACAGGGCGCAGGCGCACCGGCTCCCCTCACAGCTCTTCTTCCTGCTCTCTGGGTCCCACTTCTCCTCTGGGCTCAGCCCTCAGCACCCGGAGGCTCCTGGCCTCGCCTGCCTTGGGGACTCTCTTGGGCAGGGTTGGCAACCTGGGAGTGTGCCAGAAGGCTCTCCTGCGCATGCGGAACCACGAGAAGCGTCCCGGGGTCTGGAACCTCACCGTCTTTACCTGTTTCTGGGCCCGAGATCCCGAACCAGCTGAGGCTTCCTGTATAGCCTGAGGTCCAGCCTCCTCCCTCTGGTCAGCTAGGACTTCCACCCTCTGATTTCCTGCAGCACCAGTCCTTTGGTTAGCTGGGCCCTCCACCCTCTGACTAGATATGGCTTCTGCCCCCTGGTCAGGTAGATTAGCTGCAGCCTCTACCCTTGGACTAGATGCAGTCTCTGCTCTTGGACTAGCTACAGGCTCTGCCCTCTGGTTAGCTGCAGCCTCTGCCCTTGGACTAGCTACAGCCTCTGCTCTTGGACTAGCTGCAGCCTCTGCCCTTGGACTAGATACAGCCTCTGCTCTTGGATTAGCTGCAGTCTCTTCTCTTGGATCAGCTGCGGTCTCTGCCCTCTGGCTAGCAGCAGCCTCTGTCCTTGGACTAGCTTCAGCCTCTGCCCTTGGACTAGCTACAGCCTCTGCCTTTGGACTAGCTACAACCTCTTCCCTTGGACTAGCTACAACCTCTGCTCTTGGACTATCTTCAGCCTCTGCCCTTGGACTAGCTACAGCCTCTGCTCCTGAATCAGCTGCAGCCTCTGCTCTTGGACTACCTGCAGCCTCTGCCCTTAGACTAGATACAGCCTCTGCCCTCTGGTTGACTGAACCCTTTGCCCTTGGATTAGCTGCAGCATCTGCTCTTGGGTTAGCTACAACCTCTGCCCTTGGACTAGCTACAACCTCTGCCCTTGGACTATCTGCAGCCTCTGCTCTTGGACTATCTGCAGCCTCTGCCCTTGGACTAGCTGCAGCCTCTGCACTTGAACTATCTGCAGCCTCTGTACTTGAACTAGCTGCAGCCTCTGCTCTTGGACTAGCTGCAGCCTCTGCTCTTGGACTAGCTGCAGCCTCTGCCCTTGGACTATCTGCAGCCTCTGCCCTTGGACTAGCTGCAGCCTCTGCTCTTGGACTAGCTGCAGCCTCTGCCCTTGGCCTAGCTGCAGCCTCTGCTCTTGGCCTAGCTGCAGCCTCTGCTCTTGGCCTAGCTGCAGCCTCTGCCCTTGGACTAGCTGCAGCCTCTGCACTTGAACTATCTGCAGCCTCTGCACTTGAACTATCTGCAGCCTCTGCTCCTGGACTAGCTGCAGCCTCTGCCCTTGGACTAGCTGCAGCCTCTGCCCTTGGACTATCTGCAGCCTCTGCTCTTGGACTAGCTGCAGCCTCTGCTCTTGGACTAGCTGCAGCCTCTGCCCTTGGACTAGCTGCAGCCTCTGCCCTTGGACTAGCTGCAGCCTCTGCTCTTGGCCTAGCTGCAGCCTCTGCTCTTGGCCTAGCTGCAGCCTCTGCTCTTGGCCTAGCTGCAGCCTCTGCCCTTGGCCTACCTGCAGCCTCTGCCCTTGGCCTACCTGCAGCCTCTGCTCTTGGCCTAGCTGCAGCCGCTGCCCTTGACCTAGCTGCAGCCTCTGCCCTTGGCCTAGCTGCAGCCTCTGCCCTTGGCCTAGCTGCAGCCACCGCCCTCTGGTTAGCTGCAGCTCCTGCCCCCTGGTTCTCTGCCGCCGCTGGGTGCCCCTCAGCTGCCATGCCTGTCCCCCGAGCGGGGGGCGGCACCTGCTCCTTCCTGCCTCTTCTCACGGAAACCCACTTGACCTTGGGCTTCCAGCACCCGGGGCCCGTCGTGTCGCTCCCGTCCCCCGTGTCGCTCCCGTCCCCCGTGTCTCTGGAGCGAGCCTCCTCGGCGCTGGCTGGGCCGTGTCTGGTTCCTCCAGGCCCAGCTGCTGCCTGGGCCTGGGCCTGGGCCACCTCGGAGCCTGACGCGGGTGCCCAGCCCCTCACCCTCTGTTTCAGCCTCCCCCAGGACACCTGGCTGACATACTCCCGCCATCGGTCGGCCTTGGACGGCTGGGGCCCCGGGCTGTTCTCGAACATGGGCACCGGCAGGTGGACTCGGCGGCGCACAGGCGGCGCGCAGGGCCTCTCCCCGCGGCGGAGGAAGGCCTCCACCAGCTCCTGCTCGTCCTCGCTCTCCACGTCGCTGCCCAGGAATTTGCTGCCCAGGTAACTGACCGGCATTTTGCGTACCTTCCGGGTCCTCCCGGAGCCCCCGCCGCCTTTGACTCTGGCGGCGTCGAGGTCACCCGCGTCGCTGTCGCTGCCGTTGCTGCTGTCGTAAGTGCCGACGACCAGCCGAAGCGGAGGAGCGACCATCTGCGGGACCCTCCGCGGCCTCGGCCCCTTGGCTCTCTTGCGGGGCTGGGGTGGGTGTGGCGTGCTCTTTTCGAGGGTGCGGGCCAAGTCTTCCAGGGTGCGGCCCTCCTCCTGCAGAAACTGGAGTAGCCGCTCCCGAAACTCCGCTTCCTTCGTTGCAGGCTTGGAGATGACTCGCCACACGCCCCCAGCCAGGCGGACCTCCCGCGGGATGAGCAGATAGTCCACGTCCTCCCCAATCTGCAGCATCCCCACCGTGGAGTCCTCCTCTTTGCGGAACACCTTCCCGATCTTCTTAAAGGTGCCCACGGGCTTTAAGGCCTCCACCAGCACGTCCAGATCGACATCTTTGCAGACGTCGGGGACACTCCAGAGGATCAGGCAATCGGGAGACGGGAGGAAGCCCCAGGGGAACCACCCCCCGACGTGGCTTTTCTCGAGGGTCTTTAAGATCTCCAGCGTGGACTCTCGGGTGGGGGGCAAAAAGCCCAAACTCTTGACTTCTAGGCTTGGGGAGGGGGCAGTGGAGAGTCCTAGCAACTCTGCTCACACGGTGTCTCCTGCCTGCGATTTTCTCTTCAGGCGACAAGTCCAAGTTGGGTCCCCCCCGCCCCGCCCCCAACCCCCTCAGACTTGTAGCAAACAGTTTTCCAGGACGCTTACAAGAACTGCGGTACGCTCAGTCCAAACTGGAATCGACAGTGTCCCGGCTCCGAGTTGGGGACCCACGAGCTCCGATCGCTTCTCCCTCGCCCCGGACACCAGGATATGGCTGAAAGTTCGTGGGAGGACCCTGCAGACAAAGAAGGCTCAGCGTGGCCGTTCAATATGGCGAGGCGCTAAAGGCCTCCGCCCAGCCCCGAGGAGGGTCTCCCGCCCCCAGGCAGGCTGCCACCCGCTCCAAACCGACCTTGCGCTCAGCCTGCAGTGGAGCCGAGAGAGTCGCAGGAAGTTTCTGGGCGCCCTCCCCTCCTGGGTGAGGCCCACCTTCTCCTTCTCATCTTACACTCGAAGCCTGGGAAGAGTGGCAGCGGGGCTGTCCACTCCCTTCAGGGCAGGCTTCCTCTCCTCCCCGACAGAGGTGTGGCCGCCCCCAGAGCCTCTCTGGGCCCCTGGAGGGCTGCAGCCAAAGCCCACGTCATCATCCTTCCCAAAAGGCAACGGGTCCCCAACCTGCAGTCCTAGACATGCGAGCCCAAAAGGTGCGGATGCCGATGGCTCAGATCCTCTGAAGGCTATTGCAATCATGAACGCGCGTTTAAAATTTAGGGGATGGGACCAGTGAGGAGGCTCAGGGGTCAGGAGCATGGGTTACCCTTACACACGACCTGGGTTTGACTCCCGGAACCCATGATGGCTCGCAACCCTCTGTATTTCCAGTTCCAGGGGATCCGGCACGCTCTTCTGATCTCTGTGAGCGCCGCACATATGTCGCACACACACACACACACACACACACACACACACACACACACAGAGAGAGAGAGAGAGAGAGAGAGAGAGAGAGAGAGAGAGAGATTAATGCACATAAAAAGGAGGCCCACAAGATAACTCAATGGGTAAAAACATTTGCCATGTAAGCCCTATGGCCTGAATTCAATCCCAGAACCCACATAAAACCAACTCTTCAAAGTTAATTGTTCAATCTCCACGTGTGCACCTACACACAGATCATACGTATAAAAATTCACACACAATAAAAACTTTTTTAATATTTATTTATTTATTATTAATGTGAGTACACTGTAGCTGTCTTCGGATACTCCAGAACAGGGCGTCAGATCTCATTACAGATGGTTGTGAGCCACCATGTGGTGGCTGGGTTTGAACTCAGGACCTTCGAAAGAGCAGTCAGTGCTCTTAACCACCAGACCATGTTTTTGGGTTTTTTTTTTTTTTTTTTTTTTTTTTTTTTTTTTTTTTTGGTCTTTTTGAGATAGGGTTTCTCTGTATAGTCCTGGCTGTCCTGGAACTCACTTTGTAGACCAGGTTGGCCTCAAACTCAGAAATCCGCCTGCCTCTGCCTCCCAAGTGCTGGGATTACAGGCGTGCGCCACCACCGCCCGGCACCGGACCACGTTTGTTTTTTTTTTTTTTTTTTTTTTTTTTTTTGGTTTTTCGAGACAGGGTTTCTCTGTGTAGTCCTGGCTGTCCTGGAACTCACTCTGTAGACCAGGCTGGCCTCGAACTCAGAAATCCGCCTGCCTCTGCCTCCCAAGTGCTGGGATTAAAGGCGTGCGCCACCACGCCCGGCTAGAATGTCTTTAGTTCCATTTTTTTTTTGGTTTTTTTCGAGACAGGGTTTCTCTGTGTAGTTCGAGCTGTCCTGGAACTCACTTTGTAGACCAGGCTGGCCTCGAACTCAGAAATCCGCCTGCCTCTGCCTCCCAAGTGCTGGGATTAAAGGCGTGCGCCACCACCGCCTGGCTAAAATATTTTTAATTAAAATTTTTCTTAAAAATAAAAAATCTTTAAGATCACAGAGATGTTGTGCCCTCAGTTCTTAGTTCATGCATCCCACGTGGCCTCAGACTTTCGGTGATCCTCCTGCCTCAGCTTCTGTCTACCAGGCTTTGCATAGGCCACCATATCAGGCTTAAGCAACAAGAAGAAGAACAACAACAGCCAGGAAAGGAAGTGACTTTAATATCACTATAAACACACATGTCAGGCATGGGGTGCACACGTGAGCCCAGTGACTGGAGGCAGGGGGACCAGGCGGGGAAGGTCATTCCCAACTTCAAACGGAGCTCACACCAGCCTGAGCTACGAGAGACCCTTTTTTCTCAAAGAACGACAACCCAGGAGCTGGAGAGATGACTCTGTGATTAAGAGCACTGGCTGCTCTCGCAGAGGACCTGGATTCCGTTCCCAGCACCCGCATGGCGGCTCATAGTCACCCGAAACTCCAGTTGCAGGGGATCTTACACCTAAATCCGCCTGCGCAAGTTGGGCGCGACTGTGTGGGTGCGCAAACACACACACACACACACACACACACACACACACACACACATCTTACAAAAATAAAAGTAAAATAAACATTTGTAAGCCGGGCGGTGGTGGCGCACGCCTGTAATCCCAGCACTAGGGAGGCAAAGGCAGGCGGATTTCTGAGTTCGAGGCCAGCCTGGTCTACAGAGTGAGTTCCAGGACAGCCAGGGCTACACAGAGAAACCCTGTCTCGAAAAACCAAAAAAATAAAAAAAATAAAAAAAATAAAAAAAACATTTGTGATTTTACTTAACCCAGGAGGACCTTGGAGGCAGATCCTGAGCAATGAGGGAAGGGGAAAAGGGACCGGAAAAAAAGGGTACAGGAGAGGCTTTTTCGGGTTCAGATTGGGGTGGGGGTGGGGCGCTTTGGATAGGGCCCATCCAGGATGCAGCGTCCCGTTGGGGGCGGGGGAGATGCTTTTGCTCCTGTTCTGCTTAGGTGAACTTTCCTCCTCCTCGGTCACAAGGCAGAATTCTAGCCCTAGGCCTTGACCGGGGACAGTAGTCTCCAAGGCAACCGGGCATGCAGGGGGGGGGAGAGGGGGCGTGGGGGCTGGCCAAGCTGAGGGGAGACGCTGGGAACCGCACAGCAGGCACTGAGGCGGCCCCTTCGCTGGCCCCTCTAGCCTTCCTTAGGCCTTTTCCCCAAAGCAGAGGCGCTTTGAAGAGAAACCAAGACCCACGCACCCCCCACCCCCACCCCCCCACCCCCCCCAAGGTCTTTAATAGTGGTGGCGCGTGACGAATTTCAGTCTTGAGGTCCGGTCATAGCTCTGTGGGGGTGCATTTGCCTAGCAAGCATTAGGTGGGGGTGTAGAGAACCCTAAGTCATGGGGCTGGAGATGTCCCTCAGGGAGTTGAAGCACTTCCGACTCTGCGGAGGACCAAGTTCAGCCCCACATGGTCCAGGGGGTCCAATGCCGTCTTTGGACCTCCGAGGGCACCAGGCACACCCAGCACACATGCATACTCACAGGTAAAATAGATCCAGTTTTAAAATCTTCTTAATCTGGGGCTAATGGCTCATCCTTGTAATCCAGGCTTCTCTGGAGGCCGACACAGGAAGATCGGAAGGGCAAGGATTCAATTTCTAACTATAATTCCCAGCCGTGTGGTGTGTGTGTGTGTGTGTGTGTGTGTGTACACGTATACACGCACATACATCTTAGAAGTGAAAATTCCAGATGTTTGATATTCTTATAATTACCAGCCCCTGGTCATTTCTGCTGGGTGTTTTAAATCATCCAGCCAGAAGTAGAACCATAATATAATTATAACCTTATACTGTTTAAAATATTTTTTTGGGCTCAGTGATAGAGCCCCTGCTTAGAATCCCCAGTGAGGGGCTGGGGGTACGGCTTAGTGGTGGAGCCCCTGCCTAGAATCCCCAGTGAGGGGCTGTGGGCGTGACTCAGCGGTAGAGCTCCGCCTAGAATCCCCCAGTGAGGGGCTGTGGGCATGTCTCAGTGGTAGAGCCCTCCCCCCTAGGATCCCCCAGGGAGGGGCTGGGGGTGTGACTCAGTGGTAGAGTGCTTGTTTATAGGTGGCAAGTCTCTCGGTTGGGTTCCCATCCATCCATCTATCAACGATAATAATTGTTATTACTATTTTAATGACATCGAACGCTGATATCTGAGCCAGAGCATTATGAGCTTGCGGTGCAGTACTTTGCCGATAAAGGAACCTGAAAAAGTCAGTCTTTCTCCCTTCAGTCCTGAGGGCCACTGAAGGGAGGTTAGTAGCACTGTCTGTTCCCTCGGTCTGCCTCGGGGCAGGGCCACAGGGACAAATGAGATGTCCGGGGGAGAGCCCCTAAGGCCCCAGACAGAAACCCCTCCTCCTTACTGGCATGCAGTCCGCATTCCACCGTTTCCCGGGCTTCATGCCCCCGCCTGTCTCATCTTGCTCTGATTGTTCTGGGGTTCAGGGCATAGATGGTGGCAGAGCTCTTGCCCGACGAGGCAACCCTGTGTTCCATCTGCAGCAGCCACGCGCAGAAACAACGACCTCAGAGTTCTTTGTTTCCTAAGATCACAAAATCCTGGTCTGCTCACTGCCTTCAGACTTCCGGTTTCTCAGGAAGATTCCCCAGACCTATAACTTTAAGGAAAAAGCATTCTTTTCTTGGCTCTCTGGTTTAACTGGGTTTTGTAATAGTTACAGTCACAGAGCCAGAATCCTCACAAGAACGAGGAGCCTGGCTTACCAGGATTCCAGTTCTGGGAAGGCGGAGAAAATTGACTGGGAGTTTAGGATCTGATAAGTTTAGGTCTCAGAAAATAAAGGGGGCTGGTGGGGAGGGAGGGCTCAGCAGGTGAAGGCTTGTGCCCTTGTCACACTGAAGCCTGGGTTCAAGCCATCCGGGAAGAGATGAAGAGATGTTCCCAGTTGTACTCTGACCCCCGCCCCCACCCCACTACAAACGCACAAATAAAGGCAACAATGTTTTTAAAGTGTGGGAAGAGGCTACTCCTTCCCGACCCCAACCCTCCCGGCTCAGATGATTTGAGTGTCAGAAGAGGGTTTTTTGGGGTTTGTTTTGATTTTTGGTTTTTGGTTTTTTGGCAGCCCTGACTGGCCTTGATTTCTCTATGTAGACCAGGCTGGCCTTGAATTCACGGAGCTCCTCCTGTATCTGCTTTCCAAATACTGGGATTAAATGTCTATCCCACCATGCCTAGCCTGGAGCATGAGACCTGTCATTGTTTTGTGGTTTGGTGTGTGTGTGTGTGTGTGTGTGTGTGTGTGTGTGTTTATTTCAATTTTTAAACAAAATTTATTTCACACTTAGGGGTATTCTGCGTGCATGTACATGTGTGTGTACCTCTTACCTGTAGAGAACAGAAGAGGACGGTGAGTCTCCTGGACACGGAGTTACAGACTGTACTAAGTCATCATGTGGGTACTGGGAACCGAACTCAGGTCCTCCGGAAGAGCAATCAGTGCTCTTAACCAGCCCCTCGTTTCGTTTCTGAGACATAGTGAACTCAGTGTGTAGCTGAGAATGACCTTTTTTCTAATTCTCCTGCCTCTTGCCCTCAGTACTGGAACGACAGGCATGTTACCCAGGGGCTCTCCGTGTGCCGACTGGGCCACCACGCACTCGAGAGCAGAGCTACAGAAACAGCCCCGCTGTTCGGGTTTGAGGGGAGGTTTCTGTTTGGCTTTTTAAACATTGTGCTTGCTTGTTTGTTTGTTTGTTTGTTTAATGTATATGAGTCTGCTGTCACTGATGCACTCCAGAAGAGGGAGTCGGATCCCACAGATGGCTGTGAGCCACCATGTGGTTGCTGGGATTTGAACTCAGGACCTCTGGAAGAGCAGCCAGTGCTCTTAACCACTGAGTTATCTCTCCAGCCCCAGCCAGTGCTCTTAACCACTTGAGCCATCTCTCTCCAGTCCTTTTTTAAGTTTTTTGAGACAGGGTTTCATGTAGCCAAGGCTGGCCTTTAGGTAGCCTTTAGCCTCCCCCTTCTCCCAAGAGTGGGAATCACAGCTGAGCGCTCCTGTCCCTCCACCGCCTGTTTTTACTCTACATAAAATGTCTGGCCTCTCACCCCAGCACTGGAAAACAGCCTGGGGCCCCCTGGAAGGCAGCCAGGCAGAGGAAAGCGGTGTGTTCCCTGATCTCTCCGCCAGTGGCATCAAATTAAAAAAAAAAAGTATAAAAAAAGCTCTTTTTAAAAAAAGTATAAGACAACTCATCCAAGGAGGTTTAGGGGTTTAAAAAAAGTGTGTGTGTGTGTGGAGAGAGAGACAAAGACAGAGAAACACACACATACACACACATACACACACACATACAGAGAGAGAGAGAGAGAGAGAGAGAGAGAGAGAGAGAGGTGTGCACGCAAGCGTATGCAGAGGTCAGAACACCCTGTGAGAACATCCCTGCTCCTTTGGCCTTATGGGCGCCGCAGATCAGACTCAAATCACCAGACTTGGCTGAAAGCATCTTCATCTGCTTAACTATTTTACTGGCCCACTTCTTTTTTTTTTATGCAAGGAGATCATTTTCCCAGAGGAAGTCTTATGTGCCCCCCACTCCCCACCATGCTCAGGACACAGTGTGGTTTCATTAGCATTCATGTATTCATCAGTTCGTATTCCTACAGTAGAAGACCAACCATGGAGAACAAAGAAGGGGAAACCCACTTCTTCAGTGGAGTTGTATCTCGGAGGGCTGCTGGAATTTATTTGGGGATTTCTGTCAGACATCAGCCTCATGGGCGCAGGTGAGTACCTCAGACTGTTCATGTCACACAACAGCCTGCAGGACAAGGTCAGGAAATGCCACCTGGCTCCAACAATCCCCTGACGGAAATGGTTGCACGGATTCTGGCTTCGTGGGCAGCATTTAATAAGGACCCGTGTTGCCTGTCACCGATACAGTGGCCACCGGAGAAATACCCGGAAATACATGCACGTCTCAGGCTGCAAAATGATGGCAAGAAATGTCACCCCGTCCTTTATTGTTCAGCCATTGTGCCTTAGTGTTAAACAGAGTGCATCGGGCAGACGGGCTGCGGGCTGCGCAGCATCCCCGTGTGTGTGTGTGTGTGTGTGTGTGTGTGTGTGTTGTGTGTACTGTGTGTGCAAGCAGTGTGTAAGTGTATGTATGTGCATGTATGTGTGGTATGTATGACTATTGTGATATGGTTGTGTGGTGTGTGCATATGTGTATATGTGTGGTATGTGTGACTATGTGGTGTGTATGTGTGTATGGTGGTGTGTGTGTGTGTGTGTGTGTGTGTGTGTGTGGTGTATATGGTATGGCATGGTATGGCATGTCTGTGTGGTATCTGTGTGTGTGTGTGTGGTGTGTATGGTGTGGTATGTGTGTATGGTGTGGTGGTGTGTGTGTGTATGTGGTGTATATGGTGTGGTGTATGTGGTATGTATTGGTGTGATGTGTGTGGTGTGTATTGGTATGGTGTGTGGTGTGGTGTGTGTGTGTGTGTGTGTGTGTGTGTCTGTGTGTGTGGTATATGGTATGGCATGTCTGTGTGGTATCTGTGTGTGGGTATGTGGGTGTGTATGGTGTGGTGTATGTGTATGTGTGTGTGGTGTGTGTGGTGTGTGGTGTGGTGTGTGTGGTGTGTGTGGTGTGTGGTGTGGTGTGTGTGGTGTATATGGTATGGCGTGTTTGTATGGTATCTGTGTGTGTGTGTGGTGAGTCTGTGTTGGGGTGAGTGCCTATCCCATGGCTCTCAGATGGAGGCCCTTCCACCACAGAGACCTGGGGATCAAACTCATGTGGTCAGGCTCGAAGCCCCTAAGGACTAAGCTGGCTCTATCATCTGTCCAGCCTGTAGAGCTACAGGCTTCCTGACCACAGATCTGAGGCCAGAGGACTGCGTGAGTTTGATGCTTGTCGGCTTACAGTGCCTGAAACAGAAAGATACATGGGGTTCTCCTTAAGACAGTGGAAAAGCCACATAGGCGGGGGGTGGGGGGGTGGTGCAAGCCTGTAATTAATTGCTATATGCGGGGTACTGAGGCAAGAGGATCACGAGCTAAATAAAGGCCAGCCTCGGGCACATAGTAAAGGCCAGCTTCGGGTACATAGTAAAGGCCAGCCTCGGGTACATGGTAAAGGCCAGCCTCGGGTACATGGTAAAGGCCAGCCTCGGGCACATAGTAAAGGCCAGCCTCGGGCACATAGTAAAGGCCAGCCTCGGGTACATGGTAAAGGCCAGCCTCGGGTACATGGTAAAGGCCAGCCTCGGGCACATAGTAAAGGCCAGCCTTGGGTACATGGTAAAGGCCAGCCTCGGGTACATGGTAAAGGCCAGCCTTGGGCACATGGTAAAGGCTAGCCTTGGGTAGATAGTAAAGGCTAGCCTTGGGTACATGGTAAAAGCCAGCCTCAGGCACATGGTAAAGGCCAGCCTCGGGCACATGGTAAAAGCCAGCCTCGGGCACATGGTAAAAGCCAGCCTTGGGTACATGGTAAAGGCCAGCCTTGGGTACATAGTAAAGGCCAGCCTTGGGTACATAGTAAAGGCCAGCCTTGGGTACATGGTAAAGGCCAGCCTCGGGTACATAGTACGTTCCGGACCAACAGAGGCTGCACAGCAGGAACCGCTCTCAAAGCATTACATTTTGTATGTACACAAATTACATTTGTGAAACGGGATTCACCTGGGGCCCTCGCCGATCCCTGAAGTAGTGGAAGTCTGTAGTGCCCCAAAGAGACACCTCTGCACCCACCTCCACCTGGAGTTCACGGTCATTGTGTTTCAGAAGGGGCAGGCGCCGTCCACGGAAGCGAACAGGGAGATGAGATAACGATAAATCCCAGTGCAGATCGACCTCCTGACCCGATCAGACTCCGGGGAGCCTAATAACAGGCGGTTTGTTCCCGATGTACTTAAGCCCAGGGTCACCTGGGGAAAGGTAACGCGACCCCTGATGCACACGGAAGCATAACTACACTGAAACTCAACTCAGGGTTCCTGTCACACCTTCTAAGAAGATGGGTTCTAGAGATATGCTGCCTGTACCAGCTCGGGGACCGAAACAAGGGTCTGGCCTGGTCGTGGTCACACAGATCGTGGAGAGGTCATCTGGGCTATGAGCCACCTCTGGTCCTGGTTGTGGGAGCTTGATACGGCCAGGACCAACAGATAACCCAGACCCCAGCTTTCCGCTCCAGCGTGATGGACGGAAGAACAGGTTTATGGTCGGACAGACAGCGCTGAGTGCTTAACATGCCTGGTTTCTCCAGAGCTCTGTGGGCTCCAGACCTTCGTCCGAGGTTCCTGACCCTCTCTCTCCTCCTCACCCTCACACAATGATCAGTCTATAGACTTGAGGACTCATGTATTGAGACAGAGTACGATGTAGCCCAAACTGACCTCAGATGTGCTATCCAGCCAAGGCCGGGCTCAAACCCTTGACCTCCCACTTCAGTGGCACTCCCCCCCCCCCAGGTGACTCCTAGGATGTAATCCGGGGAGAGCTACATGCTTGCTCAAGGTGCCAGTCGAAGTCAAGGGGCTCACCCCTGACCTTCCTTTCAGTAAGGGACAGCCACAGCCTTTTAGGGACACCTGGAGAACATCGAGGTCCTCGGTGGAGACAGCGGGCAGCCTGTGTGTCAACTGTGGCTTATGAACTGCCTTCAACTTGACGTCTCTGGCCACGGTGCCCGAAGAATAGTGGCCCATTCCCTTCACGGGCTTTTCGTCAGGACAGGCTCTTCTGGGGCCAGCTCCAGTTTTGGCAGGTCTAGCAAAACACTTTCAAAAGCTAGCCATCGCCGGGCAGCGGTGGCGCACGCCTGTAATCCCAGCACTTGGGAGGCAGAGGCAGGTGGGTTTCTGAGTTCGAGGCCAGCCTGGTCTGCAGAGTGAGTTCCAGGACAGCCAGGGCTACACAGAGAGACCCTGTCTCGAAAAACCAAAAACCAAAAAAAAAAAAAAAAAAAAAAAAGAATAAAAGAAAAGAAACATGGGGATGGAGCCGGGCGTGGTGGCGCATGCCTATAATCCCAGCACTTGGGAGGCAGAGGCAGGTGGGTTTCTGAGTTCGAGGCCAGCCTGGTGCGCCACCACCGCCCGGCAACTCACAGCTTCTTATCAGAAGCCTGCTGTCTTTCCTTCTTCAGGCGTGTCCTCCTTCTCTGGGTCCTCCAGAGGGGCACCCCGTGCCCCTTGGCGGTGGCCGCCTTGTCCGCATTCTCCCCTTGCAGAGACGGGCAGCAGTTCCTGGGAGGGGGCTCTCAGAGCCCTAGTGTGGTGGGACACAGCTCCTGCCTGAGGACCCGGGCCACAGCCTCTACTGTCCGGCCCTCTCTACGAAGGAACAAATTGAGTTTGGCGAGGGATTCGATGCCCCGCCGTTTGGGCATGTAGACCACGCTCCACAAACTCCCTGGGGACCTCGTCCTAACTGAGGTCTTCCGCCACCCACCGAATGACGGCCGCCTTGAATCGGTCCTCCTCCAGGAAGACCTCCCCAGCCACTTCAAACTTGCCCAGCGGTTTGAGGGGACCCCGTAGGATGTCTTGAAGTTCTTGGTGGCTTCAGTCCTCTGGGATCCCCAGGGTCATCAGGGACGTGTAACTGTCTACCTCCAAGGCCTTGCAACCGTGTTCTAACAGTGCCACCCATGTCCGGGACTCCAAATACCACCTTGCCCAACTCCCCGAGGCAGCTGTAGGCGCGCTGCTGCGCTGTGGAGCTGCCGAGAAACCACAGAAAGGATCCGGGATGCCGAGATCCTCCTGTGAGGAAGCGAGGCCGCACGGGTGGGGCTACTGATGGTTCCAATCGGTCCAATTCCGTCAGGAGACCTCCCCACCCCAAGCTGTCCGCAGCCTGCCCCCTGGGAGCTCACGTCTGCTTGCGACTCCCGTCAGCCACGGATTTGGAGTTGGGTGGCCGTGGCTCCCAGGTCTTAGGCAAGGTTGCTCTGAGGAGAGTCTGAAGATGCCGACTCCCCCACGCTGCCCGTGGCCTTGGGCAATCCCTGTGAACCCGAGGTCGCTGGTTTCCCACATCCTGCTGGCGCTCATGCGGGGCGGGGTGCAGGCAAATAATATACAAAGTAAGCCTGCAGTGTCGTTTGGATTCAGGAAGTCAGGGTATAGTCAAAGAATAAGGACAAAACCGATAAGGACACAGAAGCCAGCTTGAAGGGCACCCACAAGACAATTCAGAGAATTTGAGCATCACTACAAGTTTCCTTCTTTCATTCTTTTCACCCCTGAGATCTCCTCTCCTAGGCTGGTCTTGAATTTGCTATATAACCAGAACTTTGGACTTCTGATCCTCCTGCCTCCGCTTCTCAAGATCCAGGGCTACTGCATGTCTGAACCGTGGTGCCCGGTCTGTTGCAGCTCTGGGCGTGGAAATCGGGCTCGTAGCGTGCCGGGCAATCATCTACCACCTGGGAAACACTCCTGCCCGAGCATTCCTGTTAAAACCAACAGATTGTAGCAGATAGTGACAAACACAGCTACTTCCTGAATCAAATAAGAACAGGCGGAGCCGTGTAAATATACACACAGGTGGAGAGCTATTTTTAAAAATCTTTCCTTTCTTAATGTTTCTTATATATCACGTCTGGGCGTCTTGTCTGCTCGCATGTCTGTGTACCACATGCGTGCCTGGTGCCACCCCCTGGAACTGAAATGACAGTCGTGAGCTGACCCTCGTGCAAACTTCCGACTGCACTCAGGATCCTGGGAGAAATCAGGGGCTGGACCTGGAGAGGAGAGGGCTCAGTGGTTAGAGCACTGACTGCTCGTGCAGAGGACTGGGCTTGGTTCTGAGCGCCCACACGATGGCCCATAAGGACCCGGAGCCAAGGGCAGTGCCAAACACCTGTATTCCTAGCACTCAGGAGGAGAGAAGGTTGGTCTCTGTGAGTTCAAAGCCACCTGGTTTACATAGCCAGATTCACAAAGCAAGTTCCAGTCTAGCAAAGGTTACATAGTGAGATTGGCACTTGATAAACAAATATTAAAAACCTAACTAGCTGGGCAGTGGTGGCACACGCCTGTAATCCCAGCACTTGGGAGGCAGAGGCAGGTGGATTTCTGAGTTCGAGGCCAGCCTGGTCTACAGAGTGAGCTCCAGGACAGCCAGGGCTACACAGAGAAACCCTGTCTCGAAAAACTAAAAAAAAAAAAAAAAACCTAACTACTTGTGCCGGGCGGTGGTGGCACACGCCTTTAATCCCAGCACTCAGTGGTTCTCTGTGAGTTCGAGGCCAACCTGGTCTACAAAGAGAGTTCTTGGATAGCTAAGACTGTTACACAGGGAAATACTGTCTGGAAAAAAAAACAATAATAATAAATATCAATTAACTAATTAATTAATGAACCTAACTACTTGTAACTCCAGTTTCAGAGATCTGATGCCTTTCCCTGATCTACTCTGGCACCTATATAGGTAGATACACACATCCACATCCACACGCACTCAAGTAAAAAATAAATATTAAAATGTTTTAAAAGTAATCATACTGAATATAAATAGGCTGTTTGTGCAACACAGGAAACAGTGTGCGTCTGTTCCTGCGGACACACTTTCTTTCTCAAGCTTCAGAGACCCCGGGCTGGGGGCAGGGCTAAGCAGCAGAGCGTTTGCCCAGGGCCTTTCAAGGCCTGGCTTCCGTACAGCAGACATTCGCAGGAAAAGCGTGTGGGAAGGGACTGGGAAGATGCGTCAGCAGGGAGGAGCACTTCTCCACTCTTGCAGAGGACCCCGGCTCAGTTCCCAGCACCCAGGTGGCATGTCTCAACCGCCAGTGGCTCACATAACACAAAATATACAAATCCTTTTTAAATTAAGTTAAAAAAAAAAATGTACACTTATAAAAGAAGAGAGCTGGAGCCGGGTGGTGGTGGCGCACGCCTGTAATCCCAGCACTCGGGAGGCAGAGGCAGGTGGATTTCTGAGTTCGAGGCCAGCCTGCTCTACAGAGTGAGTTCCAGGACGACCAGGCCTACACAGAGAAACCCTGTCGAGAGAGAGAGAGAGAGAGAGAGAGAGAGAAGAGAAGAGAGAGGGAACTGGAGAGAAGAGAATCGTCTTCGATTCTATTCAAGCTTTATTCTTATGTGTATGTCTCTGGTTTTGTTGTTGTTGTTGTTGTTGTTTTGGTTTTTTGTTTGTTTGTTTGTTTGTTTGTTTTGAGACAGGGTTTCTCTGTGTAGCCCTGGCTGTCCTGGAACTCACTCTGTAGACCAGGCTGGCCTCGAACTCAGAAATCCGCCTGCCTCTGCCTCCCGAGTGCTGGGATTACAGGCGTGCGCCACCAGGCCCGGCATGTGTATGTCTCTGTGTGTGCACACATGTGCAGGCACACTAGGAAGCCAGAAGAAGGCGTTGGAGCCCCACAAGCTGCGGTCGTGGGCGCTTGTGAGCTGACTGAAGTCTGAACTTGGGTCCTGGGAAGGAGCAGGGATCGTTCTTAGCTGGTGAGCCGTCTCTGCAGCCTCACTCGGCTTCATTTCTATGCATAGCATTGTGGCCAAGAGATATGTTCTCATTCAAAACTAAAAAAAAAAAAAAAAAAAAAAAAAAAAAAAATTAAATTTAAACTTAAAAAAAAAAATGCTGACCGCAATATTATTTACTATTGGTTTTTTGAGTCCTCGGCGCTCGGCTGCACGTCCCTGGTTTTATTAGGCACATTCCAAGCTGCGGAGCCAGCAACAGAATGCTCCATTCATCTGACAGACCAGAGCTTACCGCGAAGTTACCTTTCCCCCAGGCTGAGGCGCCGCGCTGAGCATGCGTGAGCATTCAGCCGGGACAAACCGCGCATTTAGTGTCCTTTAGCCCGGGCTCGCGGTTATGGCAGGCTTGCTCTGTCGGTTCACAGGGCGGGGAGACGAGAGTGTTTGTCGGAGAAATATGTGGCCCTGGTGTGGAGTGAGTATAATATACTGGTAGGGCTCAGCGAGCCTGGAACACATTTTTGCAGTCCTTTATAAGAGCAGGAAGTGCTGGGGGTTGGGTAGCAGCAGCAGCAGCAGCAGGGGTGGGTGGAGGGGTGGGGGCGGGGCTTCAGCGCAGCTCTTCTTTCTAGTGGTTGATGGGTTGGTTCATTGTCTTTCCAGGTGTACAGTCCTCTCACTCCTGGTTATCACAGTCACCTCCCCGCTCCTGATTCTTACGCTGATCTTTCTCAGATCTAATTAGGAACCACGCTTCTTGAGTCTTTCACCATATGGGCCAAGGTTGAGGTCTCTGTCCATCCTGGATCTCTGAAGCCTACTGTACCCCAGACCACAATCACAGACAGCGATGCTATCTGTACTGCTATAGCAAAGTGTCTGAGGCTGTATGCTTATGGAGGAAAGAGGCTCCGTTGTTGTTTGAGACAGAGACTCACTGTATGGATAGCACAGGTTAGCCTGATTGCCTTAGCCTACTGAACTCCAGGATTACAGGCACATACCACAATACTTGGCAGGAAAGGTCTGGGTTTTTTGTTTGTTTGGCTCAGTTGGAGCGCCCCTGCCTAGAATCCCCTAGTGAGGGGCTGGGGGCGTGGCTCAGTGGTAGCGCCCCTGCCTAGAATCCTCCAGTGAGGGGCTGGGGGCGTGGCTCAGTGGTAGCGCCCCTGCCTAGAATCCTCCAGTGAGGGGCTGGGGGCGTGGCTCAGTGGTCGAACTCTTGAGCATATGCAAGACCCTAGGTTCCATCCTCAGAAACACGAAAGAAAAAAAAGTGAGAACCGGACTGGAGAGATGAACAGCTTTCTGCTCTTCCAAAGACCCTGAATGTAGTTCCCAGCTCTGTATCAGATGACTTACTGCCATGTACAACTCCAGCCTCAGGTGCTCCAATGCTGTCTTCTGGCTTCCAAGGGGCCGTGTGTGTGTGTGTGTGTGTGTGTGTGCGAGAGAGAGAGAGAGAGAGAGAGAGAGAGAGAGAGAGAGGAAGACTGACAGACATTAAAAGAGAAACAACTGCTAGTGAGGGAGGGGTAGGGAAAAGGGATGAAAAAGGAATAGAGTAAGGAAAAAATACTATTATGTTTTTTTTTATTTATTTATTTATTTTGGTTCTTCGAGACAGAGTCTCACTGTGTAGCCCTGTGTGTCCTAGAACTCTTCTGTAGAACAGGCTGGCCTCAAACTCCAAGATCCTCCTGTTTCTGCCTTCTAAGTGCTGGGATTTAAAGGCATGTGCCAGGACCGCCCAGAAAAAAAAAAATCCTGTGACATCAGTCAAGCATGGTGGCATACACCTTTAATAACAGCACTTGCTAGGCAGAGATGGGGCTCTCTGTGAATCTGAGACCAGTCTGCTCTACCTATGTGGTTCTCCTTGACCTCACGGATTGTCGGATTGTCGGCTGATAGGGTCTACGACCTCACGGATTGTCGGCTGATAGGGTCTAGGCATACTAGGGAGCAGAGAGGATGGGGAGTTCGTATGTAAGTAAGTACAGGCATGCTTCACCACGCGCGGCTCTCAAACTCTGTTTTTAATGACGGTTCTTAAATGCTTTGACCTCCCCACTAGCCCACCATCCCCCAGAGGTCGTGGAAAAGAGAGGACACAGGGAAGCGGACCTGTTTAGAAATTGTTCTTTGAAGCAAATCCCATCTGCGTTGTCTGACAATCAGCAGTTCAGTTCCCAGGGCAGCAGCAGCAGCTCGGTACACTTGCAAACACTCCATGACTACCCCAGCAGTCAGTCCAGCTTGGTAGTGTCGGGACAGCAGCAGCCTCGGCCCGGCCCGGCCCAGCCGAGAGAGCCAGGCCTCAGCCACGTTGGCAGGGTCAGCAGGAGGGTTTGGGCCAGCGGGGACTCGGGGTCAGCAGGGAGCAGTTCTCAGCTGGGCCTCTCTCGACAAGGTGAGGACCAGCGACAAGGAGAGACCAAGAAGCACCGCACAGCCAGCTCTACAAGCAGCCCACGCCCTCCCACAGTGCACACTGACTGAGTCTTGTTTATACTCCGTCCAAACAGCACGTGTCCTCCGCGGGTTTGCCTCACCGTGGGTCTTGCCTCAGCAAGTGAGTCTGTCTTAGCAAACCTCGGCACGAGTGAGTCCATAGAAGCCGCGAGAAGCCTGTGGAGTCCCGACGAATGGAGCTCAGCGACTCAACGTAAGGCCAACCAGTCCATCGGCGTCGCCGTTTGCGAAGACCCCTTCATCTCGAGTCTGTCGGGGTGCTCGCTTTAGCAGAGCATCCTTCCGCCCGTGTCTGCTCCAGTGAAATGTCTCACGGGTCTGCTTTAGAGAAACACCATCCGACACACCCAACTTCCCAAAGAACCGCTAAGTTCGCACTTCAGATACCCACCAAGATCACACAGCTGGCAAGGTCAAGACGCCCACCGAAGAGTGCAGGCAGCTTGCCTCTGCGCTCTCTCCCAGAAGTTCCCCTCCCCCACCCTGCAGCAGGGGCGAGGCTTCCGACCCCACCCTGGTCGTTCAGAGAGGACGGGTCTGGTGCCAGAATATCCCTATCCCCGTTTCCATAGAGGCGCCCCTTAAGGAACCCCACCCCACCCCCAGCCATAAATGCCGGCTTGAGAAACCTCCCTCGCCTCCGTGCTGCCAAGTCTGGCGCAGATAAACAGCTAAGCTCGTCCCAGGGGCAGCTGGCGCCTGTCCTTGGGAAAGAAGCGAAAACCAAACAGCCTTGGGGAGATTAGGGCCCCACGTTTGGATCACGAAAGGAGGGCAATCAGGGGTCACAGGCAGCTGTGGCTGGTTATAAAAACACCAGTCCCTGAGAGCACCATAAAGTTACTCCCCAGGTCAGAAGAGTTCCCCCTCCCAGTTGCGCAATCTGCCTTGCCGCCTGAACAAATGATATCGTGTTTGAAAAACGACTTGCGCGGGGCGGTGGTAGCGCACGGCTGTAATCCCAGCACTCCGGAGGCAGAGGCAGGCGGATTTCTGAGTTCGAGGCCAGCCTGGTCTACAGAGTGAGTTCCAGGACAGCCAGGGCTACACAGAGAAACCCTGTCTCGAAAAAAACCAAAAAAAAAAAAAAAAAAAAAAAAAGAAAAAGAAAAAGAAAGAAAAACAACTTGCCTCGTCGTTGCCTCCCCGCCCACCCCCCATCATTCTAAAATCCAAAGAATCCCTGACTATGCTGTATATAATCGCCAAGCCCTCTAGGCTCGGAGTCACACTCCTGTCCTAGTAGTGGGAAGGTTTGCAATCCAAATCTGACTCGAATTAATTAAAGACTTGTTTCTTGCATCGGGCCCAGGGGTTCTTAGAGCTCTCCTGGGGGTTCCGCGGAACCCTGGACCCAACGCCATCGAACAGCAGGGCTGCGGACTCTCCACTCAATGGTTTCTCCCTGCACTTCTCTGAACTCCTTTCTTGATGAGCAGAACTTCAGATGAACCCTTAGCGCTGGTGCTGACAGAGGCGTGTGCAGCTACAGAGGACTCAGAAGCCCACAGCGTGGTAGGAGGAACAGCATTTGAAGTTCGAGGTCTGAGGCTCCGGAGACGCCAAGGCTCTGGGTGGTTTCCCAGCTCGGGGCAGAGATTGGCGTTTGTGCGGGAGGAAGACACAGGCTGTAGCGGTGAGTTTGGGCTGAACCGCTTTGTGCTGCGGGTGAATCACACCCACCCAGGAGCTAACTTTGGATCCGTGAATGTTAGACACTCATACATTGGCTTACTTTTTAAATGCCTTGGCTAACTCAAAGGCTGGACACGCCTAAACTTTCCCCTGCTACCCCAGGCCCAACCAGGGAAATGGCCAGTGGTCTCCTACGGGAAATCTCACATGGATGGATGGCTATATCTCATGCCACTCCCGTGTCCCATCCTTCTTCCCCAAGTCATGGTGATTCTGCTTGTCCTCCCCACTATGTCCTAGGCTGTCCCACCCTGTACCCCTTGTACAGCCATTACCTGCCGGCATCTTTATTCGATCAAAAACCAACTGGAGACGAGGACCTTTAGCATTGGCTATGCAGAGTCCTGGTTGAATGGAAGCATTGGACAATTCCAACAAGAAGCTGACAGCCCTGGCCCTTCCCCAGCCTCAGCTGCAGCAAACGAAGAGTCATGCTGGCCCCTCGTTGTCCCAGGAGTCCCACAGTCTGCTGCTGAGTGGTGAGCCCGGCCCTTCTTACCAGGAATGTGGTGAGCCAGCCCCCTAGGTGCTGATCAAGTGTGGGTTGGGAGGAGGAAAGCAGCACCTGCAAGTGTTTTCAGACTAGAGTCCAAAGGAAACTAGTTACAAGGAACTGCACCCAGAGCCCCTCAAAACCCCAGTGAGCAGCAGCCTTGCCAAAGCCCTTGGGCCTCTGAGGCTGCTGAGAGCTAGGTTTCTTCAAGCAGGCAGGATTGTCCAGGCAAAGGGGGTCTCCACAGACTGGATGAAGCTAAGAGTTTGGCAAGGAGAGATGATGCTGAGTCCAACACACACACACACACACACACACACACACACACCAACAATGTTACCACCAACATCCCTGGAAAGATTTAAGGCAAGAGGGTTGGGCTTAGAGTAAGTCTCTCAGAATCTACCTCTAAGACGGAGAGAGGCAGAGACAGAGAGACAGAGAGACAGACATAGGGACAGCGACAGAGAGAGTGGAAGCAGGAATAAGAGGAGGAAGGAAGCTGTGACCTGGTTGGCAGAGGGCCTGCCTGGCACGCAGGGAGCCCTAAATTCCATCCGGCTCCGTGGATTAACTTCGTGTGGTGGTACACACCCATAACCCCAGCCCTTGGGAGGGAGGAACAGCTCAAGGCCATCTTGAGTCAAAGGGAGTTTGAGGCCAGCCCCAGCTGGAGAGGAAGAGGAAGAGCGGGAAGAGAAGAACAGAGGGAAACGAGGAAGGGAATGAAGAGAAGATGGGAGGGGAAAGCATTGGCAGGAGAGATGACTCTGTTCCCCCATTGGTATTCCCATATGCACAAGCACACATAGACACACACGGAGGGGAAAGACGAGAAGGGAGAGGGAGGGAAGGACGTGTGGTGTTCGAAGGAGAATGGCCCCACAGGCTCATACATTGGAATGCTTGGTCCACAGTCAGTGGAACTGTTTGGGAAGGATTAGGAGGTGTGGCTTTGTTGAAGGAGGTGTGTCATTGGGAGTGGGCTTTGGGGTTTCAAAACCCCATGTCTTTCCTAGTTAGCGCTCTCTCTCTCTCTCTCTCTCTCTCTCTCTCTGCCTTGTGCTTGCAGATTAGATATACATTCTGAGCTACTTACTTCTCCAGGATCATGGCTTCATGCCTGCCGCCATGCCTCACACCATGGTGGTCAAGACCTAACCCTCTGAAACTGAAAGCATTTATTTAAACGCTTTCTCCTCCTCCTCTTTCTCCTCCTCTTCCCCTCCCCCTTCTCCTATTTCTTCTTCTCCTCCTCCTTCTCCTTCTCCTTCTTCTGCTTTTGTTTGTTTTTGTTTTTGTTTTCGAAACAGGGTTTCTCTGTGCAGCCCAGGCTATCCTAGAACTCACTCTGTAGACCAGGCTGGCCTTGAACTCAGAGATCCATCTGCCTCTGCCTCCCAAGTGCTGGGATTAAAGGCGTGCGCCACCACTGCTCAGCAAATGCTTTCATCTTTAAGTCGCAGCAGTCACAGCAGTAGAAAAATAACTAAGACAGATCCAGAGAAGGAACAGTGCCCATGTCAACGCGGGTTCTGAGTAATGCAAGGAGTGATAAGTTAGGGGCCCCAGCACTTGGAAAGGCAAGGAAATAAACAAACAAACAAACAAACAAACAAATAAATAAATAAATATATGTGTGTGTGTGAACCCCTAGGGAAGCAGCCAGCCTCCCTGCAAATTCTAGACTGCGACCTCCACAGCCGTCAGATCATAACCATGTGACCCTTTAACCCGATAAGCTTGTGGTGATTTCTTGCAGCAATGAATGGGTGACCAGCACAGATCTGGCCCAGGAAGTTTATCCCTAAATTCACTTCTCAACCAGTAAGTTGGGAGTGATTGTGCCATAGTGAAAAGCTGGTGCAGTGTTGGATCCAGAAGGCTGACTGTGGTGAGAGGTACACCGTGGGTGCTGGATAAACACAAGCTGTAGTCATCTTCAAAATGGAGATACATTATGTGTGTGGTCCAACAAATAGTTATTATATATCTGCTATGTTCTAGGCAGTATTGTGAGTGCCGCATATGTAACATGAAAAAGACAGCATCTGTGAATGTAGAGCCCCTGCCTAGAATCCCCCAGGGAGGGGCTGGGGGCGTGGCTCAGGGGTAGAGCCCCTGCCTAGAATCCCCCAGGGAGGGGCTGGGGGCGTGGCTCAGGGGGTAGAGCCCCGCCTAGAATCCCCCAGTGAGGGGCTGGGGCGTGGCTCAGTGGGAGAGCATTTATCTAGCTTTGAGAAGCGCCTGAGTTCTAGCTCTAGCACCATACATATAAAAAAGAACTATACTTGGGCTGGAGAGATAGATCAGCGGCTAAGAACACTGATTGCTCTTCCAGAGGTCCTGAGTCCAAATCCCAGCAACCACATGGTGGTTCACAACCATCTGTAATAGGATCTGATGCCTTCTTTTGGTGTGTCTGAAGACAGCTACAGGGTACTTACATATAAAAATAAATAAATCTTTTACAAAAAAGAACTATAATTAATGCTTCATTATTTTATGTAAACCATTAGTATTCACATATGCACAAGCATGCCCAGACACACAGATACATGAAAACAAACATGTTTATACTTGTGTATCTACACCCAAAGCATATATAGTCATGTAGGTGCAGACATGTATTTATGTAACATATGCATGTATACATGCATGCACATACATATATGAACAGAGGGATGCATGCTGGTATATACATTAGCATTTTTTCTCTTTTGGAAAGAAAATGAGTACTATTATGGCCACTTGGATTTGAGGATAGGTAGGGGACAAGCGGAGGGGTCACCCTGTAGTCTTAGTTCTGTACCGCTCCAATGTCTAACACCGCATGTTTCTTATTTTAGAATATCTACATGTGCTATTTTGGCAATGGGCGTAGGGGTCGCCTCGTGTGTTTGTCTGTATATGGCTTCTTTTAAAACAAGGACCAAACCTCATTACCTAAAAATAAACCGTGTTAGAAGCCAAGTCCGCGTTGTACGTCCCAGCCACAGCGAATCTCTCTCTCACGTCTTTCCCTCCTCTCTCTTCAAGTCTGACATCAAGCACTTCTTTCATTTGATTTCTTCTTGGATCTCTGTCATCCAATAAGTCGCAGAGCCTGGCCAGCCCCTCCCCCACCCCTGGAGGAGCCCGTGTCCGTGTCCGTGCAGCTGTCGCATGGCAGACGGTTCTCACCATCCAAGAATGGACCGGGGATCTGCCCGGGGCGTCCTCGCCCTCGATGACGTCAGGCCGCTAAAACAGCATGACATTGTGCAACGGCGGCCAGCCGGAACGGCTTGCTGTGCTACAAGAGCTGGAGGCGCCCCCGACCAGGATGATCTTTGAAAATAGGAAGGTTTTTTTTTTTTTTTTTTTTTACTTCTCCTCAGAAATACATGTTTGTTTGTTTTTTAATTCCCAACCACAACACACCACTCTGAATTCTTCAGGATCTGTGGGAGCAAGCTGAGAGTCCAGCACTCGTCTGAACGCTGGAGCAAGGAAGGAATTTACTTAACTTATAGAAGGCCCTGAGATTTAATTTTTAAAATTGTAGTATTTAATTTGATTTATTTAGTTTAAATGTATTTACTTTTTATTGATCAGTTGTTTCGTTTTATTTATTATTTCTTTTTAAATTATTTAATTTAATAAATGTAATTTGTTGTTAATTTAAAATTATGGTTTTTTTCTTATGGAAGACAGGGTCTCCAGGCTGGAGAAATGACTATGCAGTTGAGAGTGCGCTCACAACCGTCTGTGCTGAGGCCTACACACACACACACACACACACACACAGAGAGAGAGAGAGAGAGAGAGAGAGAGAGACAGAGAGAGACAGAGAGAGAGAGAGAGAGAGAGAGAGAGAGAGAGAGAGAGAGAGAGAGAGCCATTTTGTGCCATGTCCGGCAGCTGTTTCCTAGCGTTGCTGTAACATGCCTGCCGGTCATTAACACAGAAAAATACCTTGACTCAGAGCAGGGCTATGCTGACCACATACCCTGTTATGTTCTGTGTTATGAGGTTTGTTAATCGTAAGAAATTCCCCAACTACAAGTTTCACTTGGCAGCCATGAAATTCAAGATCAATAGGAACTGTTATGTGTAAACTGGCTAGAGCCAGGGCTGACCTCCCGTGTATACGCTCGCCCACCGTGGTTTGTTTATGCGGTTTTAGCCTTTATAAGCTGGCCCTGAGAAATAATATTCAGGGTCATAGCTTTCAGCTACCAAAGTCTGAGCTACGTCCCTGATGGATCAGTGTTAGGGTGTGCGTTCAATAAACCATCTCTGAGATTGGCGTCCGCATGGTTTGGGAGACGCCTGCACCGTAATCTGTGACTCCAGTCCCGGCAGGTCCCGTGCTCCCTTCTGGCCTCTGTAGGGGCCAGGCGTGCGTGGACATACTTGCACAGTATTACTGATCTGGCTCTTTGGACTTCAGGTGTGTTCCCATGACCTCCTGCCTGACCTCTCCCTCATGGCTTAAAACCCTCCGCCTTCCTCGCTCATCTCGGCTTCAGATCCCGCGCCTGGGAACCCAAGCCCCGCCTCTCTGCTGCCCAGCAACAGGCTGCCTGGCATCCTTATTGACCAATCAGGGATGACTTGGGGGGGCAAGGTTACAGCATCTGGTGCAGTGAGGATTTCCCCTCCTCCCTGCGGGCAACAGGACCTTGGGGTCCAGTATTTAGCCCCACAGTGCTTAGCGACAGAGCAAACCTCAACACACAGATCCACTGGCGAAAGGACAGAGCCAGTACCTTGTCCTCCAAACTCCACGCTCACACAGCGGTACACAAATGCTCTGTCTGTCTGTCTCTTTCTCTCTCTCTGACTCTCTAACTCTCTCTCACACACACATACACACAGAGCAACAACAACAACAACAATAAAGAAGTTAGCACTTTAAAAAGCCCACAATACAGCAAGTATTCACACAGGAGACTCAGCCCGGATGGGAAAGTCACAGGCGGCCTCCAGCAGGTGCCACCGCGGTCAGGTGACCCCACTCTATTCCTCGGTCCCTCATTTTTTATGAAACTGTTATGCAGAGACCAAAACTTTTCCCTAGCGGCCAGGCTGGAGGTTGGCTCTGTCCCAGGAATGAAGCGGGACGAGGCACGTGGAGTTTTCGGTTGTAGGTGTGTGACCACCGTGAATGAACTTTTCAAAGTAACCCCAGGCAAGGACTCATCTTCCAAAATGAGGAGGCTTTATACGGAGAGCAACCATTTGCTCAAACGCGTTGGGAAACATGTTTAGAAGCTACGGGAAAACCTGGCTAACTTAGCTGTATTGATAAATGTGGTTCCATGTCCACATGTAATTTTAACTTTTTAAAATTACATTTCCTTATGCGTCCATTCATTCATGTGTGTGTGTGCGCACACGCACGCGCGCGCACGCGTGTGTAAGGGGTCGTCATTCAGAGGTCAGGGGACAGCTTCCAGGAGTCACTTCTCTCTTCCCACGATGCTGGGTCCTGAGAATTGAATTCCGGTCATCAATCTTGGTAGCAAACACCCTTAGCCACCAAACCATCTTGCCTGGTATTACTTTTTAACCTTTCTTTGTTGTGATCCCTAACCTTACAATAAGGCATTTAACACGAAGTGCCGTGTCATCCGATGCAAATTCTTTTGTTTTTAAAGATGTATTTATTTATTCTATGTAAGCACACTGTAGCTGTCTTCAAACACCTCCCTGGAGAACATCAGATCTCATTGCGGATGGTTGTGAGCCACCATGTGGTTGCTGGGATTTGAACTCAGGACCTTCGGGAGAGCAGTCAGTGCTCTTACCAGCTGAGGCATCTCACCAGCCCGCTTCCTCTTTTTCCAAAGCCACCCTCCCTGCCACGCGGCTACAAGCCACCGTGTGACCAGCCTCCAGGGCTGGCTGTCGCCCCCTGTCCTGCTCAGAGCAGGTCTAAGACTTGCAGCTTGAAGGTGTGTTTCTTTTATACTCTGACAAATTGTCCTTGAGCCTTCATCTAGATCCATCCTTAACTTTTTCTGCTAATGAGACTAGATAATAGAATGGGATTAATTAATAGAATGGGACTAATTAGTAGAATGGGACTAATTAATAGCATGAAACTAATTGATGCAGCATCGGATCATGGTCCGCGTTAATATTAACCAGTGGCCGCACCTCTCAAGAAAATGAGCTCCCTCCCCCTGCAACCATTAACGGCCAGGGTCTCCTCAGCTACGGTGGGCCTCGTGAGCCCCTCTGGGGCTCTTTCCTTTCTGGTCGTTCCAGATTTCTCCCCCTCTGTTTTTCCCTGTTGAACAGGAGAAGTCCACACAGAGTCTTGAGGAAGTAACGGTAGGAGATGTTTTGCTTCGGACTTGGTCCGGGACACCCTGTGAGTCCTCATGCTTCTCGCGGATGATCAAAAGCAGGAGACACCGCAGCGCACTCTCTGGGGGCGTGGAAATGGTGGATAATCGCTGGCACTGGTTACGCCTGCGCCACATTCTAGAACATTCCCACAGCACCGGCGGGCGCCCCTCGCTCCGCCCCTACCATGCTTCACCCGCAGTGCGTGGCTTGCTCTGTGGACCCTGCAGCTCCCTGCCAGCCTTCTCATGCTTCACCAGAACAGACAATGCCCCGAGCTGCCGTGTTCGAAGACAAGCCTGCCCCAACTAAATGAAACTAATGTTAATCTTAAAACACAAACTATGGGCCGGAGTGATGGATGGCTCAGTGGTTAGAGCACTGACTGCTCTTCCAGAGGTCCTGAGTTCAAATCCCAGCAACCACATGATGGCTCACGGCCATCTGTAATGGGATCTGACGCCCTCTGCTGGAGCATCTGAAGACAGCTACAGTGTACTCATATAATAAATAAATAAATAAATAAATAAATAAATAAATCTTTTAACAAACATACAAATAATGCTCCAAGTGGGTGGCAGGAAATGACTTCTTGTGAGATCTGCAGCAGACTTCACTCCAGGCACAAAAGGGAGGTATGGCTCTCACATATAACATAGGTGTGCGGCCCTGTAACTTTGCCATTTTCATGTGTGTGTGTGTGTGTGTGTGTGTGTGTGTATACGCGCACACACGCACGAGCATGGGCTTTAATTAATTTACATCCTGATTGCAGCTTGCACCCCCCCTCGTGTGTATGTTGAATATGGGAATGTTTTTAATTTTTATTCATCCATATGAGTGTTTTTTTTCTGCATGTATGTCCATGCAACACATGCACAGGACACAAGAGGGCATTTATTTACTTTATTTATATGAATACACTGTAGCTGTCTTCAGACACTCCAGAAGAGGGCATCAGATCCCATTACAGATGGTTGTGAGCCATATGTGGTCTCTGGGAATTGAACTCAGGACCTCTGGAAGAGCAGTCAGTGTTCTTAACCGCTGAGCCATCTCTCTAGTTGCCCCCCTGCCCCAGGGGTGACATTTTAAAAAGACAAGCGACTGCTGGGCCATGGTGGCACACGCCTGTAATCCCAGCACTTGGGAGGCAGAGGCAGGCGGATTTCTGAGTTCGAGGCCAGCCTGGTCTACAGAGTGAGTTCGAGGCCAGCCTGGTCTACAGAGTGAGTTCCAGGACAGCCAGGGCTACACAGAGAAACCCTGTCTCAAAAAAACCAAAAAAAAAAAAAATTGTTTCAAGCTCACACCTAGTATGTGTGAGGCCCTAGGTTCAATCCCTTGTACCAAAACATAACAACAACAACAAACCTAGTATCTTCGTATCATTCAACATCATTTATGACCTATTGTAGAACTGTAAGACCGTGAGGGCATGAATGTCAGGCCACAACCAAGAGCAAATGGCTTCTTCTCTGCTGGGAAATTCACAACGCGTATGCCTCTTCTGAATCAGCGGAGAAATCTTCCTCGGAGCTCTGTACACCACACACCCTCCGCAAATGAGACAGACCACACAGGCTTCATTTGCACAGCTTTATTTTACACTCACACATTTACATTCATTGATGTGTCAATGTGCTACTTCAACAAAGATGTCATCGAGTCTCAAGGTTTACCCCAAGAAACGTGTCTGGTGATTAACTGACTCGCTGACAGAATTTTTAGATCAAGAAAATTGAACTGGGACCCAGGGGTGGTCATGAAATCTCTCAAGGGCTGGAAACTCAGGCCAGAAATCCCGTGATGAGCCAGGTTAGCCCAGAGTAGCAAGTGACCCTGCTGTCAGTCACAGCTGAACAGGAGATTAAGACACACAGATGGACAGTCACGTCGGATACTGTTACGGGACACGCAGGGGATCAAATCCCTCCCACCTCCTTTCAGCCCTTCTCCTCAAAGTTCACATTTACAAGAAACTTCACTAGGGGGAGGCAGCGACAGCCCAGTCTCTGCCTGGGCTGCAAGAATGCAGCCCAGAATTGCAAGAATGAGGATTTAAGTTTGATCCCCAGAACCTGTGCAAAAAAGAAAAAGAACATGGTAGGGCAGGCTTGTAATCCCAGTGCTGGGGCGGAGACAGGCCAGCTCTGCAGGGTTCCGGCCCGACCCAACCTCCTAACCAGCGAGAGACCCCTGTGCCATAAAAAGGTGGATGGCGGCCGAGGAGTGACACCCAAAGTAATCCTCGGCCTCCACATACACACATATGCACAGGTGAACACGCACAGGAGAATACAGTCGTACGGAAAGCACAGCCCTGATGAGTAGTTACAGTTATCCTACACACGCAAGGAAATACTGCAGTATTTTGGATTACAGCACAGTTGAGTTGTTTTTCTACACTTTAAATACTTATGTATTTTGAGACATGATCTTACTCTGTAGCCCAAGCTGGCCTTGAATTCAGAGCAATTCCCCAGCCTCAGGCTCCACATGCTGGGGTTATAGCGACACACCAACCCCCTTGCTTCTTTCACACATAATTTGCAGTTACGTTTATCTGCAGGGGTATGCTCGGGTCATGGGATACATGTGGAGGTCAGAGCAAAACTTTCAGGAGTTAGTTCTTTCTTTCCGTGATGTGGGTGCTGAGGACTGAACCCAGGGACTCAGGCTCGGTGGCAAACCCCTCTTCCCACTCAGCCATGTCTGAAGCCTCTCTTTCAAGCTTTTTTTTTTTTTTTTTTTTGGTTTTTCGAGACAGGGTTTCTCTGTGTAGCCCTGGCTGTCCTGGAACTCACTCGGTAGACCAGGCTGGCCTCGAACTCAGAAATCTGCCTGCCTCTGCCTCCCAAGTGCTGGGATTAAAGGCGTGCGCCACCACGCCCGGCCCCTCAAGCTTTTAAACATGGAAGAAAAAAAAAAAAAAAAGGAGTCCTCAGGATGTCGCTTAGAAACCGCAGATGGGGGAGACCATCCGCTCTCTTTCACAGGCAACACAGACAGATTTAATGGCACTAATTTCAGAAGGCAGAAAAAAAAATCAGCTTATTTTAAAGAAACTTTTAAAACGAGACAGATGTTCCTCTTCTGACCATAATGTGAGCAGCTGGTTTAAGCCTCAAAGACAGTGTGGGTCTTGTAAAGGGCAATGGAATGGAAGCTAAAAACTGAATTCTCTCCACCAACCTCTCCTCCCCCACAGGCTTCTAGAGAGGGTTATCACTCTACTTGGGAACTAAAGTGCCTTTTTTATTCCATCTTGTTTTTTATTGATTTTGGAGATGGAACCCAGGGCCTTGCATATGCTAGGCAAGGACTCTACCACTGAGCCATACCCCAAGCCCCTCACTGGGGGATTCTAGGCAGGGCTCTCCACTGAGCCACGCCCCCAGCCCCTCCCTGGGGGATTCTAGGCGGGGCTCTACCACCGAGCCATGCCCCAGCCCCTCACTGGGGAATCCTAGGCAGGGGCTCTACCACTGAGCCACGCCCCCAGCCCCTCACTGGGGGATTCTAGGCAGGGCTCTCCCACTGAGCCACGCCCCCAGTCCCTCACTGGGGGATTCTAGGCGGGGCTCTACCACCGAGCCATGCCCCAGCCCCTCACTGGGGGATTCTAGGCAGGGCTCTCCCACTGAGCCACGCCCCAGCCCCAGGATTCAAGGGCAGGCCGATGTTTGTTCTTCCCAGAACTAACTCTTGGGACCTCGGTTTTCATTTAAGCTGCTGGAGGGTGAACGTTGAAGAATCCACACAGCAAGCTTCAAAGAGCAAAGTCCGACTGACCACCTGTACAGAGCAAGGGACAGAAGGTCTCCATGCCCTTCTAGACGACAGGACAAGCAGGCAGGCAGTGCCTCCAGAAGGAAAAGCAGGGGTAGGGGATTACAAAGGCTGAATGTGGGTGCACAATACCCTGAACCCCGTTATGGGAAAGCAAGAGGACGTTCTAGAATTTTCCAAAGCTTCCTTGTCCACCTTCGAGAGTATGCGGGATGAGAAGTTAGCTCCAACTCAGAAAGACACACAGAGAGAAGCTCCCCCGGACAGGATCTCCCACCTAAGGCCTTACATTTATTGCCTGTGCGGGTCAGACCCACCACACACACCCTGGGCCCCCAATGGTTCACGGTCAGGTTTCGTTCAACCACAAACACACACACACACACACACACACAAATGTTCGCCTCCAACTTGACCCTTCTTCCTTGATGCTATTCCATCTCCTTGGGTACAGGGCTCCCCAAATGATAGCTTCCTGGAATCTATGATCAGAACACACCAATGGAAACGGTAAATTAGATATTTACTGCCTGGGAATCTCCTGAGTCCAGGACCGTGGCCACGCCCACGCCCACGCCCACCCAGCCAAGCCCTACACCCTAACAGACTACAGAATCTCAAATGTAAATTTTTATGTCGCCCGGCTGACCTTAAACTCTCAAGCCCCTGCTTCACCTCCCACGTGCTGGGGTCACAAGCGCGTGACACGTGTCCTGCACTGAAACCGAGCCGTTGTTATGGAGGGAAGTGGGTCAGACAGTCACAGATCACCACTAGCTGTAATACCGCCTAGCATGGGCTCTAGGAGGGAGACCCAGGCTCTTACTCGATAATCCTCACCTAGGAGGGTGGTTGTTTTTGTTTTTTAACTTCCCCCAATACCCTGAGGTCCTCCTGGTTACCCTGCTGACTTGAGGACCCCTCTTGCACCCCCGCTTTAAGTAACCAAGTCATCTCTATATGCATTCACCTTTGGAGACCCGGGGAAAGCCTCCCCGCTCCATCTTCTGAGCCCTGGGTGCAGAAGCGGCTGCATCGGGCTGGGCTCCCTGAGGGACCGACACGGCCCTTCTAGAACCAGGCGCTTGCTTCAGAATCGATGTTCCATTCTTGGTGGCTTCAGAATCAACCAGGACATAGGAGAGAGCACCCAAGCTCTTCCTCCTCCTCCTCCTCCTCCTCCTCCTCCTCCTCCTCCTCCTCCTCCTCCTCCTCCTCCTCGAGGCAGCAGGGATCTTGTTAGAGGCCCAGGTCATGGCTTTCTTCTGTGGGGTGTTCTCGGCCCCACCATCTTGATCGGAATCCTCTAGATTCCCGGGGGCTGTCGGCTGGGGGCAGCCCACTCCGAGGAAGATCGCTGGGACCCCTCCAGACTCTTTTCTTCTTCCAAACTCTCCTCCTGCTTCACAGAGGGTTTTTCGTGGCTCGCAACAGACTCTGCGATCCCTGAGCTTTGGGCAGTCGCGGTTTCGCCAGCTTCCAACCCAGCCTTATTGTAATAGCTGCCTTGGGGTTTTCTCCAGCCCATTGGTTCTTGCTTAGGATTGTTTTTCTGCTTCTTTCTCCTGGAACAGATCTTACCTCCAGCCCTATGAACCGAAGGTTTTGGAGGGTCACCATGGTCCTCTGTGTTCTTCCAATAATTTCGGTCCTCCATCTTGAAAGCTGAGCCCACTTCGACGCCCAGCCCGGGTTCCTTCTTAACTCTCCTCCTCGCTGTGGAAGCCCAAGCTGCCGCCAACTCGGCCTCGGCAGCCTCCTCGGCCCTCACCTCTTCCTCCCGACGACGGAGTGCAGCGTCCACGTAGAAGATGACCTGTACTACCGCGCCCAGGGGCAACGCCAAGGCTTCTGCCCAGTTCGGTGGAGGCTGGTTGGAATCCGGGAGTGGTGGGTTGGGGTGAAGCCGCAAGAGGCGCACCACATCCTCCCAAGTGCGCCCTTCGGCATCCAGGAACTCGTTCATATTTTTTAAAAAGTCGTCGTCCTGGGTGGGGGCCCTGCAGACCACTCTCCAGACACCGCCCCTCCCTGGGAACTGCGGGGGTATAGAGCTCAGATCCACACCCTCGCTGACCTCAACGAGCGCAGCCTTCGCGCTCTCTTGCCTCAGAAACATTTTGTTGAGCACACGGTATGTGCCCAGGGGCAAGAAGACCCCGTCCAAGGTCTCCTCAATGTCTGCGTGGCCACAGTGCTCAGGGATACCGGTGACCAGCAGGGACCTGTGGGTGTCCACTCCCATGCCCCTGCGCCAGTCCTCCAGCAGGCTCCTGGCCGCCTCGGGCTCCGACATCTTCCTGTGCGTGAAAGAGAGAGTCTATGAGGGAGGGGTGGGAGTAAGGTAGTCCCCAAATATGAATCGTGCAAGGTGACAAGACACGGAGGTCAGATTCCCTGGAAGATGGACAGGAATATAGGTCTCCCCCGACTCCTCCACTGCTTTGGCCTTACAAAACGCCTCATCCATACCGTCCCCCTCTGCCTCCCCCCCACCCCACCCCCACCCCGGGATCCTCTTTCCCAGCCTGGGTCCCTGGTGCTCACGTGTCCTGAATATGGTGCGATCAGCCCTCGCCCGTTCCTGGAGCCTGGCGCTCCACAGGTCCACAGGGATGTTCTGGCCTCCTGCTTCTGACAATGCACCCAGGCTAGGGACAGGAGCCTGGAGCACAGATGCTTTCCCACGCACAGGCTCTGGCCCCAAAGAGGCCAGGACTCGGTGCCTATGCCCAGCCCCGGCTCCAGGCAGCCTTGATCCCCTGAGCTACACCGAGCTGGCTAGCTGACATAGAAGATCGCTCATGCGCTTGCTTCCTGCACAAGGTCTTCAGACCCGCATCCCGGCGGTCTCCATGGCAACAATCCATCGGTTGCTAAGCGTCATCCCTGCCGGCTGTGAGCCCTGCAATCAAACTTAACATGGAAGACAGACAAAAGATGCGACCGCTGTGAGTGCTCAGGGGTCCACTGCGCAAAAATGTCCATATTCTGCTGTGCAGCCCTGCCTGTCCTGGAACTTTCTGTGCAGACTGCGTTGGCCTGGAACTCACAGAAATCTACCTGCCTCTACTTCCTGAGTGCTAGAATTAAAGACTTGTGCCGCCATGTCTGGCAACATTTTGGTTTGGGTGGTGGTGGTGGTATTGTTGTCGTCCTTTTGTTGGGAGGAGGAGGAGGAGGAGGAGGAGGAGGAGGAGGAGGAGGAGGAGGAGGAGGAGGAGGAGGAGAGAATACAAAGCAATTGGGCCGGGCGGTGGTGGCGCACGCCTGTAATCCCAGCACTTGGGAGGCAGAGGCAGGCGAATTTCTGAGTTTGAGGCCAGCCTGGTCTACAGAGTTGTCTTCCAGGACAGCCAGGGCTACACAGAGAAACCCTGTCTCAAAAAAAACAAACAAAAAAAAAAAAACAAAAAAAAAAAAAAAACAAACAAAACAAAGCAATCGGGGTTGGAGAGATAACTCAGCTAACTTCAGTTAGCACTGAGGACTTCCAGCGTTTGGTTTCTGACACCCACATGGCAGTTCACAGCTATTATTACAGCATTGGGAATCCAATGGCCTCTTCTGACCTCTGCAGGCACTGTAAATCTGTGGTGCACACACATACATGCAGACAAAATACCCACACACGTAAAATAAATAAGTACATTTAAACCTCTGGGTACATAAGTGGCAAAAACACTTTTGAGCTCCTAGAGTCAATCCCAGGACTGCTGAAGAAATAAGAAGCAAACAAAGAAGTAAGAAAGAAAACAATTGACCTTCCAACGTTCACTAAAGCTGGCTTACATGAAATTTCCTGTGACTAGGGCTATGTCTAAATTCAACCAACCATATCACAAATAACTACAAAAAAGGGAAACTTCTATGGCCCAGGAACTGAGATTTCTCCAGTGGAGTACAAATGTTTGGAAGACTGTCATGAAAAATGAAACTGGACGGTTAGGAAGGTGGCTCGGCGGATAAAGTACTTGCTGTGGGAGCATGAGTTCACAAGTTCAAATCCCCAGCACCCATGAAAGAAGCGAGGCGTGGCATCATGGGAGTTTAATCCCAGTGCTGGAGGCAGAGACAGGAGGACTCTGAGTTTGGGGCCAGCCTGGCTACCTTGTGAAACCCAGTCTCTAAAGAAACTGGAGAACAGCTGGGCGGTGGTGGCGCACGCCTGTAATCCCAGCACTCTGGGAGGCAGAGGCAGGCGGATTTCTGAGTTCGAGGCCAGCCAGGTCTACAGAGTGAGTTCCAGGACAGCCAGGGCTATACAGAGAAACCCTATCTCGAAAAAAACCAAAAAACAAAAACAAAAACAAAAAAAACCTGGAGAACAATTGAAGAAGACACACCCATATCGACCTCCGGCCACCACAAGCACACAGGGAAAGCAACCCCACTCCCAAACGCACAGAAACAAAAAGGATACATTTAAATTATGCCGTTTCAGTGCAACGTGGGGTTAGAGAAGGTCACGTTTCTAAACCTCTGTATTTCAAAGTGATCTCACTTATTAGTATGTGCGCATGCCATGTGTCTAAGAATGCGTGTGTGCACGTGCCAGGGCACACACGTCAGAGGACAGCCTGCTAAAATCCGCTCTCTCCTTCCACCAAGTGGACTGCACTCGGGTCACAGGCTCGTGCTGTGAACATTTTACCCAGTGAGCCATCTCGCCAGCCCACAATCTTGGCTTCATTTTTCATCCTATGTGGTTGCAGCAGGTAAGGGAAAGAAATTTGCCAGGCAGTGGTGACACACGCCTTTAATCCCAGCACTCCAGAGGCAGAGAAAGGTGGATCTCTGTGGGTTTGGGGCCAGCCTGGTCTACAGAGTGAGTTCCAGAACAGTCGGGGATACGCAGGAAAACCCTCTCAAAAACTCAAAATAATAAATAAATAAATAAATAAATAAATAAATAATTTAAAAAATGAAATCTAAAAATATTTTAAATAAGTGAAAATGGACCGATGCTTGCAGCCACCCAATCATCGACTGAGCATGGGGACCCCAGCGGAGGAGCTAGAAGAACCCTTGAAGGATCTGAAGGCGTTTGCAACCCCATAGGAAGAACAGCAATATCAACCAACCAGAGCCCCCTCAGAGCGCCCAGGGACTAAACCACCAACCACAGAGTACACATGGGGGACCCATGGTTCAGGCCGCATATGTAGCAGAGGATGGCCTTGTCTTCATCAATGGGACAGGAGCCCCTAGTCCTCTGAAGGCTCAGTGCCTTAGTGTAGGGGACTGCCAGGGCAGGGGAGTGGGTGGGTGTGCGGGGGAGCACCCTCATAGAAGCAGGGGGAGGGAAAATGGGATGGGGGTTTGCAAAGGGGAAACTGGGAAGGGGAATACCGTATGAAATGTAAATAAATAAAATAACCAATAAAAATAAAAGAAAAAAGAAAAATTAAACTGTATTTATGGCCAGGCGTGCTGGCTCACACCTTCAATCCCAGCACTTAGGAAGCAGAGGCAAGCGGATCTCTGTGAGTTCCAGGCCAACCAATTACGCATGTTAAATGAAGATGAAAACTGTGGATGTAAATCAATTGAGGTGTGTTTATAAAGTCAGGCATAGCAGTGGTGCATGCCTGTTTTCTCAGCATGAAGATCCCAGAAAATTCAAGACTTGCCAGGTCTGCAGATCAAGGACCAGGCCAATCACAGTTACAGAACAAGACTCTCGCGAAAGAAATAACTAGTTAGAAGTCAGCGCGGTGGTGCACGCCTGTACCCTCTCGGCGGGTGGGTTAAAAGCTCAAGGTTGTCCTCGATGCATTTCAAATCTGAGGCCAGTCTATGCTTTGGGGAACTATCTCAATAAAAATAAAGAAAAAATGTTTTTCATGGAGAAAAAGAATATATAAACATATATAGACTCTTTAGATGTGCATGTTTATATTCCAAGCGTGTGTGCTTAGTGGAATCAGTTGCCTGCCCAGTCTCACAGTCAGGAGCCACACTGATTGCCGGAGGATTTAAAAATAGTTCTGAAGCATCCCTAATAGGAGCGGTTTCCATGACGACACATGGCCCTGCGGTTTCTATGACAACACTGCAGAGCGGTTTCCAAGTCAACACATCTCTGCAACTCCAACGTTTGCATCATTCTCTGCTTTGTATTTAGGGTTGTTTTTCCATAGTCTTCCTTCCTGTTTAGCCTCTGGGTTTGGGTTTGTTTGGTTTTCGTTTTTTTGCTTGAAGAGGACCTGTCCTCTTGTCCAGGCTGGCCTCATACTGGCTACTTAGCCAAAGATAGCCTTGAGGTCCTGATTCTCCCGCCTCCGCCTCCCCCTCCCCGTACTGTCGCAGGTGCCCAGCTCCGTCCGTTTCTTTGAGCTCCAATGGTGTAGGTTGAGAACTCATCAAATTTCCAGAAACGCCAACTCCAGAAACGGTTTGGCAGAGCCTTAGTTGGCTTCCTGTTTCTGTGGTAAACACCATGACCTAACAGCAACTTGAGGAGAAAGGGTTTGTTTCAGCTTGCAGCTGCAATCCCCTCAGGAAAGTCTCGAACCTAGAGCAAGCGCTGGGGCAGAGGCCTAGGAGGGACACTGCTTTCCTGGCTTGCTCAGTGTGCTCTCTTATACACCCCACAGCTACCTGCCCAACGGCGGCCCCGCCCACCTCACGGTGTGCACCGCCCACACTGCTCTGGGCCCTCCCACATCAACCATCAATCAAGGAAACGTCCCACCGTGGCTCGCCTACACGCCAATCTGAGAGGGGCATTTTCACAAGGAAGGTTTAAGCTTCTCAGATGACACCACCTGGTCCTATCATTTTGTGCTGCATATTTCTGCAGAAACACCATCCTCGGCGCGATGGCGATAAAGTCAAAATATAAATTAACTTTGAAAACTTGTCGGTGATTCTCCATATCCTCCAGATGAAATATCAACCTAGATTTAGTTCTTAGTTAAGATGAGAGAGAGCAACCATCCCACTAGCACACACCTTTGCCTTTTATTTAATAATAAAAATATTTAAAATACATCTCATGACTCATTAACAGAAACGGTTTGATCTGTATACCTATTTTATTCATCTTTATATTGGGGGTCATATAAAAAGGTCTTGTGGGAAAAAGGTGGTGACTTGTGCCCTTCCCCAGCCTTGAACAGGCTAAATAGATCTTAAGTATTTGCCACAGATGGACCCTAATGACCCGGGCGGAGTCCGCCACCTTGCCCGACCTGCAGTTTCCTACAGAAGGAGACTGCTGAGCTTGCTTTGCAGCAGAGGGGAGGAAGGGGAGGAGTGGAGATGTGTTCTGTGGGGTGAGGCTCGAGTTACAGCCCCAGCTGCCGGCCTGTGTTGCCCAGGAAGGAGCAGCTGGCCGCTCTGAAGCAGAGAGGGGTTGTGGCCACAAAACCAGGAGGAGCCCTGGCCATTTTTCTTCCTTAAGTCATTTTTCTTATGAAAAGAAAGAAAGAAAGAAAGAAAGAAAGAAAGAAAGAAAGGGGGAGGGAGGGAAAGAAAAAAGAAAGAAAGAAAGAAAGGAAGGAAGGAAGGAAGGAAGGAAGGAAGGAAAAGAAAGAAAGAAAGAAAGAAAGAAGGAAGGAAGGAAGGAAGGAAAGAAAGAAAGAAAGAAAGAAAGAAAGAAAGAAAGAAAGAAAGAAAGAAAGAAAATAGCCTAAGAAGAAAGTCAGCCAGGGTCTTAGTTATGGTCACTGTTTGAAAACACTTGGGGGAGGAAAGGGTTTATCTGGCTTATGTTTCTTCTTTTTGTTTGTTTGTATAGCCCTGGCTGTCCTGGAACTCACTCTGTAGACCAGGCAGGCCTCAAACTCAGAAATCCACCTGCCTCTGCCTCGCCCGGCACTGGCTTACATGCCTAAATCATCAGAGGAAGTCGGGATAGGAACTCAAACAGGGCCGGAGTAGACGAGCTTGCTCGCCATAGCTCCTCCCAGAACCCAGGACCACCCGCCCAGGCTGGCACCGCCCACAATGGGCTCCTCCCCCGTCAACCACTAATGGAGAAAAATGCCCCACAGCCAGCACAGCCACCGCCCGCATCCGCTGTGCTGAGAGGAGAATAGTCTGGCAATAAGCCGAAGGGGGAAAAAGGAAATGAACTCAGGAGGCTGAGGCGGGAGGATTGCGGCAAGTGTGAGGACAGACTGGGGTATCTAGTGAGTTCTAGCATGTGTGCAAAGGGAGAACATGCCTGGGTCAGACAGGAGCGACTGAGACAAAAGCACACGGGGCTCCTCCGGGGTGGGGCCGTGAGGAGGCTCGGCGGGTGGAGAGCCTTGCCACTAAGACTTGAGATTCAAGTTTTATCCCTAGGCCCCACGTGGTGAAAGGAGAAAGGGGACTCTTAAACATTGTCCTCCGCTCCACGCACAATCAGGCATGCGCACACATCCAGCACTCAGGAGGCGGAGGCAGGTGGACCTCCGTGAGTTCGGGGCCAGCCTGATCTACACGGCAAGTTCCCGGACAGCCGGGGCTACACGGAGAGACCCTGCCTCAAAATGACAACAGTAATAGTAATTGTATCTGTTACTTGAAACTGCCATACATGCATATGATGTCATTTGATCTTATTTAACCCCCCACCAACTACTTCCGCCAACCCTCCCGGGCACCCCTCAGTGAGTTTCCGTCCCAACTTCGCGTCTGCATTTTTAACTTGTTATGATTAAGAACCCCCTGGGCCCAATGTTGCCTATGTGCTCTCGGCTGCAAGACACCCACTGGGCAACCTAGCCGGGGCCACACCCCCAAGGGACAACGACTCCCCCCCTCCATCCACAGCCACCCACTACCAGGAGCCCCTCTCCCTGCATAGCCACACGTGTGACAATTTTGGAGAGCCAGTGAGTCCACTGTGTTGGTCCTGGAAATGGGATTCACGTCACTGGTGCTGGTGGCCAGGGTCCCCGCTCGATGAACCATCGCCCTGGCCCCAGAAAGAGCTATCATCTTTAGAAAGATGCAATAATGAATATGGTAATTGTCACCCAGTCTCTCCAGACCCTCTCCATCTTATTTTTTGAGACAAGGTTTTTCTTTCCTTCTTTTTTAAAATTTTTGTTTCAATTTTTCTGTTTATTTTTTTGTATTTATTTATTTTATGAGTACACTGTAGCTGTCTTCAGACACACCAGAAGAGGGCATCAGATCCCATTACAGACGGCTATGAGCCATGATGTGGGTGCTGGGAATTGAACTCAGGTCCTCTGGAAGAGCAGCCAGTGCTCTTAACCCTGAGCCGTCTCTCCAGCCTGACAAGGTCTTTCACTGACCCTCTAGCTCGCTAATTCAACAAGGCTGGATGCCCACACGTCACAGGGACCTGCTTCCCGGCACGGGGGTGGCCGGAGCACTGCGCCAGGCTTTCACACGTGCCGGAGACTCAGCTCAGATCCTCATAGTGACCTGACAGGCGCTTCATTCAGCCTTTGCCATCCTCCCCGCCCCCTAAAACTGTTTTCAGGTGACCACAAGCTTAGGGTCACCTTCATGGCTACAGCAGCCAAGTACAAGCTAAAACCGTATCCTAGCATGGTCCACAGACAAAAACCTGAGACCCAACAGGGTGAAAACACCTTCTTAACAGACTCGTGAGCCAAACGCACAAAACACAGATAAGTTTCTCTCATTTGTGAGGGGCTGGGGGCGTGGCTCAGGGGTAGAGCCCCGCCTAGAATCCCCCAGTGAGGGGATGGGGGCGTGGCTCAGTGGTGGAGCCTCGCCTAGAATCCCCCAGGGAGGGGCTGGGGATGTGGCTCAGGGGTAAAGCACTTACTTAGCAAGTATAAAGTTTTACAATCTATCTGCAGCACCACTAATAATAATAATAATAATTATATACTATATAATAATGTTATTGTAATAAAATTATATAATTATATAATAATGTTAATATAATATTATTAGTATAATATATATATATATATATATATATATATATATATATTTTGGTTTTTCGAGACTTCGAGACAGGGTTTCTCTGTGTAGCCCTGGCTGTCCTGGAACTCACTCTGTAAACCAGGCTGGCCTCGAACTCAGAAATCCGCCTGCCTCTGCCTCCCAAGCGCTGGGATTACAGGCGTGCGCCACCACGCCCGGCATATAATTATATTATTATTATTATTATTATTATTATTATTATTTCAAAATATGAGCCGAAGTTAGGAAGATGACTCATTAGATAAAGTGTTTCAAAAACATAGGGACCTGAGTCAAATCCCAAGCACCAGTAAAATCGTATGTGGTGGAGCACACCTGTAACCCCATCCTAGGGATGGAGGTATAGAGATATGTAGATCCTGGGGACTCGCTGCGCAGCCATTCCAGCTGAAACCGGGAGAAGCAGGTTCAGTGAGAGAACTATCTCACAGAGCAGAGTGGAGATGTACAGAGGATGAGTCTCCTGCCTCCACCTCTTCAGCATCAGGTTACGTCACTACCGCAGTGGGGTTGGGGCTTTATCCAAAGGCTGTGCAGCCTTTAGGAGGCAGAGCCTGGCAGGCAATAGTCCCACTGATGCTCCCAGCCCGGAGTTCTAACACCGGTACCTTTGAGGGTTGGTTCATCACCATGGCAACAGGCTCGGCCACGCCTCCAAGCTGCCATACCATCCCCACCATTGATGGACTGAGATTTCTCTGAACCTACGAGCCAATATAAGGCATTTCTCCCACAAAGTGTGTGTGGCATTTCCGTCACAGCAACACGGAATAAACTAAGAGCGAGATGTGCTCAGTATTTTGTCATCTAAGGGGGCGCAGGCGGTTCCTGCAGGTCCAGTCCCAAAAACGGTGACTGACTGGCGCCTCTGTACTTTTAGTTCTGAAGGCAATGGGTGTCCGGGGAGAAAACCCAGAGGCCAGACTCCACTTCAGCCTCTGTCTGTGCCAACCCTGTCGCCTCTCGCTGCCACCAAAGATAAGAATTACACAGAAGAGAGAGAGAGAGACAGACAGACAGACAGACAGACTGTCGCCACAAAACTGCAGAGACAAGCCGGGCGTGGTGGCGCATGCCTGTAATCCCAGCACTTGGGAGGCAGAGGCAGGCGGATTTCTGAGTTCGAGGCCAGCCTGGTCTACAGAGTGAGTTCCAGGACAGCCAGGGCTACACAGAGAAACCCTGTCTCGAAAAAACAAACAAACAAAACAAAACAAAACAAAACAAAAACAAAAACAAAAACAAAACAAAACAAAACAAAACAAAACCTGCAGAGACTTTCTGCGATCCGGTTCCTTCTTCCTGCTATGGGCGGGGCTACCTCATTAAAGGACACACCCCTTTCCTGAACAAGGAGCCGGGGCGGGGCCATCAGCCCTCCGGAAGCTCCTTTAGCGCCCAGTGCAGCCCAGCATTCAGCCCAGTATTTTGTAGCTCCTAGAGGACATGGCCAAGCGTGGTGGGCTTGTCATGAATCCCAGGACTCCGAGATAGATGCAGGGTGATCTCTGTGAACTTGAGGTCAATCTGAGCTACACAGCCAGAGCTACATAAAGAGTCTGTCTCAGAAATAAATCTTTTTTTGTTGTTTTTGTTTTGTTTTTCTTCGAGACAGGGTTTCTCCTGGCTGACCTGGAACTCTGTAGACCAGGCTGGCCTCGAACTCAGAAATCCGCCTGGCTCTGCCTCCCAGACTGCTGGGATTACAGGCGTGCGCCACCACTGTCCCCGGCTTCAGGGATAATAAATCTTTTTTTTTTTTTTTTTTTTTTTTTTTTTTTTTTGGTTTTTCGAGACAGGGTTTCTCTGTGTAGTCCTGGCTGTCCTGGAACTCACTCTGTAGACCAGGCTGGCCTCGAACTCAGAAATCCGCCTGCCTCTGCCTCCCAAGTGCTGGGATTAAAGGCGTGCGCCACCAACGCCCGGCTATGGGGATAATAAATCTTATAGTGGGTAGTTCTGTTGTGTAGCCCGGATCCTTAGAGCAGGCTCCTCCCCCCTTCCAGAGGGTACTTCTAGCATCCAGATATGCAAGGGTGTCAACTCATAAGAGCTGTTCCGTGTGTGTGTGTGTGTGTGTGTGTGTATGTGTGTGTGTGTGTGTGTGTGTGTGTGTGTGTAAAAGATCTCCAGATCCCAAGGTTTGGAGAGCCTTGGACCTCAGAGTAGCTGTTCTTAGACTGGCCACGCCTTCCAGCCACCGAGTAGCTTTTGGCAACAGGTTTAGGAAGCCCCGCCCCGGAAATGGCTCGGCAGATGAAACGCGGGCCCAAGAATGTGCATTTCTTCCAAACTCCGGGAGCCAGGGAGGCAGCCGGGCTTAGGGCCTTACTCGGGCTTGGATGTCGGTTGCAGGGGAATCCATGGAGCGTGTGTGGTTGAGCCCGCGATCTCTGTGCACCCCCTGGCGGTCCAGTGGGGCCTCTGCAGCCCTTGGGAGTTGGCGCCTCGCGAGGAAGAGGAGGGGCCTGCACTCAGGACCAGGGTAGGCGCCAGCCCTTGGACACCGGAAGGGGTGACGTCATAGGTCCTTAAACCCCTTTATTTCATCTACCCGCCACCCCAGGAACTAAGAGCGCCGCCATCCTTGTCAGAGGCAGCAGAGGGACAGGATAAATGAGGAGCCGGGCAAGGACGCACATCCAGACAATCTGCATGGACCACCCCACGCCCAGCATCCTTTTGCTAAATTCGGGTTACTAGAATTCGAATTATCCAGCATCCCTGCTCGAGTCAAGTGGCCTTGCGATTTTTTTTTTCCGTTTGAGGTTTGTGTTTGCTTGCTTCTGTGTTCTGCTTACACACACACACACACACACACACACACACAGCAGCTCTGATGAGTCTAGCATATCTGAATGCTAGAAGTACCCTCTGGACGGGGAGGATCCGGGTCCTCTCTGAGCACCAGACAGGTGTGTGTGTGTGTGTGTGTGTGTGTGTGTGCACATGCTTTTGACATGTCTTCTCACGCATGTAGGTCAGAGGTCAGCTGTGGGAGTCAGGTCAGTTTCCTTCCTCCACTACATGAGTTGGAATAGAACTCAGAACATCATACTCGCCCCAAGCTCCCCCACGCCTTAGCATCGAGAGCTGGGTCTTGCTTGGTTTTGATACAGGGGCTCGACCTGGAATCGTCTATGTAGTCGAGGCTAGCCTTGAACTGCAGCCTTCACTCCCCGAGTGAAGATGTGCACTATCACATACATGATACACGATGGTCTCTCGGTGACACTGCTCTCCCAGTGTCCAGCTCTGGTCCTTGCACAGAAGGGGCCGGCAATTACACGCTGATGGTCTCTGGTCAGCTCTCCCGCCTTGCTGTGTATCTTCCCTCGGGCATGCTCCTGCCTCAGGCCTCTGTCGCCTCAGCGGGCCTCAGGCTTCTGCCTTGGGAGCCCTTTTCAGCCAGCAGCCCTGGATATCTGACACACAGATCTCGTCCTTATCTAGAGAGCTCGCTCCAGGCGCGCTCCTGCACTGGATCCCGAAGGACTCTGCATTGCGCAGCCTGTAGCGCGGATGCCTTTTCCGCCGCTAGAGGGCAGCCGTGCCCCGCCCCTCCGCCATTCGGGCTCGCCGCAGGCGGCCCTGCTCCTCCAGCGAGGCTGCGCTGCGCATCTGAAACCTTCCTCCTTGCCTCCCCTCACCCATCACCGACCTTAGGGCCTCCACTCCACAGCTCCTCTGCTCTATTTTCGACCCTCAACACCCTCCGTCCAGGGACCATATGGTTCTTGGGACGTCCCTGTCCCTCGTCCATGCATCCGGGGTCTGGTTTCTCCAACACAAGAGGGTCCGTTGCGACCATTTAACAACCGTCAGCCAATCGGTAGGACGCTTGCGGCACACACAGGATATACCCACCCCCGCTGCTCGGATCTGGCTCTGAGAGGCTTTGCTTTCCCTCCACCCCATCCATCCACCTTTCTGGGGCCAGGTAGGAGCCCAAGAGCCCTAGCTCCAGAGTTCTTTACCAAAGCTGTTGAGCTTGAAGGAGGCAGGCACTGGGGTTGAGAGGAAGGCCGCTCGATCCCGGAAGGCTGCAGCAGAGGCGCCAAACGCCTCTCTGGCCTTCAGTAAAGCCACCTCTGCGTTTGGGTCTCCAGATTCTAGTGACCTGGGTGCCCGACTATACGCTCTTCAGAGGAGCGCCCCACCCCCCGCCCCAGCCCAGGAAGAGAGAGCCCTTATTTCATCGTTGAGCAACGGACCCAACCCATCCATCCTCTTGCGGCATCGCTGAAAGAGCCCACTGTGTGTGGTTGACACACAAATGTGCCAAGGGGCTGTCCGGGCTCTGACTATGGGAAGCGTCATCCGGGGACCTTCCTTGGGAATGTGGCCTCTGAGGAGTCCCGAGGAAGAGCATTCCAGGCAGCATGAGCAGCCTGTGCAAAGGCCCTGAGGTAGGAGCGAGCAGCGTTTCCTAAGACCTGGAGAGTTAAAGACACAGAAGGGATTATGGGAAATGAGGCAGAGACAGGAAGGGATCTCATGTGTGGACCTCAGTGACAGAAAATGTTCAGTGGCCATGGAGATGTCCCGTACCTACAATGAGCACTGTGGCTGCCCCTGGCCACGTAAAGCACCCGAGTGTGTGCAGACGGGACTTCGAAAACAACAGCAACGCTCCGCTTTATTCTATTTGCATTCTATGCACGCTGACGACCTTCCAGGTGGTCAAGGGTGACACACGGACCAAGCGGGCTCCGGGTCACTGTAAGATGTTTGGCTTGGACTTGTGTTGACATAGCAAGCTCTTCCGGGGTATGGAGAGAGGAGTGGCACTACCAGGTGTCAGATGTAGCCGCTAAGACACACACACACACACACACACACACACACCCCGACTGCCATATTGGCATTCCTGGCCGGGAGACACCGGCCAAGCTAAGAGCCCAAGATGGTGTGCAGGACTTTACTCTGGGGTGAGCCTTGAGAAAAGGGACCGTGAGGTCAACTAGGAGCCGTAGCAGGGTCTGGGGTGGGGCTGTGGGTCACAATAAAAGTGGCATTGCCCATGGCTGAATTGGAGTGTGGAAGGGCAAGAGAGACTCCACACAGGGTGGAAGGAGCAGGAGCCCGGGGCCGTGGTCAGCGGCCGTGACCGCGAGGCAGACCCCTCCCCCTGGTTCACGCTCACACCGTTGTCCAGACCACAGAGAAAACCAACAACGCGGATGCTTCGCTGCTTCATTTGAGGATCCGGGTCACACAGCACACAAAGACAGGCACCTATAGCTACGCAAGAAGAAGTGACATGTGGGGGCCCTTCCAGACCCCGGGTCCATCAGCCTACATCAAGTGGGGCTTCCTCTGCAGCCCAGGGGCCCCTCTGGCCTGCTTCTCCGTCTGTCCCCTCATCATCACTGGTCCTGGGAAGCAAGGAGAGGGGGTTATACAAAGAGGTCCCCACGCCCCTCGCAGTTCCTGTATGTCCCCTCCGAGGAGCCGGACAGTTCGGTCTAGGTGTGAGGCTGGTCAGGACTCATGTTACATCCTAGAGGGTCCAGGTACCACGGGCTGGTCCCTTCCGGGGGGATAGAAGGTTAAACACACGCGCGTGTGAGCACACACACACACACACACACACACACACGGGAACGAGAGGGTGCAAAGTGCTGTGCAGGGCAAAGCTTTATCTACACATCAGCTCAGAGCGGGGCAGCCAGGGGTCCCGGCACGCAGCACTCCAGGAAAACACGCAGCCCGAGGCGGCTGCTCTCGGGGACAGTTGAGGGCTGCAGCGGGACAGCGTCAGCCTGGCTCCCTTGGACCAGATGCCAGGGTGGAGCACAGGGTGGGGCACAGCCACTGCTTCCTACAATAGGGACACTTGACCCTCTAAAGGGATCTGGGGTATGTACTGCACATGGGGGCGGGGGGCGTTGAACAAGGGTCTCCGTTGTTACATTACATTATCAAGGGTTACAAGGGCAAGCGGCTGGGCAGTGGCCAGTGACAGCTGGGGGGTCAGTAGGAGGGGCAGGGCTTGCCCGGGAAAACCAGAAATCTGCATTTCACGTAAGTTTTCCAAATCAGAACCTCTTGGCAGGGTATTAGCAGGTCAACCTGTGGGTGAGGGCTGATGGGGGAGACTCGGCTTCCCCCGCTTTCCCACCTGCAGAGTCTCACTCAGGATGGGCTGCAAACGCCTTCCCTTCCTTCCCTCTCACCCCCTCCCCCTGTTCTCCCTCCTCCTCCAGCCCCGCCCCCACCAGCTCTCCCCCTCCTCCTCTCCTCCCGATTTTTATTCCTCCTCTGGCTCTCAGCCCCCTCAGACTTTCATTTATGGAATACCTTCCCCTCAAAGCGCGCGCGGACACACACACACACACACACACACACACACGGCCCTTCACCCTTCCAAGCGCCCTTAATGCCCATAGTGCCCAGCACTCTGGCTTCTCCCTCAGGGCCAGCGGTGGCTCACAGCGGATCCCAACTGCTCGGCCAGAAACAGGTGTCTGGGAAGATGGGCAGGCCAGGGGTGCCAGGCACCCGCGCACACTCACGCGGGAGGAGGGAGGGCTCCAGGGGCAGAGCGGAGCCCCCCTCGGTGTCTTCAGGCCCATTTCCCCTCCTGCGCAGCCCCCGGCCACTGCATCCCGAGTGTCTTGTCTCTGTTCTCCTCGTCGCATCTAGGCTGCAGCCAGAGCGATCGCCCCTGCCATCTGGTCACGGAACTGAGAAGGGAAAGCTGGGCACCGGCCACAGCCAGCCAGGGACGCGGCAGAGCACAAAGCCAATGCGCACGGTTAAGCGGGGTGGGGGTGGGGGGCTGCAAGGAGGAGAGGGGATAAGAGGGGGGGAGGGGGGAGTTCACACACAAGACACGGGGCTCGTCGTGACCTCTGCGGCACTAACGGCATTTGGGCGCCCGCCTCGGGCCCCTGCGAGCTTTCTTTCCGCGGGTAGCCTTGGGAACAGCGGCAGCGGGCTGGCCCTTGGCCTCGCCAGCCCTGGCCCGGGCCCCGGCGCCGGCGGATCCCTTCTTCTTCTTCTTCTTCTTGTTGCTGTTGTTGTTGTTCCCCGCATGGTCCTCGGTTGAAGCCCCGCTCCCCGCTTTCTTCTCTGGGGTGACGGCCCGGCCACGACCGCGGCCACCCCTGCGGGCTTTGCGTGCCCGGGACGCGGCGGAGCCCGCGGTGGCCCCGGCCGGGGGAAGGCATTTGGAGCCGGTGCGCGCCCTCTTGGCGCGCGGCTTCTTGGACACGCTGTCCCCGGGCTGGGACTCTTCGCTGTCGGTGTCGTCGGAATCTCCCTCCGATTCCGTGTCTGAATCCTCGTCCGACTCCTCGTTGGATTCTAGATTCTCCTGCGAAGCCAGGAAAGCCAGGACCTCGGACAAACCGCCGTGGCTGTGATCGCACTTGCGGCCGCCGCTGCCACCGCTGCCCCACCGGCTGGCTTCTTCCTCCCTCACGGCTTCCACCATGTCTTGCGCAGCCAGGAGGGCCACCAGCTCCAAGAGGCCTCCCTGGTGGCCCTCGGCGGTCCAGCCTCGGAGGAGACCTAGCCCAGACTTCTTTCCCTTGGGGCAGTTCTCTGCTTCGGCCAGGGTGGAGATACATTCCAGAAGATTTCCATCCTCCTCCGCCTTCCTCAGGACCATGGCGTCCACCTGGCGCCCTGCCTCCTCCACCTTGACCCTGGGCCCAGTGGTGTCCTTGGCCATGACGGACAGGACTTGAGGAAGGACATCTTTTTTGTCTTTCTTGTCGCCCCAGCCGAGGGTCTCGATCACCGAAGCGATTTTTAGCATTTCCTCTCGGGCCGAGGGGTCGGCGGGGTCCGTGTAAGCCACGATGGCCACAAACTCGGGGCTATCCATTCCCTCCTTTTCGTGCTCTCCATTTTCCAGAGACTCGCTGTCGGAATCCTCGTCGTCCTCGTCATCTTCGTCGTCGTCATCATCTTCTTCATCGTCTTCGTCTTCGTCATCATCATCATCATCGTCATCATCATCATCATCATCCAACTCTGTATCTGCCTCCACCGCGGGGGTATCTCTCACAGCCAGCAGCGCGACTAAATCGGGGACGCCGCTCTTCTCATCTTTGATGTTTAAGCAGATAGACTCGGTCCCAGGAAGGTCTTTCTCTATCTCTTCCTTCTTAGCTTTGTCGGTGACGGTGACGAGCGCCAGGAACTCTCGGGGGCCACCTCCCTCTTCCTGGTCACCCCGAAAGGCCCACTTCTTGGTGAGCTCTTTGGCGGCCGCTTGGAGCGTGGCGTACAGGGCCCTCTGGTCCTCGTCCACGCTCAGGTCCTCTGCGTAGATCTCCTCGATGACGATGCCCAGGCTGTCATCAGAAGAGTCTTCCGACGCACTCCTGGCTCGGCGCCCTCCCCGGCTCCTCTTCTGGCCCTTCTGAGCCGTCAACTTGTGGCTTCTGGGGCGGCGCTTGCCTCCCCGACGGCCCCGACGGCCGCCCCTAGCTGCCCCCTCAGAAGAGCCAGCCTTCTTGGCCTCCTTCCCTAACCCCTTGGCCTGGGCCTGGGCCTCCAGCACCAGCGGGATGGCTATCTCTCTGAAGTCATCCATGGGCCTTTCATCCAGCAACAGGCGCCTCATCTGCCTAAGGACCCGCGCGTCTTGCCCGCGGTCCTTACTCAGGATTTTCCAGGTCCCGTTCTCTCCCCTGATGTGGATGGGTACGGCCGAGTGATCCAAGTCGGCCCCAAACTCCACGAGGGCGGCCTGAGCCTTCTCCTTGGTCACCGCTCTCACCGTCCGGAGCCTGTAGTTGCCCAGGGGCTCCAAGTTCGGCCTCAGGGTAGCCTCGATGTCCGCCTGCTGCAGGCGCTCAGGGATGCCGGTGATCAGGAGGGCCCGGTGCACCTCCACCTCCAGCTCCTTACACCAATCCTGCAGCAGGTTCATAGTCATGGCGCTGCCCGGTGGAGGCTAATCTTAGGCGGGGGGGAGCCCGAGAAAGGGGTGGGCTGCTGGACACCGGCTAGGACGGTCCCACTCTGGAAAGGCCACCCGCAGGGCTAGAGTCGGGACTCCGGCTCTGGGGCTCTAGGCTAGAGCTACCTGCTAGCTAGCGGGACGCCGCGATCTTCCCCCGAGGCGGTCCGAGGGTCCGCAGGGGGCTTCCCGGGCTGACCCGGGTTGCTCCTCCCTTCCCTTGGTCCCTGACGACCTAGGTGCCTGGACACTGCTGGTGGGGTACAGGAGGGCGACGATCAACGCACCTGGTGGGCGTGGGGGTGGGTAGGAGCAGCGGCTCGCCTGTGCTCGCGCCGAGTCTGGAGTGAGAAGCGCGCACCCCGGTCTAGACGCTCAGCGGGGCCGCTGCGGAACGGCAGCCTCAGTCTGCGCCTGCGCGAAGCCAGCCGCCTCCCGGCCCCTCCCGCTGGTTCCCGTCTCCATAGTAACACTGCAGGCGGCAGCTGGGGTCTGCAGGGCGACCGTCGCAGCAGCTGCTCTTAAAGGGCCAGGTGGGAAGGAGGGCTTGGGGACCGGTGAGCCAAGGAAAAAGGACAAAGTCACTGTGGAAGCTTCTGAAGATCAGTCTCGCTGCAAGGGATAGAGACCGCCTTGGGTCATTTATTTTGGTTGAGGCAAGGTCTCCCGTAGACCAGGCTAGCCTTGATCTTGCAGGCCTGAGCGATGCCCAGCCTGCGCTGTTTTATTGATGCGTCTCTGGGGCTCGAGGCCAGGGTTTCCTGCACGCTACTAACCGAACTACACCCTCAGTCCTGCTTGCTGCAGATACACCTGATTAATAAAGCCCCAAGCCAAACTGTCCTCTGGAGGTGTGACTTCACAGAGGCTCTATGCTTGACGGTATAGAGTTCTCAATATCAAGCAGAGACGCCCAGGGTCAGCTGTCCTTTATGAGCTGAGGGGTATTGTTTCCGGTGTGTGGGACTCAGTGGGTACCATCATGGGGGGAGACAAGCTTCATTCATGGATGTTCCTACATTCTGTCTCTGGAACAGGATCTCACTTTGTAGCCCAGGTTAGCCTAGAACTGTGTAGACCAGGTTAGCCACAAACTCATAGCGATCTCTCTGCTTCTGACTCTGCCTGTCTGCCGAATGCTGGGATTAAAATTATGTGCTAGCACACCTGAATCCTTTGGGGGGGGAGGGTTGGTTTTTTTGAAACAGGATATCACTATGTAGCCCAGGCTAGCCTCAAACTCCTGACAATCCTCCCGCCTCAGATCATAGGTGTGAACCACTCTACTGAGATATTCCAAATTATTTTGAAATGTTTGTTTTATTTATGATTAGCTTGTGCGAGTGTGTGTGTGTGTGTGTGTGTGCGCGCGCGCATGTGTGTGTGTGTGTGTACGATGCATGTGGGTGGGGCATGCCTATGCACGGCACACGTGTGGAGGTCAGAGGACAACTCTCAAATGAGCGCTCACCCACCACCGTCCCCGTGGTCCACTGCTTTAAAGGCCCTTGAGCCGCCTGCCCCTCGCCGCGTGGGTCGGATAGACTGACTACCTGTTGGATTGATACGCCGTCCATATTATTGCTTTCTCAGCAGCTACTTGGAGAATCTTCTAGAACTTTCCCTGACTCGTTTGCTTCTCTGCGAGAAGCCGACAGCCATGGCTCCTTTCTCTAAGGGTTCCCATGGAGACCCTGACCCTGGAGAGTGAGGGAGAGCCGCTGGCTGAGTGCTCCCCCTTGAACAAAGGCTGTGCGGAGTGCTCCCTGAGGCCCGGCCTTACATAAGCATTTGTTAAATAATAAAGAGCCGAGCCGAGCAGAGCCACCTCGGGCTCCCACCGCCCTCTGGCTTTGTTATTTGCTTTGTCAGTAGAGGAAAAAAAATAAAAGGTTGATGGCACGGTTCCCATGGCAACCGGGCACTGCGCAAACCGCTTACCTGCTCTAATTTTCCCCGCTCTTCGTTCATCTTGGTGATTCTAAAATGGATGCCCCTTGGACAGAAACACCATGCTGGCCTCAAATGCAAAATGCCTGCATGACGTGACCCTTTACAGTGGCCACCATTAATACAAGTACAAGGTGAATTTTCTGAATAGACCTTATCTACCCCCGAAGCTCACATTATCTCCAGATCGGCTTGGGTTCTAAAAATATAGCTATTTAGGTTTCATTTCATTGTGCATGTGCATGTGTCTGTGAATGCGTGCGTGTGTGAACACGTGTGTGCGCATGCGTGTTTGTCTGTGTGTGCAAGTGCATGCCCATGTACCATATGGCTCATGTGTAGAGTTCAGAAGACAACTTGGTCAGTTCTCTCCTTCTACTGTATGGAAACTGAGACCGAGCTCTCGTCTTTGGGCTTGGTAGCAAACTCCTTCACCTGTTAAGCAACCTTGCTGTCCCTAGTTTGGGGTGTGTCCACCTGTTTTGTTGTTGTTTTTGTTTTGTTTTTGGCTTTTTTCAAGACAGGGTTTCTCTGTGTAGCCCTGGCTGTCCTGGAACTCACTCTGTAGACCAGGCTGGCCTCGAACTCAGAAATCCCGCCTGCCTCTGCCTCCCAAGTGCCAGGATTAAAGGCGTGCGCCACCACCGCCCTGCGTGTCCATCTGTTTTGAGACATGCTTTCACTCTAGCCCTGGCAGTGCTTAAACTTTCCAACAATCCTCCTGTCTCAGCCAGCTCTTGCTGGGGTTACATAAAGCAACCCACAACACCTGGCTGTAGACTATAGTTGTGTGCACGTGCCATTACACAAAGCCATGAATTGGTCGCTTTGTTGTTCCTGAGTCTCTTTGGAACAGACAAGGGTTCAGCAGCCACAGGTGGCTTCCAGGACTTCGCTCTGAGGGAATCATTAGGGATATGTGTATGTGTGAGCCTGGAAGATGCCAGAGTGATTTGGATCCACAGGACAAGATGAGAAGCCTAAATCAGATACTTTTTTACATCTGCTGTGGGCAGCTGTGGGTAAGGCTCACACGGAAATGAATGCCATGGGAATTACCCCATCTGTCCCTGAATATGACTGAGGGCAGGGAGATGGCTCAGCAGGGAAGGAGCCCTCCCACGCCTGAGGACCAGGTTCAGTTCCTGGGTAACTTTCTGTTGTTCCAGCTTTCCTCTAACCCCCACACACGGCAGCCACTCACGGACACACACACACACACACACACACACACACACAACAGTAGTAAACAAAATGTAAACTTTGTAGTTAAAAAATAAATGAGCCAGCCGGGCGTGGTGGCACATGCCTGTAATCCCAGCACTCTGGGAGGCAGAGGCAGGTGGATTTCTAAGTTCGAGGCCAGCCTGGTCTGCAGTTCTGGACAGCAAGTTCCAGGACAAGTTCCAGGACAGCCAGGGCTACACAGAGAAACCCTGTCTTGAAAAACCATAAATAAATAAATAAATAAATAAATAAATGAGCCTGCCGGGTGGTGGTGGTGCACGCCTGTAATCCCAGTGCTTGGGAGGCAGAGGCAGGCAGATTTCTGAGTTTGAGGCCAGCCTGGCCTGCAGAGCAAGTTCCAGGACAGCCAGGGCTACACAGAGAAACCCTGTCTCAGAAAACCAAAAATAAATAAATAAATAAATAAATAAGCCTTCAAGATGCCACAGCAGGTTAAGGCATTTGTCCGCAAGCCCGATGACCTGAGCTCCACCCCTGGACCCACAGAGCGGAAGGAGAGGAAGGGAAATCATCATGGTTGGACAGTCTTCTGACCCCCACTCACATGCTAGAGACATATGTACCCCAGACAGACAAAAACAAAGTAGACAAATGATTAAACAAATACATGTAATAAAAAGTTGAATAAAAATTCTGCAGTGATATACAATCAATCTGCTCACACTAGCTTGAGATCCGGGGGTGGGGTGGGGGTGGGGTGGGGGTGGGGTGGGGCTGCAGAGTCTTGTTACATTGTTCTGGCTGGCCTAGAATTCTCCTGCCTCTGCCTCCCCAGAGCTAGGACCCCAGATACACAAAACATCCAGCCTGAGCCTTTGCAATTTCACATTTTATTGTTCTGGTTGCGGTATGTAGCCCAGGCTATCCTTGAACTCCGATCTCCTTCCCGAGGCATACCGGGCAGGCTAGGAATACAAACGCGTACCAGCATTTTTGTTTTGCTTTTTTGTTTTGCTTTTTGGGTAAAGAATCGGGAACCCAGAAACTCCTGGGAGGTAGGGTGTGGTACTGAAGAAGCCGGCGATCCAGTGCATCGATTGGGTAAGGTCAGAGGAGAACCTGGCCTCCCCGTGCTGACCAGGGCGCTTCCTCTGGGGCCATGACCTGTCTGGATTCAGGAAGGACCTGTGATTGGCCAAGCTGTAGCCCTGGGGTTCCCATGGAAACAGCTGGAAGAAGAGAGCGTGTAAAATGTTTTATGAGATTCTTTTTCTAATTCCTGTGTTTAAGGAAGGGGGTGGGGGGGGAGAAGCTGTGTATGAGGCCACAGGGCTGGCATGCTAGCACCTGCCGCCCTGTCGTGGCCGGCGATGGAGGAATCAGGAATTCAATGATGGCTATAGACCAAGCGCGGGTCCAGCCTGAGCTATGGGGCTCGGCCTGTAAGAAGGAGGGCGGTTGCTGGAGAGATGAGTTAGTCAAAACAGTACTGACCACATAAGCGGAAGGAACTGACTCGGTCCCGCAGCACCTGCAGGAGGGCTAGGCCCGGCGGCGGTGTGCACGCTTGTGCTGTGTGCACGCTTGTGACGTCAGTCCCCAGGCCGAGGGTCCCTGCAGCGCTCCCCTGGCGGAATCCCTGAACTCCAGCTTCAAAGGAAGACCTTGCGGCAAAAAGCGAGGTAAGGGGCCAGTGAGTTGGCTCTGGGTTGCCAAGTCAGTTGCTGCCAGGCCCGAGGCCCCGGGTTCGATACCTGAAGCCGCCTTATAGGGGAGACCCGACCCTTGCAAGCCCTGCTCTAAGTTCTCCATTCACGGTGTGGCACGCACAGACATGTGCACGCAGAAATGTGATGATTTTCTTAAAAGACCTTCTTAATTAAAGTGGAGAGCGATTTGAGGGAGATACCGGACACCAGCCTTTGAGTTACACACACACACACACACACACACACACACACACACGGGCAGGGAAGAGGGGAGGAGAGAGAGAGAGAGAGAGAGAGAGAGAGAGAGAGAGAGAATGCTAAAGTGACAGCAGAGTAAGAATTCTAAAACAAAAACACTAGCTGCCTCTTTCCCTGCCAACTCCCAGCGTTCCGTGGAATTTTCCAGAGCCTGCGTGGTATTTGATGTTGGAGCCGACGAGGGAGGAGTAGGTAGGCGGGCGGTGGGGTGACACATGAATGAGATCTGCGACGCCTCATAAGAAACTGTCCCCTCCCAGGCAGGCCCAAGGAAAGGCGCGGGGGGGGGGCACGGGGCGGGGCGCAGAATGCTCTCCTGACAACCGCGGCCCACGCGGGCCCACGCACTCACAAGCCACAGCAGCGGCGGCTGTGCGCTCAAGACCTGTACATGCGCGCACTCACACACACACTCACACACACACACACACACACACACACACACAGAGAGAGAGAGAGAGAGAGAGAGAGAGAGAGAGAGAGCAGCCGCGACAAAAACTGAGAGCAGGAGGGGGCGAACTGGAAAGGAGTAGGTTCTGTAGGAATGAGAAGGGGGTAAGAGAAGGCAGGCGAGCCTGGCACGGTGGCGCATGCCTTTAATCCCAGCTGTCCAGAGGCAGAGCCGCGTAAATCTGTGTGAGTTCGAAGCCAGCCTGGTCTACGAAAACAGTCCAGGATAGTAAAAAAAGAAAGAAGATCCCCTTTAAGCCATAAAATTCGTTGAAGGGCCTTCATCGTTTTTTTTATGCCGTCAAATTTTTTGTTGATTATTTGGGGGAGGATTGTGGGGTTTTTTTTTTTGTTTGTTTGTTTGTTTTGGGGGTTTTGTTTTGTTTTGTTTTGATTTGATTTGTTTTTTCGAGACAGGGTTTCTCTGTATAGCCCTGGCTGTCCTGGAACTCACTCTGTAGACCAGGCTGGCCTCGAACTCAGAGATCCACCTACCTCTGCCTCCCGAGTGCTGGGATTGAGGGCATGTGCTGCCGCCGCCGCCAAAAGTTTAAAAACAAATATAATTTATATGAGCTATATCTCTGTGTAGCCCAGGCTGGCCTTAAATTCAATTCCCCTCAGCTTTCTAGGTCCTGAGATGGTGGCTTGCTTTGCTTCTCTCTCTCTCTCTCTCTCTCTCTCTCTCTCTCTCTCTCCTTCTTTCTTTCTGGGACGTATGATCCTGGCTCTACCTCCAAGGACTAGGATTGAAGTGCTTTTTGAAAAAAGATCAAACCTATTTGCTGCTTTTTTCTTTTATTGCGGGGGGGGGGCTTGTAAGGAGGTCGGAGGACCACTCGGAAAGGCCACTTCCCTCCTTCCTTCAGGTGGGTCCTGGGAATTGAACTCAGATGGCCAGGCTTGGTGGCAAGCACCTCTACTCACTGGCTGTTGTCTCGACAGCACAATCATAGTGGCTTATACAGCACATCTACCCACAAAGAAAACACGCTTGAACAAGGCTGTGTGGTGGTGCACGCCTTTAGTCCCAGCATTAGGGAGGCAAAGGGGAGTGATTCTCTGTGAGTTTGAGTCCAGCCTGGTCTACAGGGGGAGTTCTAGGACAGCCAGGGCTACAGAGTGAAACCTTGACTCACTCTCTCTCTCTCTCTCTCTCTCTCTCTCTCTCTCTCTGTGTGTGTGTGTGTGTGTGTGTATAATATATATATATATATATATATATATATTATACACACACAAACAAACAAAAAGATGCCTCCTGCGCTGGGAAAGGGGAGCTGGAGAGGTAGCCTTCTTCTGGCCTCTGTGGGCTCCAAGCATCCATGTAGTACACCCACAGACATGTGGTACACCCACATACATGCAGGCAAAATATTCACACACATAAAATAAAATAAGTAAATTTAAAAAAAATAGTGCTAGAGATTGGTGGCACAGGCCTTTAATCCCAGCACTTGGGAAGCAGAGAGAGGCAGATCTCTGAATTTGAAGCCAGCCTGATCTACAGAGTGAGTTCCAGGACAGCCAGGGCTACACAGAGAAACCCTGTCTCCAAAGAAAAGAAGACTGAAGATGTAATTCAGATAGCAGAGTGCATACCTATAACTGAGAAGTAATACTAGGAGGATTAGAAGTTTAAGGTCATCCTCAGCTACTCCTGGGGCTAGCCTGGGCTATGTGAGAACCTGTCTCCAAAATAATAAAAAATGAAGTCAGGGCTGGTTAATTTGGCCCAGTGGGGAAAAGTTCTTGAATTCTATCCCCAGGACCCACACGGTGGAAGGAAAAAACTGATGTCTACATGTGTCCGCTAACCTACACACACACACACACACACACACACACACACACTTTGGCACACTCCTGTGACTGAGAACACACACACAATATATAGATAAATAAATAATTATGTAATAAAAAAAATCCCAAGCCAGGTGGTGGTGGCACACGCCTTTAATCCCAGCACTTGGGAGGCAGAGGCAGGCGGATTTCTGAGTTTGAGGCCAGCCTGGTCTACAGAGTGAGTTCCAGGACAGCCAGGGCTATACAGAGAAACCCTGTCTCGAAAAAACCAAATCCAAAAAACCAAAAAACCAAAAAACAAACAAACAAAAAAATCCCTCTCTAAGACAGGAAAATGAAAAAGAAAGGTCTGGAATTTTCTGAGTCAGAGAACACACTGCCTCAGAGAATACATCACAATGTTCCCTGGCGCCCCCAGATAAGCAACTGATTGTGGGGCTGTTCTCTGCAGCGGGCTGTGACGGCGCTGCAGGAGGGGGGCGCACACGGGTTGGTCCTCTGTCTGCTGCCTCTTCAGACCCACAGGCTCCGTTGCCCTGGCAACCAGATCAGCACATCCTGAGCCCAAAATCGATTTAACCGCCTCGCGTCTGAATCCTGGTGGAGGAAATGCCCTTACAGAAAACGGGTTTTGAAGAGCTATTCTTAATTTCGTGTTTTATTATTTCCAAGTAGTCAATAATAAACTTTATTATAAATAAATGAATTAAAGCAAAAAGCTGTTGATCTCTCCTGCCTCCACGTCTTTAAAGTGACACACACACACACACACACACACACTTTTTTTTGTTTTGTTTTGTTTTTTGGATTTGGTGTTTTTCGAGACAGGGTTTCTCTGTGTAGCCCTGGCTGTCCTGGAACTCACTCTGTAGACCAGGCTGGCCTCGAACTCAGAAATCCACCTGCCTCTGCCTCCCAGAGTGCTGGGATTACAGGCGTGCGCCACCACCGCCCGGCCACACACTTTTTTTTGTTTGCTTGTTTGTGTTTTGAGAGTCTCGTGTAACCCAGGCTAGCCCGGAATTCCCTGATCTTTCAGCATCCACTTCCTGAGTGCCGGCCGAAGAGCACCCCCCACACACACACGCAGTGCCCGGTAACATCCTCTTTTTCTTCATTTTCTTTTCAGTCCGGTTCCTTCTCCCGCTCCTCCCTTCCCCTGATGACCTTTTGTGTTGTTTCAATGCCAATTTTCACGTTTTTGTAAAATGGGCATCGCTGCCAGAGGACAGGACAGGCTTGTGCTCTAAGTAGTAGGAATGCCAAAGCAGGAGGCTAGCCTAGGCTATATGTATCAAGACCCTGACTCAAAATATCATAAGTAAATAAGTATATAAATTTTAAAAATTTATATAGAAGCTGGGTAGTGGTGATGGTGGTGGTGCACACCTTTAATCCAAGAACTCAAGAGGTGGGGGTGGGCTGATCTGAGTTCAACACCAGTCTGGTCTCCAGAGCGATTTCTAGAACGACCACACAGAGAAAACAAAGCAAAGCAAATCATGTTTGCGTCGGCGTGCGATACCCAGGGCAGACGGCAGAGGGCGCTAACCCCCGGAGCCGGCGCTCCTGGCACCTGCGAGCCTCCCAGCGCGGGAACTCGGAGCCGAACTCAGGTCCTTTGGAGAAGCCGCTTCTCTAGTGCACCCCCACCCCCATTTTTTCCTTTTCTTTTGGGGCTAGAGAGATGGCTCAACAGCGAAAAGCACTAGCTGCTCTTCCACAGGACCCGGGTTCGATTCCCAGCACCCACGGGCAACCTCACAACTGCTGATAACTCCAGTTCCAGGGGATCTGACACCCTCACACAGACAGACAGACATTCAGGCAAAATACCAGTGCTAGATAAATAAATAAATAAATAAATAAATAAGGGCGTGGTGGCGCACGCCTGTAATCCCAGCACTTGGGAGGCAGAGGCAGGCAGATTTCTGAGTTCGAGGCCAGCCTGGTCTACAGAGTTCCAGGACAGCCAGGGCTACCCAGAGAAACCCTGTCTCGGAAAAACCAAAAATAAATAAATAAATTAAAGAAAGAAAGAAAGAAAGAAAGAAAGAAAGAAAGAAAGTTGTTTGTTTGTGTAATGTTTTATTTATACAATAAAAAAAAAGTGTGCCAAGGTATGGTGGTATGTCTCCGTGGGTAAAAACATGTGTTACCTGATGACCCAAGTTCAAACCCTGGACCCCACACAAGGGAAAGCGAGAACTACCTCCAGACGCCGTCCTGCTGTCCTCTCATCTCCACAAGTCACGTCGACTACCCACACATACGAGAAACAAAGAGATGTACTTGCAACGTTTAAGGATGCTGAACGTGGCTTAAGATCACCAACGCGCACAGAATAAGATGTGTCTGATGGCGCGGCGCTGGGTAGACGCCGCACACCTGTAACCAACTCCAGGGAGGCGGAGGCGAGAGATCAGGGTTGGTGTCTGGAGTAGGCGCTAAGCACAGGACTCTGAACCACGCCGCTGTAGTCCCAGCACTGGAGGCCCAGACAAGCAGACCTCCGTAGTTTTAGGCCAGCCGTGTGTACATAATGAGTTCTAGGACAGCCAAGGCTATGTAGAGAAACCCTGTCTCAAAAAAAAAAATTTTTTTTTTTTTAATTTTAAAAAGATTCAAGGGGCTTCAGAGCTGGCTCAGTGGTTAAGGGCTCTCACCGGCTGCTCTTCCGGAGGTCCTGAGTTCAGTTCCCAGCACCCACGCGGTGGCTCACAGCCATCTGACCTTTCTTTCCGTATAACCCCCACAGCTTCCTTCGCCAGTCCTCCTGACCAGTTACGGTCCTCATCCCTAGCTAGCCACTGTTACTGATGCAGTGCGGGGACAGACAGGCTCAGGACCGACTTATCCTGGGACCTGGCACTAACCCTGCCTGGATCCATCCAGTCCTGGACTGTAAGGTGATGTCAGCCACTTAAGCCCTTGACACTAATCTTAAATAAATTGACTTGGGTTTCTAGGCTTGGAACCCACAGGATGTTTATAAGCTGAATATAGTGGCTTACGGCTGCGATCCCAACCTTCAGGACGCTGAGACGGGAGGGTCATGCGTTCAAGGCTAGTCTAGGATGCAGTGAAACTCTCTCAAAAATGAGCTTAGTGCCGGGAAGTGGTGGCGCACGCCTGTAATCCCAGCACTCGGGAGGCAGAGGCAGGCGGATTTCTGAGTTCGAGGCCAGCCTGGTCTACAGAGTGAGTTCCAGGACAGCCAGGGCTACACAGAGAAACCCTGTCTCCAAAACAAAACAAAACAAAACAAAATCCAACAAACAAACAAACAAAATGAGCATGAGCTTAGGTTTGGGATAGCGATGGCTCCGCGGATAAAGATGCTTCACCCTAAGCGCGACGACCTGGCTTGGATTCTCAGGCACCAGAAAATGGAACTAGAGAACTGAGCCCTCAAATGGTCCTCTGACCTCCACGCATGCACTGTGGGGCTTGCCGGCTCTCACACACAGTAAGTAAATACAAGGTAATCTTGAAAACACAGAGACAAAAGCAAACTTGGGAAAAAAAAACACACACACACACAAAGAGTTTGAGTGACCTGTAGCCTACAACACTGTTCTGGGACCCAAGATAAAGCGGCGTAGGCGGAGAGGGCGCCGGAGAAGGGTGCGCCCGTGCTCCGGGGCTTGGCGCCACACTGTGTCCTGGACGCTGGGGCTTGCTGGCTGTTGGACCTCCAGCTCTCCCGTCAGCAGGGAGCACGGCCTCACCCCCCGGAGCCCAGTCGCCCTTCAGGCGTGTGCGGGATCACCGAGCTTCCAGAAGGGACTTGTGCTTACAAGGACCGTGGGTTCCGCCCCAGGATGGAGCTCGGGATAAAGAAGCCCGTCAGCCTTAGCTCCGACTGTGTGTCCTTCTAATGCTGTTTTTACTGCCCAGTCCATTAATCGTTGCTCATATGAACATGCTTTTTTTAGGACTAGCCATTCCATATAAGAAAATCAATTAGGGGTTCATCCCTGGGGAAGACTGAGTCTCTCCCTCCCTCAGCACTCGGTAAGAGCCTGTAGCTCTTTGCTCCAGGGGCAGGAGTCCCATGACGCTCTCTCCACCCACGTTGGCATGTCAGCTGGGGTCCGTGGTCAGGCCTTATTCAGGCAGCCATTCTGTTGAGACGTCATGGGTATAGCTTCCCTGTCGTGTATATAAAAGACACGATCTCACAGCTCCACATTAGCCTCCTGATAGAGACCACACAGAGCACCCCACAACCTGCTGTAACGCAGAGAACTCATTTGTACATACACAGCGCAAGCCCTCCCTACACTTCTTCTTCTTCTTCTTCTTCTTCTTCTTCTTCTTCTTCTTCTTCTTCGTCTTCTTCTTTTTTCCTGTTTTTGACAGGGTTTCTCTGTGTACCCCTGGCTGTCCTGGAACTCGCTCTGTAGACCAGGCTGGCCTCGAACTCAGAAATCCGCCTGCCTCTGCCTCCCAAGGGCTGGGATTAAAGGCGTGCACCACCACCGCCCGGCTTTAGCTAGGGTTTTACTGCTGTGAACAGACACCATGACCAAGGCAAATCTTATAAAGGATAGCATTTAATTGGGGCTGGCTTACATGTTCAGAGGTTCAGTCCATTATCATCAAGGCGGGAGCATGGCAGCATCGGGGCAGACATGGTGCAGGAGGAGCTGAGAGTTCTACATCTTCATCTGAAGGCTGCCGGCAGAATACTGGCTTCCAGGCAGCTAGGCTGAGGGTCTTAAGTCCACACCCACAGTGACACGCCTACCCCAACAAGGCCACACCTTCTAATAGTGCCACTCCCCGGGCAATCACATACAAACCATCACAGAAGAGGAGGGCACACAAATTATATCTAATATTTTGCTCAAACATAAGGACGGGTGGACTGTCTTATCTGAGCACCATGGAGTGTCCCGCCCTGGACGTACCTAGAGGAGTGGCTGCAGCTGTGGAGCTTCTGAGGTCACTTTGCAGGTGCTGGCGGGGCCACCATTAACCTGCCAATAGAGAGCCCGCTGACCCGGGCGGTGGTGGCGCACGCCTGTAATCCCAGCCCTTGGGAGGCAGAGGCAGGCGGATTTCTGAGTTCGAGGCCAGCCTGGTCTACAGAGTGAGTTCCAGGACAGCCAGGGCTACACAGAGAAACCCTGTCTCGAAAAACCAAAAAACAATCTGACACCGCGGAGGGAGGCGACGCCTTAGACTAACAACACCTGTGAACAGTTGAGCCATGAACACAAATGGGGTGCTTGTCTAGCACAAATGGGGTGCTTGTCTAGCACAAATGGGGTGCTTGTCTAGCACAAGAACCTGGATTTGATCCCCAGCAACTCATAAAGCCAGCGTTAAGGGTCCCCACCTGTCATTCCAGGACTCTGGAAATGGAGTCGTCGGATCGGGAGTTTGGAGGCAGAAGGATGGGGAGTTCGAGGCCAGCTGGGGTTACCTGAGACCCTGTCTCGAAAGGTAAATGATTAAACAAGAAAGCAAACAAATAAACACACAAGATGGGAGTGAGGTGTGCTTGCCCTGCAGGGGTTTGGGGAAGGGTGTGCCATTTTGCACACTGAAGTTGGGCGAAGACTGTTTATGGAGGTCTATCCTTGACAGAATCATTTGAACAAAAGAATCTGAGATTCTCTTAGAAATTGTTGTCAGCTCTGAACAAAAAGAACCACCACCATCACCGCCACCACCCGCCCCCGAAGACTGAATGCTGATTGGTTGCATCTCTATTATCTGTTGCTATGGTGACAAGGCGGTTAACCCTCACCTCTATTTTGTAAAGAATAAATACCTGAGGGTTTCTCTATGAAATCGGAAAAAAACGTTTTTGTCTCCCCTTCAGTGAGACGGGGAGGACGGACGAGAGCACAATGCAGTTCGAGATTTATATTTTAACAAGAAAATAGAGGTTGTCGTCTTACATAAGTTAGCAAAAGCTCTAACTCAGTGTGTCGTAGGTTTAAATCCTGGTGATGGCGCCCAGATGCGGAACGCCATCTGGTGGTCAGTAACCAAGTACCATGCGCATGTGAGCTACAAAGATGACTCCCCTCTCTAAGTTTGTGTGTGTGTGTGTGTGTGTGTGTGTGTACGCGTGTGCGCGAGCATGCAGGAAAGAGGACAGTTATTTTCAGGAGATGGTTCTCTCCTATCATGGATTCTAGGGATTGAACTCAGGTAGTCAGCCTTGGCTGCAAGTGAAAGCCAATTTCCTGACATCTTTACCCTCATATTTACATAAATAAATTCAGGAGTAGAGCCCCTGCCTAGAATCCACTGTGAGGGGCTGGGGGCGTGGCTCAGTGGTGGAGCCCCTGCCTAGAATCCACAGTGAGGGGCTGGGAGTGTGGCTCAGTGGTAGAGCCCCTGCCTAGACTCCCCCAGGGAGGAGTTGGGAGCGTGGCTCAGTGGTAGAGCCCCGCCCAGAATCCCCCAGTGAGGGGGCTGGAGGCGTGGCTCAGGGGTAGAGCCCCGCCTAGAATCCCCCAGGGAGGGGCTGGGGGCGTGGCTCAGTGGTAGAGCCCCTGCCTAGAATCCCCCAGTGAGGGGTTGGGGGCGTGGCTCAGTGGTAGAGCCCCCGCCTAGAATCCCCCAGTGAGGGGCTGGGGGCGTGGCTCAGTGGTAGAGCCCCTGCCTAGAATCCCCCAGTGAGGGGCTGGGGGCGTGGCTCCGTGGTAGAGCCCCTGCCTAGAATCCCCCAGGGAGGGGCTGGGGGCGTGGCTCAGTGGTAGAGCCCCCGCCTAGAATCCCCCAGTGAGGGGCTGGGGGCGTGGCTCAGTGGTGGAGCCCCTGCCTAGAATACCCCAGTGAGGGGCTGGGGGCGTGGCTCAGTGGTAGAGCCCCCGCCTAGCATACATTAGCTCCTGGATTTCATCCCCAGTACCATAAAAACAAGTACAATTTAACAATTTATTTTTTCTTTTCTTTATTTGTTGGTTTCATTTTAGCTTTCACAGGGTCTCACTCTGTAGCTCAGGCTGTGTTAGAACTCACTGTGTAGCCCAGATTGGCCTCAAAAATAGCAATTCTCCTGTCTCTGCCTCCCAAGTATTGGCAGGACAGATGTGAGGTGCCTTGCCCAGCTCTGTCTCCTAGGTTGCTAGGGTACCTGGGTGTCTGTGGTTCCCTCCAGGGGACATCTGGCCCTGCAGACACTTCGGTGTGAACGTCCACTTCCACACACGATCCCTGCAGGTCTTCGTGGCTGTGTGCTGGAGACATCTGCTCGCCCCTCCCAGTGACTCTCCCCGATCGCCTCTCACGAAGTGGCCAGAAAGTGCGCGACACAGACCGAGTTTTCCTGCAACCTGATCCGATCCCTGATAACCCACCCTGTTTCCTAAATCCAAGTTTTGGACGCTGTCGATCCAAATTGCATTCGAAGAGGCTTAGACTCCAGAATGACCTAAAGCTGGCGAGGCGGGAAGATGATCATAAACGTTTCCGTGGCGCCACCTGGTGGCCAGCGGAGGTAATCAGTCATTGACAGGGACGTCGAAGCATGTGATCGGGTTCTCCGGGGCTCAGAGCCTGTCATCTCAGCCACTCAAGGTGTTGAGGCAGGAGGATAGGAACGCCCGACCTACATGTGTAGTGAGTTCAACCTCGTCCTGGCCCGCTTTTGAGGATGTAACCTGAAAACTGAAAATGAAGTTGAGCACGGCGGCCCCGGCCTTTAATCTCAGCAGGCAGGAGGCAGAGGCAGGCGGATCTCTAAGTTCAAGGCCAGCCTGGTCTACAGAGAAAGTTCTAGGACAGCCAAGGCTACACAGAGAAGCCCTGTCTCAAAAAATACACACCAACATTTTTTAAAATGAAAGTAAAGGTGTGGGAGATGTGGCTTGTACCGGGTCCTAGGTTCAATTCCCAGCATCTGAAAAATAAAATAAATTAAAACTATTGAAAATGCAGGTGAAAGGTCTCTTGTGACGCTCTAGCACAAAGTGTTACCACACCCGAAACCAGTTGCCGCCCTGAATGAGCCAATGGGTTTACCTGGCTGGCCGCCTTCCTCTGTTGTCATGGTGATAGCCACTACCTCTGGTGCTGTTAAAAGGAAAACCTGCTTGCTACGTTTCCTCTCACAAAATCAGAAGGGGATCATTGGTTCTGTTTTCCCACAAACAGAATAGAACCCAAGGCCTACGCCTTTGACCCAGTTGGGGGTCAAGGTTCTATCAACCCCGGTAGGAATTAGGAGATGGTCAGGATCTTCACCAGAGCGCCCTCTAGTGGCACGTGCATGAACTGCAGGACTCTTGGATGTCTATTCCCAGCCTTGCCGGCTGTGCCCTACAGGGTCTCCAGCGGTCCACATGGCAGTCCTAACAGAGATTCTGACTGCTCTACCGGAGGGCCCAGGTTCAAATCCCAGCAACAGCATGGTGGCGCACAACCATCTGTAACTCCATCCCAGGAGATTGGATGCCTTCCCCAAAGGCACCAGGTTAGCAAGCACATGGTGCACAGTCATAACACACCCATGCATGTGTAATACAGTAAGAAGTAAATAAATAAAAACGATACAGATATTAAAAAGACAAAAAAAGAAAGAAACCCAGGTCTCTCTGCCAGAGCACTGAACGTAGAAGGAATGTGTAGGTAGACCCAAAGGGTGGCACATGTGTCTCACAGGGGCCACTGCAGACAAATCTGTTGGCCAGAGACACTCAGCAGCCGGACGTCTACAATCACGATAAACCACAGCTAGCTGTTCGCCGTGTGCTGTGCTCCAAGAGCACAATCTCGCAATCTGATCATTTTTGGAAGAAAAACTAGTACAGTGCCCATTTCACAGAAAAAGAGACTGAGGTGCGGAGGTAATCGTGAAACCGCTGCAGATCACGCAGCCAACAAGGATGGGAACTAGAGCTGGGAACGTGCCGTGCCGGAAATGTCTTCTCTCACTGACAACTGTTTAGGGAGGGAGATGGGTGCCGAGTGTGAGCCTGACTCAGTGCAGGAAACTCTAGGGGCTGGGATTGGTGGCTCATGACTGTAATCCTAGCACGGGAGGCTGAGGCAGGAGGACTGCTATGAGCTCAAGGACAACGTGGGTTACTGGAAGGAAAAAGCGAGAAAGGAAAGAATGGGGGGGGGGAAATCCTGCAGGATGAGTAGTTTGCATGCGTCTAATTTGCATATATCTGATTTGCATATATCTAATTTTCATGTATCTAATTGCCATGTCCTAGCGAGAACATATTGTCAAACACTTGGGAGGTAGAGGCAGGAGGGTCTCTGTGAGTTCTGGGCCAGCCAGGGCTACACAGTGAGGCCTTACGTCCAGAACAAGCAAAAAGAATTTATGGGAAGCTGGAGAAACAGTGTGGTGGTTAAAAGCTCCTGCTGTTTTTCTAGGGGACCCAAACTGCATTCCCAGAACAGACACCAGGCATCTTATCGGCCTGCAGTTCCAGCTCGAGGGCATCCGGTGGCCTCTCAGGGCCTGCCTGGGCACCAGGGCGCTCGTGGAATATACAGACAGTAACACACATACAGACTTAAAACAAAATTTTAATACTGCATTTATTTGTTTTTTTAAGTTACTTTATTTCTGCATGAAGGAGGGCTGGGCATGTGCTGCAGGCATCCAGAGAGGCCAGAGGCCCTGGATCCTGTGATGGCTGGTTGTATGTCAACCTGGCACAAGCCGAGGTCATTTGGGGAGAGACTGAGAAGATGTCCCCACCAGGCTGGCCTGTGGAGAAGCCTGTGCTGCGTTTTCCTAGTTGATGAGTGACCCGGGCCGGAGGCCCAGCTCGCTGTAGGCAGCGCCATCCTGGGCTGATGGGCCTGGCTGCCGTAAGAGAGCAGGCTGAGCAGGCCACGAGGAACAAGCCAGTAAGCAGCAGTCCTCCGCGGCCTCTGCATCAGCTCCTGCCTCCGGGTTCCTGTTCCTCCGGCCCCGACTCCCCTCGGTGGTAGCTTATGGCCATAAGCTGTAAGGTGAGATAAAGTCTTTCCTCCCCAAGCTATCTTTGGTCACAGATTTTATTGCAGCAAAAGAAACCCTAACTAATTAAACCTGGCAGTGGTGGCTCACACCTTTAATCCCAGCACTCGGGAGACAGAGGCAGGTGGATTTCTGAGTTCGAGGCCAGCCTGGTCTACAGAGTGAGTTCCAGGACAGCCAGGGCTACACAGAGAAACCCTGTCTCAAAAAAAAAAAAAAAAAAAAAAAAAAAAAAAGGAAAAAAAGAAAAAAAAAGAAATGGTTTCGTTTTGTTTTGTTTTCTGAGACAAAGTATCACTATGGAATCTGGGCTGGCCTCGAACTAGGAGATTCACCTGACTTTGCATCCTTAGCGCTGGGAATAAAGTCGGGCACCACCATGCCCAGAATATTTGAAGACTATAACTTAACAATAAGAAGACAGCTTGATTTTTAAATGGGCAAAAGGCCAAGCAGTGGTGGTGTATACCTTTAATCCCAGCACTCTGAGTTTGAGGCCTGCCTGGTCTACACAGCAGGGGACAGCAGGGCTACACAGAGAAACCCTGTCTCCAAAATCCAAATAGTAACAATAAAATACAAAATAAGTTGATCGAGGGCTGGAGGAGATGGCTCAGTGGTTAGGTGCACTGGCTGCTCTTCCAGAAGACCTGGGTTCGATTCCCAGCACCCACACGGCAGCTCACAATGGTCTGAAACTCCACTTCCAGGGGATCTGCCCCCCTCACTCAGACATATGTGCAGGCCAAACACCAGTGCACATAAAATAAAAATAAATAATTTAAAAAGTTAAAAGACCATTTGAGTCAACCTTCTCCGAAGTGTGTAGACATGTCCAAGACAGACACAGAGTGGGGTTGATACCATTGGTTATTAGGGAAATAAAGTCCAAACGATGAGATACTGCGCCATACCCTCTGAGGAGGCTGTAACTACAGGGAAAGCCAGGGCTTGGGGGCATGTCCTGGTAGAGTTGGTCCAGGGCTCACGCCCTGGAGTCCACCCACAGGTGATGAACACCAGTGACCTCAGCACTTGGGAGGTGGGGGCAGGATCACGCAAGCCAATCCTTGACTGCACAGTGAGTTCGAGGCCACTCTGAGCTGCGTGAGACTCTGTCCGAAACCAAACAGTAAAATAGCAAGATTTGCAGATGTGAAAACAAAACCAACCAAACAACAACAACAACAACAACAACAAAACCCAAAACAGGTGCCCCACACAGGGTTCAGAGAGAAAAACCTGTCTCAAAGGGACAGACAGAGCGAGCGTCAGTGGACACTGAGCCCTCTGCCCGGCTCTTCAAGAGCACAGGTGTTCACCTACTCAAACACAGTTACACACATACTCGCACACACATGAACACACAAAGAAAGGAGGGAAGGAAGGAAGAGAAAGGAAGAAAAACCTTTTAACAAAATAAACAATCTGCTGTGATATTTGCTTAAAGAAACTTCCCAGGGGCTAGAGAGATGGCTCAGCAGTTAAGAGCACTGGCTGGTCTTCTTGAGGTCCTGAGTTCAAATCCCAGCAACCACATGACAGCTCACAGACATCAGGAACTCCAGTTCCAGGGTATCCAAAGCCCTCTTCTGCCTACCTCAGGTACCAGGCATGAATGTTTTGCCAAAATACACTGTAGGCAAAATACCCGCGGACACGAAAGTGATGTACTGTCAGCCTGTCACCATACAACACTATACAGCCCAGACGGCCTCAGATTTTCAAACCTCTTAGTTCAAAACAAAACAAAAGCAGGAATGGTGGTGTGCACCTTTAATTCCAGCACTCAGGAGCCAGGGGCAGGGGCTGGCTCAAGGCCCTGAGTTCAAGGCCAGCCTGCTCTACAAAGCGAGCGCCAGGACAGCCAGGGCTACAGAGAAACCCTGTCTTGAAAACCAAACAGGGGCTGGTGAGATGGCTCAGAGGTTAAGAGCTCTGACTGCTCTTCCCAAGGTCCTGAGTTCAAATCCCAGCAACCACATGGTGGCTCACAACCATCCATCATGAGATCTGACGCCTCTTCGGTGTGTCTGAAGACAGCTACAGTGTACTCACATGTAATAAATAAATAAATCTTTAAGAAAAAAAAAACCAATCAAACAAAACAAAACAAAACAAAACAAAACCTAGCACACTCCCTTCTAAAAGTACAGCCCTGGAACTGAACACATACTTCCCGCTTACCTTCTCCTCCAGTAGGGCACAATTAGGTAAGCAATCACACCCGACTGGCAGGTCATTAGGAGATGTTGCTTTTATCGTGTGGCAGCGCAGCTAGCAAAGACCAGCAGTTATCCTGGAAGGCGGGGAGAACAGAAGATCAAAGAGAAATACCATGTGGGCTACCGCTGGAGTCCCCCATAACGTCTTCCAAAGACTGGCAGCTCGGGGCGGTGCTTGAATGTGGGCTTAGCTGGGGTGTGACTGCCTTGGCAGAGAGTTCCCTGGCACACAGTAGGTCCCGAGCTCAGTCCTAGCAGTGATCAAACTCAGCATGGTGGTGACTCATTGGCAATCTTAGCGTACTGGGATACTTAAGACTGGGTCCACAAACAAAACAAAACAAAACAAAACAAAACAAAACAAAACAAAACAAAAGCCCTTTAGAAGAGTTATACACAGGGCTGGAGAGACGGCTCAGCGGTTAAGAACCCTGACTGCTCTTCCAGAGGTCCCGAGTTCAATTCCCAGCACCCACATGGTGGCTCACAACCATCTGTAATGGGATCTGATGCCCTCTTCTGGTGTGTCTGAAGACAGCTATGGCGTGTTCATATAAATAAAAAAATTTTTTTAAGTTATACATAAATGGTATATGCTTGCAATCCCAACCCTGAAGAAGCTGAGGCAGGAGAATGAAGACTAGCCTGGGCTACGTAGTAAGACCCTGTGTACAGGTTCGTTTTATTGCAACCTGACAGAAGCTAGAGTCATCTGAGAAGGGGACCCTCAACTGAGGAAACCCCCGTCAGGTCAGCCTGTGGGCACGCGTCTGGGGAGTGCCCCTGTGTGGGCCGGTGGCTCTGCATGGTAGAGGCGGGCCGAGGAAGCCATAAGGAGCAAGCCAGGGCGGGGCTCCTCCACGGCCTCGGCCTCAGTTCTCACCTCCCGGTTCCCTCCCTGAGTTCCTGCCTTGCCTGTAGCCTGAAAGCTAGAGAGACCCTTTCCTCCCCCAAGCCGCTTTTGGAAACGTCCTCTGTTACAGAAATAGAAACCAAACTAAGATACCTGGACTCAAAAAAAGAGAGAACACATTTTAATGTCCTAAGTCTGTGGTTTTCAATTTTCCTAATGCTGCAACCATACAAACACAGTCCCTCGTGCTGCGGGGACTCCAAATCATAAAATTATTTCATTGTGGACTAGAGATATTGCCCAGCGGTTAAGAGCACCCGACGCTCTTCCAGAGGTCCTGGGTTCAAATCCCAGCACCCACAGGGTGACTCACAACCGTCTGTGATGGGATCTGGTGCCCTCTTCTGACCTGCAGGTGTACGTGCAGACAGAACCCTGTATATAATAAATAAATAAAAATCTTCTAAAAAAATGATTTCATTGCTAGTTCAAGCCTGCAAGTTTTGCTACTGTTAAGAGTTGCTATGTAAGTATCTGGTGTGCAGGATCTCTGATACGGGACCGACAAGGCGGCCGCGACCCACGGGGTGAGAACCGCTGCCGTGCGCTGTAATTCTCGCTTTGCCGGTTGCAGACATCGAAACCAACGCCAACAAGACCCTTCCTCCTCGCTGCCTCTGCTGTCAATCTTCTTTCCTGAGATGAGAGCAGATTTAAGACGGCCACGGGCGGCATCTGCAGAAAGACTGCACTCTCCCGCCTCGGGGAAGGGGAAGGGCTCTCAGGAGAAGGTCGGCCCGTGCGTTGGATTCTGAAGGCATGAGATGGAGGCCAGCCTGGTCTACAGCGGAAGCCCCGGGGTCAGCCAGGGATGCACAGTGTTGGGGAGGGGAGGGGAGGGGAGGGGAGGGAAGGGGAGGGGAGGGGAGAGCCGGGCGGTGGTGGCGCACACCTGTAATCCCAGAACTTGGGAGGCAGAGGCAGGCGGATTTCTGAGTTCGAGGCCAGCCTGGTCTACAGAGTGAGTTCCAGGACAGCCAGGGCGACACAGAGAAACCCTGTCTCGAAAAAAAAAAAAAAAAAAAAAGAAGTGAGTCACACTGTCTAGACGACAGGAGAATGAGTGAGAAGTGTGATATCCCAGGCCAGCCAAGCACCGTATCTGTGCACACAGCAGTGCCCAATTCATGTTTATTGAATGAATGAATGAATGAATGAATGAAAAGAACGTTCTCCATCCATAGATTGTCCTGCGTATAGATTCCGAGGTCAAGAGTCAAGTCGAGATTCCCACATGTTGCGGTTGTGTTAAACTCGTTTTTATTTGCACTTGTTTACACAGCGCACATGTGGAGGTCAGAAGGCAACTATCTGTGGACGTCTCCACCACGCGAGCCCCGGTGATCGAACTCGCAGCACCTAGCTTGCCTGCAAGCGCCTCCACCCACTCAGCCATCCCGGCGAGCCGTACGGGCAGAGGGTGGAACCTTCAGGAGGCGAGCGGAACCTTGCAGAGCGGGCCACTGCGCAGAGCCGGGCCGGCCCCGGCTCCCAGACCCCATGATTTTGGATTAAACCATCTTGTGTCTGCTCAGGGGGAGAGAGAAGAAAGTCCTTCTGCGTCTTTCTCCATCTTTCTGCTACTCCCGAGCCGCAGGGACAACGTACTTGCATCTCCAACATGCGCTCTGCTTCCGGCCTCGCCTCTCTATCCCTCGCAGCTCCACAGAGCCGCACGGGTCGTGCCGCTCCTCCCCCCCCCCCGCACTCCGCGCGGTGGCTCGCCCCAGTTTGACGCATTGCAGGGAAGCCCGGACCAATCGGAGTTGCGCTCTCATTTCCGCCACGAGGCGGGTCCAATAGCAGCGCGGCTCACACACACACAGGGACGCGTGTCGGCCGGTGCCCTTCCGCCAGAGAGGCGAGCGGAGCGGCTGCGAGCGAGGCGCGGAGAGCGCCTGGGCGGAAAGTAGTCCTCGTGGCGGGGGGGGACGCGCGTTCTCTCTCGCGCGCGCGCTCCCGGCGGCCCCCTCGCCGGCCTCCGTGCAAGCAAGGGGCTGCCGCGGAGGGATCCGTGGGAAGCCGCAGTGCGGCGGGAGCGCGCGGGCCGGCCGGGGCGGGGCCGGGCGAGGCGGGGCGCGCGCGGCGGCCGTTGAGGGACCGTTGGGGCGGGCGGCGGCGGCGGCGGCGGCGGCGGTGGCGCGCGCTGCGGGCGAAGAGTGTGGAGGCGCGGACGCGCGGCGGAGCTCGAGCTGCTGCAGCTGCTGCCGCCGCCAGAGCGATCTTGATCCCCGAGCTCCGGATACCGGTGCCTCGCCATGGTGAGTGAGGCGGCCGCAGTCGGGTGGAGACCCCCCCGGAGATGGAGAGCGAGCCCCGGGAGGGAGAGGCCGGGCCCCGGGGACCCCCCGTGCGGCCCTTGGGAACTTCTAGAAGCGGCTTTAGCTGCAGCTGGAATTGGTGGGACCCCCCCACCCCCGCCCCCGAACCGACCGTCCGAGGCTTCAGACGAGGCGCACCGGGACACCCCCACCCCCACCCCACCCCCAGGGGATCACATCCACCCGGTCCCCGGGAGGAGTGCGGGCGGCTGCATCTGGAGCGCTGGCTGTGGGTCGCAGAGCCTGAGTGGGAAGAGGGGCCCGAACGGTGCCCGCCCGGGGAGTGCTCCGCAGGGAGGACGGACGGGGGTCCCGGGTCGCCTGTGCTCGCCGGACCCCGGTGGGGGAGGGGTCTCCAAGGACAAGCATTGCCGGGGAGGAGGAGGGGGAGGAGGGGGGTCAGGTGCAGGCTGAGGTAAGGAGGAGCCCTAGGTGGGTGGCCGCAGAGGCTACAGGATGCTTTTGGAGCCCGTGGGGACCCGGAGGGGGACCCGGGAGAGTTGGGGTCGTAGGGATGTTCTAAAGGAGCGGGGATGTGACCGCGGGCCGTGGGGGGGAACCAGGGGAGCCCCGTGGAGAACTTGGTTGGGGGCGGCGAGGAAGGATTCTGGGGTTTAGATTGTTGCACCAGAAAGAGAGGTTGGGGTTGGTGAGGCGTGTTTTGTTTGGGTCGGAGGGGAAAAAAAAAAAAACGGGGTTTCCAAGGTGAGGGCTCGAGGAGGGCTCGAGTTTGGGTGGTGGGGTGCGGTGGGGCAGGCCTCCAGAGCAGCGTCGGAGACAATGACCCATAGCCGAGGCGGGACTAGGGCTAGGGGTGGGTGTCCCAGGAGAGGGCCCGGCACAAAGGCCGACGGGTCGGGCTTGGTAAGGGGCTGCAGCCGCGGGGTCCCCTTCCCTAGGGGAGCATGGGGCCGGGCCAGGCCGTGGGAGCAGGTGGGCGGAGTTGCTCGGGTCCCTCTGCGCACAGAAGCTGCGCGAAATCCGGAGTGGGGTCAAGGTTTGGGGTGCATCAGATGATGGCCAGGCCAGGGAGCCTGGCCCCCTCATTGTCCCTTCGAGGCTAGGAGGGCCGCCTTCCTCCTCCTGCCTCATGCACCTGCTTCTCCTCACCGTGCCAAATGACAGTGCAATACAGTGCAGGGTGGTGTCAGTGACAGACGCCCAGTTCCATCCCCTCAGGGTGGAGGCTGCGCTGCGTGTCCAGAGAAGCCCTCCCAGGACCCTGCCGTTGACTCAAGGGCCGCTCGGGCTCGCCAGGCCTCTGCCCCGGCTCCCACAGCTAAAGCTTCTGGAAGCAAAATAGCAGATCACTTCTCCCCTGGTCCTGCCACCCACAACACCCTCAGCACCCCCCCCCCCCAGGCTCAGGCTGGGAACCGCGTGCACCACCCTCCCTGGCAAAGCCGGGGAGGACAGGCAGCCGCCACCATGTATCAGATCTCATACTGCTGACACAGACCCGAGGGCTCTTCTTGCCGCCACCCCATTCCCCCCAGCAGAACCTCACTACAGGGGCCCTGCAGCTTGGGTAGGTGCCAGCAAGCCCACTCCCCACCTCCAGAGGACGGTCCCAACCGTGGCCCTGGCCAGGTTTTCTCTTCCTGTTTGTATTCAGCAAGGTGTGGAAGGAAGAGTCCTGGTGAGCCGCCCTGGCCTTTGGCCTGAGCTCTGGGCTCCTCCCGGGGCCTGGGTGAGCAGCCCTGGCCTGGGTTCCTGCGCTCACTTGACTCTGCTTTCTGGTACCTGCTGGTGACTGGGGCAAGACAGAGAAATATCCCCTCTTCCCCCCTCACCTCAAGCTGATTTTTCTTGCCCAGCCCCTCTCTGGGACACAAGTGGCTTATTGTGTGGTGAAAGCTAACGGAACGCTCTAAGCCGGGACGGGCGGCCAGTGGTAGTCAGTCTCGCTTCTCGGGCCATCCGCTTCCCAGGCCAACAGCCCGGGTAGCTGCGGCCTTTCCTTGGAGGAGCAGGGGAGGGAGAGCGTCTGACAGGCCCTCCACAGAGCCAGAGCCAGAGCCACGCCTATTTGCAGCAACCGTGACAGTGCCTTCTCCGCAGCTTCCAGCACTTTGGGGAGAAATGGCACCCAGCAGCGGCCAGAGCCATCCTGGGCATTCCGTCCGCAGCCCGCCTCGGCCTCCTCGCCCCCCTCCTCGTTCCCGTCCCCTCTCGGCGACACTGAGGGGGGACGGGAGCAGGGCTTCTTGCAGACAGCACTGTGTGCTGGGAAGGTCCCTGAGTGGGCTGGCTTCTCCCAGGCTAGGCCTGTGGAAGAGAATGAAGAGCAGATGGACTCCGCCGTCCTCCCCGCTGCTCCTCCGGGCCCTTCCTCTCCTCCCCCAGCACAGGCTGGCTCTGTAACCACAAGCCCAGTCTCTCCTCACTTCCTGGGAGCAGCCAGTAGCAGTGTCCTCGGGTGTCAGAGCATGGGGCGGGCCTGATCACCCTCACGGGCCCTCAGGCTCCGGAGGGTAGGTAGGTCAAGGGCCCTTTGGCCCAGGCCACCGGGTCAGGGTAGGAAGCCTCTCGGCGTCTCACCACTCTGAGTCATTTTTGAGGCTCGCTCTGCAGAAGGCTCTCCATTTCTCTTGCGTCTTCTCCCCCAGCCGCCCCTCTGCAGGCATCTCCCATCTGTCCTCACCACTGACCGCTCCCGCACGGCCTCACTGGGGCTTGGTCTCTAGGTCTCTCCCTCTAGATTAGACACACCCCTGCCCCTCGGTGCATCATTTATGAATCTATGGATGTGGGGGTGTGGACTGTTGTTTTTAGAACCAGCTCGAGGGTTGGGGCCGGCCATAGTTTGTAGCCTGGGCTGGGCCCTCAGAGCCTGAGCACAGTGATGCATACGGCAGCCGTGGTTCACTTCCGGGACCTACAGGCTCAGGCCAGGATCCTCTGTGGCCTTGGCACCCCTGGTCCTCATGGGAAAAGGAAAGGAAGCATCATCTGGACTAGAGTGACCCCAGGACAGAGGATTTTTTTTTTTTTAAACCAGGATACACACATATACGCACGCACCCACAAAGCAAACTGGCCTTATTAACTGTTCAAGGCTTGAAGTTGGGGTCCAGCGTCTGCTCCGCCCCTCCCTCCAGGACCTCCACACCCCACGCTAACCAGGGCGCCAGCAAAGGAGAAGCTGAGAGCTGTGTCTCCTGCAGGAAACACTAGATGCAGTAGGACTGCCTGCATGGCTGGCCGGGCCTCAAGCAGCGCAGACTGAAAAGGGTTAAAACCTGCAGTGCCGAACCTGGGAGAACCTGGGAGGTCGCGGCCCGAGCAGACTTCAGTCCTTTGCCACCATTGCTGCCCACTGCAGTCCCTCCTGCCACATGGTCCTCTTGTCCAAAAGTGACAGGGCAGAATAGCGCACTGCCCTGCCCTGCGTGAGTGGGTGGAGCCGCCTCTTGCCTACCCAGGGTTCTCCTAGGCCCAGGAGCAACTTGGAGACACCAATTCAGAGAGGGCTCTCCACCTGGAACCACACTGCCTGGGCCTGACACCCCCAAATAGGTGACAGAGAAACTAGCAAGCCAGCCCCGACAGCTCCCTCTGCCCTGCCAGCCGCTGGCCTGTTCTGTCTTGGAGCCTTGCAGAGGGCTCGGTGGGGCCTCTGGGGCAGCAGCCTCTGGCCTCAGCGGCTCCCAGAGTAAAACTTGAGCACCACATGCTCAGCGTCTAGGTTGGACGGGAGCGGCTCTGGGTGCTTCCCAGCCCGCCTCGGACAGGCTTGTGCTTCTAGTGAGTCCCAGCCAGCCCGGGCCCTGACTCTGACATGATCTCCCTTGCCCAGCAGGAATGCTTTAAGAAGTTGCCTCGGCAGAGGGGGCTGGGCAGGGGGAGGAGGTTAGCCCAGTGACTGACTCTCCCTCCTCCTCTTCCAGGCTGACCAGCTGACCGAAGAGCAGATTGCAGGTGAGTTACCACGCTGTCCCAAGCCAGACCTTAGCTCATCCTGCTACACCTACCCCACCGCCCTGCCGCACCGTGGCCAGGCTGCGGGGCCGTCTCTCCTCCCTCGCGTAGCTCACTTGGGGTCTTGAAATGGACCTCTTGTTGCAGGACCTACCCTGCTGTCCCCCCACACACACCCCCAGCTCCAGCCAGCCAGACTGAAGGTGCCCCCCTGCCTCCTGCAGTAGTGGGCCGCCCTGTGCACTTCCAGAAGATGGCCGACCACGCCCACCTGCAGCTTTCTTCTACCAGAGCCCAACTACCCTGAGCCACCCCAGGCAGGCAGCCCCTTCCTCCCCCTCACGGCCTGTGGCGCGGGCGTGGCCGGTGGGCCACAGGTGTTCCGTTTTCTTTTCCTGCTGTTGCCTGCCTGGCACTGGGAATTAGTTCTAGAGCACAGGCCTTGGTTTTGTTGATTGCTGCCTATGCTCGATGCCTGGCGATAGCAGGCACCCCATGAATTCTTCTCTGCATAAACAATAAGCACACACCTCCCAGGAGCTAGAAGAAACTCCCTGGGCCCCGTGTGACTTTCACGGCTCTGCCCCCGCCCGAGCTCCAGGAAGACCAGCTGTGGGGCTGGTGGAGCCCTGGACTGTGTTTCTGTGGTTTTTGCGCTTCCATGGCCTATACTGGGCCTGAGGAAGCTCCTGGAGTATCTGTCCTACCAGTGGGCTCTGCCGGGCTCTGCCTGCTGTGTGACCGGGCGCTGCCCAAGGATCGGCTGCCTCGGTCACATTCGACCCTGGGCAGGTAGAGACCCGCCAAGAAAAGCCAAAAGATTAGACTTGGCCTCGTGGGTCACATGACCCTCTCAGCTGGCACCCCCACACCCCCTGCAGCCAGGTCTCAGCACAGGGAGAGGACAGCGTCCCCAAGGAGACTTGAACTATTTCCCCGAGCCCAGAGGCTCAGGTCACAGCTGCCCAGCAGTGCGTGTCCCCTCCCTTCCACCCCCCCACCCCCCCTGCCCTCCCCAACCAGACAGTCCTGTAAACACAGGTATACACCTCTCTTCCCGTGACCATTAGCAAACCGTCCACACTCCCCCTGTCACCGCCCCCAGCCCACGCCCGCTGGGAACAGGCTGCGAGGCATCTGTTCTCAGAGGGTTTGGGGGTGGGGAGCTCTGGGTGCCAAAGTGGGCCCAGTGGGAGGGCGGAGCCGCGTGCTTCCCCCTCCTGATGCGCCCAGCTGCGGCCTTCCCTCCCACACCGTGCTCCTCGTCCTCCTGGCTTGGCAGCCTCCCCTCGTCAGCCAGCCCCTCAACCCCACACACTGCCCCTCAGCTACGCCTCGCTGCCCCCACGGCCTTGCCGCCTCCCCTGGGAGCTGGCAGTGCCCAACAGAAGGGATCCCATGGCCCAGCTCCTTTGAGGCCGGCCAGAAGCCTCTGCGGCCTCCCCTTCCCCTCCTGCCAGGTGACCTTGGCTAGCGGACTCGGATGGAGACTTGTCTGGCCTCCTACCCACTCCGTAGCTGTGGTCCAGGGCAGCACTGGAAAGAGGCAAAAGCCAGGGACCAGGAAGAAATGAGTGAGGAGAGGGGGCTGAGATGACGGCTGCTCGTGCTGCCTGCAGGGGGCGCCGCGGAGAGGGGCCCTGCCCGGAGCCTGACACCGCACATCCCTTTCCTTCCCCAGAGTTCAAGGAGGCCTTCTCCCTCTTCGACAAGGATGGGGACGGCACCATCACCACCAAGGAGCTGGGGACGGTGATGAGATCGCTGGGACAGAACCCCACGGAGGCGGAGCTGCAGGACATGATCAACGAGGTGGACGCTGATGGTGAGTGAGAGCCCGCCCACTCGGTGCCCCCCCCTGGGGGGTGGGGTGGGGAGCCCTGTCCCCAGGGCTCCAGGTGGCACCTGCCTCCTCCCTCTGCCAGGCAATGGGACCATTGACTTCCCCGAGTTCCTGACCATGATGGCCCGGAAGATGAAGGACACCGACAGCGAGGAGGAGATACGGGAGGCCTTCCGCGTCTTCGACAAGGTGAGCCGAGGACTGCTGTCACAGGGCAAAGCCGCGGGCCCTCACACACGCCGCCCCTGCCCTTTCAGAACCCGCCACCCAGTGAGTGTGAGAGACTGTGTGTGTGTGGGGGGGGGGGTAGCGGTTCACAGTCCCGCCCTCTGCAGCCCTCCCATCAGGGCCGCCCGAGTGACAAGCCTTTGTCCCCACCCCCCCAGGACGGGAATGGCTACATCAGCGCCGCCGAGCTGCGTCACGTCATGACGAACCTGGGGGAGAAGCTGACGGACGAGGAAGTGGATGAGATGATCCGAGAGGCGGACATCGACGGGGACGGCCAGGTCAATTACGAAGGTGAGGGTGCAGCCGCACTGGGCGTCGGCCCTGGCCCGGGGCTGGGAGGGCTGCTGGGGGGGGGGGGGCTCGGCGGGCGGCGCGCTCACCCCGGTCTCTCTCGGCAGAGTTTGTACAGATGATGACTGCGAAGTGAAGGCCCGGGCAGCTGGCCATGCCCGTTCTCCTGAGCTCGTCTCGCGCTCTCCTCTTCAACACTCCCCTGCGTACCCGGTTCTAGCAAACACCAATTGATTGACTGAGAATCTGATAAAGCAACAAAAGATTTGTCCCAAGCTGCATGACTGCTCTTTCTCCCTCCTCCCGACTGCCCCTCCGCCCTCATGGCTTCCTCTGGCCTCCCCCTCCATTCCCAGTCTCCAGGCCTGTTGCATTCACTCGGTGAACCCCATTGCCCCGCCCCGCCCTGCCCTGCCCCGCCCTGCCCTGGGGAGCCTGCGCCCCCTCCTCCAGCCCGGATGGCTCTCCTCCGTTCTTGGTTTGTTTCCTTCTGTTTGCCCTTCTTTTGGGTGCCAGGGTGGCCGCCATTCCTGCCCCTCCCCTGCCCAGTGGGGAGGGGAGCAAGGCCCCCTGCTAAGTGGAGGAGCATGTCCCTGCCGCTGCCGCATGCACCCAGCCTGTGACTGAGCAAGCCCAGCAGCCTGCGGGCGGGCGGGTGCCAGGAGGGGACGGGGCGTCCCAGGACCGAGGGAGGAGGGAGTCGAGGATGTGACCCAGGCTGTGGGTGGGGTGGGAGGGGCAGGAAGGCCTCGGAGGCGATCCCGCTTTCACTGCTGGAGGGGGACTGCTCGGGTCGAGCGGACGGCACTCGGGTCTCGCAGACGCTGTTCTGAAACCATCTGGCTGGCTTTCTGAGGTCGGGCTGGGTGGGGGGCTGCCATTGCCCGCATCCCCCCAGCGATCTCACGCTGATCTGTAAATACCTGGTGCTAACATCCCATGCCGCTCCCCGTGGGCCCCCGGCCGCCCGCCCAGTTGAGGGCTGGCCCAGGAATGGATGCGGGGACGGACGGACGGTCGCTGTGTAATGTGCTGGTGGTCTTCATTTCCCCTTCCCCTTTATGCCCCTTAAAACTTCAATTCTGTCCTGAACATGCCGGGCCAACTAAAGGGTGGGAGAGGGGAGATGAGCCCGCCCCGCCCACAGGAACCAGCCTGCAATAACACTCACGGGCCGCCGCGCAGGGCACGCAGCGGGCGCCTCCTGCCCCTCCATGGTGACTTGGCATCGCTTTCTGCCCGCCTCTGCCCTCGCCTGCCTGCCCCACCCCCGGCGGAGAGCATGGTCCGCACCCTTGCTTCTGACTCTAGCCTCTGGGACACGTCAGTCTACGTGGGCAGTCCAGTCTGGGTCCGTCCTTTCTCTGTTCTCCCCGGCCCCCCAGGGTGACCTTGTTGCTTTTTGCTGGGACCTGCCCAGCTTTGAGACTTCCCCGCCCTCGGCGCCAGCCTTGAGGGAGGGAGGGACAGAGCGAGCGTATCAGGAGACCCAGCCTAGAGTTGAGGGCGAGGGCAGGTAGGTGTGAGGCTGTGGACTTGGCCGAAGGTTTCGGGGTTTTGTTTTTGTTTTTTTGTTTTTTCTTTTTTCTTTTTTTTTTAAACCGGGCAATGTTGTGTTCAGTTCAAGCTGTGAAGAAAAATATATATCAATGTTTTCCAATAAAATACAGTGACTACCTGTCTGGACTCTTCCGTCTGTCCCCAGCCTTCATCTGTGGACAGGTCACCATGAGCAGGGTGCTGCCAGGCTGGGCAGACGGGGTGTGTGTGAGGACTGCGAGGACCGGCCGGCCCGTCAGCAGAGCATCGGGAGGCCCTGCCTCGGGCCAGAAGGAACTGTGGAGACCCTGTGGCAGAGGACACGAGGGGACAACGAAGAGTGGGGCTGGTGGAGCGGAGGATGGCAGGACGCTCGTGGGTGGGTCTCACAGGTGGCCGCCTGGGTATGCCACCGACTAAGTCCGGGTGGCCCTGATGCCATCTGCGAGGGGTGCAGCAAAGGGGATCGGACTTGAAGTAAAAAGCAGAGCAGCTGGGGTGACCCCCTGAGCTCGAGGCCAGCCTGGGCTTCGAGAGAGACCCGGCTCAAGCCCCAGTCAGTTGCACATCTGCTCACTGACGCTGTACTTCCATGAGGTTGTGGGAAGAAAAGGCCTCTTAGTATGCTGGGGCTGCAGTGGGGGTGGAGGGGGGTATGAATGGGGGTGGGGGTGAAGGGGGGTGGGGGAGCTCCCGCCCGCAGCGCTCCCTCGCCTCTCATGTCAAGGGCCGAGCTTTAGGTAGGGGCTACTTTTGGGGCCATTGAGACGGGGCCGACGGCACATGTTCAGTCCCCGGAAGCTACACGCAAAGCTAACCGCTGGAGCACACATCTGGGGGCCCAGCACCCCCGGGGGAGGGGGAGGGAGGACGGCAGAGACAGGTATGCGGAGAGACCCTCCTTCAGAGCAAGGCGGGAGCGCGGCCTCCGGAGCGCACGCGCAATGGCGCCTGCACGCATGCCGGACAGATCCACGAGGCCACGTGGCCGCACCTGACTGGTTGAAGCAGTGACTTCTTCCCTGGGCCTCAGTTTACTAACATGGAAGATAACTACTGAAATATTAACGTGACCTCTGGGTTGTGCCACTGTGTTCCCGTCCCCCCGCCCCCTGCCCCCGGGCCACACGGCCTGACCTGCTAGTGGACACTGTAGCCAATTGGGGGTTTGGGGTTCTGAGACTGAAGGCCCGAGAGAGCAGATCCTCCCGTTTCCTGGGAGTAGTGCACGATCAAGGTCTCCTCTCCCTGCTCTGAGTCCCACATGCCAAGATTTACCCACGCCGTACTCCACCCCAGCCCCCACCGCCTGTGCCTCCTGATCCCTATTCCCCCCGCAGACAGCCTCTCTGTTAAACAGCCATCACGCCGGCCTCCTCGGCTCTTACAAACAAGCACTACATCCCGATTCCAACAGCCCCAGGGTGGGCAGCAAGGTCTGAGCTGCAGCCCACGGCCATCGAGATCCTTGTCCGGGTGTGTGTCCGGGTCAGGCTCCCGGATCTAGGCCACAGTGTGCAGGAGAGCTGAGGGCAGCCCGCGGGGCAAGCCAAGGCCCTACTAGATGCCATTCTCAATGTGACCAGCAGATGGGGCCCTGAGGACCTGCAGCTCAGGGCCTTAGGCCTGGCGTGTGTGTTAGCGTTGTATTGTGTTAGCGTTGTATTGTTTAACAGTTCCTTATTTGTTTAGCAACCTAGGAAGATTCTAGCTGTCCTGCAGCTCAGTGCAGCTGGAAGACGGGCAGGGTGGCTAGCCTTGTAGGTGAAGCACATGGTCACCTTTGCTAGGGACAGCTCTCTAACCTCACTGGCTTCCCGTGTGTGTGTGTGTGTGTGTGTGTGTGTGTGTGTGTGTGTGTTCTCTTTACAATACAATCATGCCCATCAAATGCTAATGGATCAGTAGCATCTTCCTCCACAGCTACCTCTCCATCATGCCGGAAAAAATCTCTAACTCTTGCTCTCCAGGAGCCTTTATCATTTTCCCGTAGGTTCTGCGGCCCTGTATGGAATTGCTACCACCAGGTCACAGCCACTCTGCAACCTGTCCTGTTTGCCTTTGCTTTCTCTGTGACGTCCATGGCCCCAAAACACAGTGCTGTGCTATTTTCTCTTTGATTTGGTTTGCGAGAGGGTCTCATGTAGCCCAGGCTGGCCTAGAACTTGCTATGCAAACTGAGGCTGACCTCAAGCTCCTGATGCCCCCGCCTCCACCTCCCGATTTCTGGGATTACCAGCCTGCACCACCACACCCAGCTTCATATGGTGCTGGAGGTGAAACCCAGGGCTTTGATTGTGGCTAAGTCAGCACCTCCACCGGCCGGGCCACGCCCCCAGCCTGGCCTTGGTTTTCTTGAGTTCCTGCTATGTGGCTCGGGCTGTGGCCTCCGACTTCAGGCGAGCCTCCCTCAGCCTCCCAAGTGCGGAGATTAAAGGAACGTGCTACAAGCCCAGCTAGTGCCTGTCAGGCCGGTGCGAGGAGGGAAATGAGTAAGCCGGCCGGGGAGAGGGGTGGCTCAGAGGGTAAAGCCCGAAGCCTAGGTCCGATTCCAGGAACCGACCCAGTAAAGAGAGAACTCAGTCCCGAAAGCTGGCTTCTCACCTCCACGTCCACACCCTGGCCTGTGCACACACAAATGTAGAGGGCTCAGCAGAGAGAGAGATTAGCACTGACTGCTCTTCCGAAGGTCCTGAGTTCAAATCCCAGCAACCACATGGTGGCTCACAACCATCCGTAATGAGATCTGACGCCCTCTTCTGGAGTGTCTGAGACACTTACTTACATATAATAAATTAATCTTGGGGCCGGAGTGAGCAGAACTGGTATGAGCAGAGGTCCTGAGTTCAATTCCCCGCAACCACATGGTGACTCAGCTCCTCTGTACAGCTACAGCGTACTCAGATACTGGGACTTTTTTTTTTTAAGACAATTTGAGCAGGGTGGTGGTGGCGCACGCCTGTAATCCCAGCACTCTGGGAGGCAGAGGCAGGCAGATTTCTGAGTTCGAGGCCAGTCTGGTCTACAGAGTGAGTTCCAGGACAACCAGGGCTATACAGAGAAACCCTGTCTCAAAAAAACCAAATCCAAAAAAAAAAAGATGTTTTAAAAATTTGTTTTAAAAAATAAATATAGAAGACTTATAATAAGGTTTTAGAATTAATAAAGTCAAGAGATTAAAGAGGGAGGGGGGTAGTTGCACAGAAGAAGAGGTCAGCGGTGGCGGTGAGGATGACGGTCTTCATTTTGTAACCAACTAAAGTCTCCATGATGGGGGCAGGCCCAGCCCACGGCAGGTGCCCGGGACTGTTTACAGACATATCCCTGTCCCTTGCCCTACCCGTCCACATCCCAACTTGATATTTTATATGAGATGCTTCTTCCTGTAACGCATACTGACCCGCTTACTCATCTGCTGTCCCCCTGGTCCGTGAGCCAAGCAGGGCCCGGGATTGCTCCATCACACACTGCGTGGCCTCGGGCCCACAGCGGGCTCAAGGGAAACCAGGATGAATTAGTAACACATGAGAGGCCCAAGAGGCCGGTGAGGCGCCGGGCACCGAGTCAGAAATAAAACACAACAGAAACACTCCCTGCTGCTTGGCTGGACTCCGTCCTGTATCCCTGGCTCAAATCCCGCCTCCAGGAAGCCCTCCCTAGCGCCCCTCTACCCTCTCCAAGACCCTGTCTTCCATACTGAGCAATGAAACCCAGGAGGGCAGGACCAGGGCTGTGTCTGTCACTGGCATGTCCCTAACATCACAAAGGACCCGCCACGATGGGTGAGAGGTCAGACATAGGTCTATTCTGGCGGGCTGCCAGCGGGGGACTAAAAGGAGTTGAGGGGTCAGGGAGGAGGCAGAGCTTGAGCAGGATCTTTTCTTCCACGCCCACGATATACGTGTTTCACCCCTGCCCTGCCCCCATTCCGGTACCGAAGACCGATGGTCCAGCCAGGGCACCTACTAGGCAAGCGCTGACCACTGAACCACCCTTTCTTAAACGTTTTCTTAGCTTATTATGTATGTGAGCACACGCCACATATCAGAGGGCGTCGGATCCCACTACAGACGGCTGTGAGCCACCAAGTGCTTGCTGGGATTTGAACTCAGGACCTCCAGAAGAGCAGCCAGGGGTGCTCTTAACCGCTGAGCCATCTCTCCAGCCCCTGAAGCGCGCGCGCGCGCGCGCGTGTACACACACACACACACACATACACACACACACACACACACACACACACACACACACTGTAAAGCCAGAGCTGGCCTTACACTTTTCTGTGGCCGAGGGTCATCTCAAACCTCTTCTAACCTCCCGCCTCTACCTCCAAAGTCCCGAGACGCCAGGCGGGCACCGCCTCACTTTGCTCCTGGATTTTTAGACGGCGCTTTCCGGGGTGCAGTCCAGATTAGCCTCAACACCCGACCCCGCCCCAGCGCCTCCAGCACTGAGATGACAGAGCCGCCACGCCCAGCCGAGCGTTCATTAACTCCGTCTGCTACACTCTCATTCCTCGGGGACTGGCGTGAGACCGGGCGTCGCGCTCTCCATCTCCAGGCCCAACCTGGAGAGGCAGAGGAGGGAGAAGCGGGGGTGTGGGTGTGTGAGGGGTGTGGGTGGGTACAGGGGCTGGACTAGGGAGACCCCGTCTAAACGGCTTAAAGGTGGTCTGGGATGATGGTTCACTGGAAAAGGGAGCGACCGTCTGATACAGCCGTGAGGTCCAGGTCCGAGCGCCCACACAACACGCTGGCCTCCCGGGGCGCTTACAGCCCCAACCCAAGGGATCCAGGACTCACTGCCGGACATGCAAGGACCTCCAACATACACACACACACACACACACAACGGGGGGAGGGAGCGAAGAGAAAGGGACAGGAGAGAAAGAGAGCAAGGGGCGGGGCGGGGAGGAGAGCAGGACAAACAGACACAGACACACATCAACAAACAAAGAAACAGAACCAGACTGGAGAGATGGCTCAGTGGTTAAGAGCACTGGCTGCTCTTCCAGAGGTCCTGAGTTCAAATCCCAGCAACCACATGGTGGCTCACAGCCATCTATAACTCCAGTTTCAAAGAATCTGAAGACCTCTCTGACCAAAAAAAACACCAGGCGCCGGGCGGTGGTGCTGTGCTAAACCGTTCTTTCGAGAGAAAGTCCTTTAATGCTCAAAGCACCCCTGTCAGAGTTGAGGAAACTGAGGCACAGAGAGGCCATGAGAAACTATGGGATATGGCCGGGCGGTGGTGGCGCACGCCTGTAATCCCAGCACTTGGGAGGCAGAGGCAGGCGGATTTCTGAGTTCGAGGCCAGCCTGGTCTACAGAGTGAGTTCCAGGACAGCCAGGCTACACAGAGAAACCCTGTCTCGAAAAAACAAAACAAAACAAAACAAAAAACAAAAAAAGAAAAACAAAAACAAACAAACAGACAAAAACAAAAACCACCAGGCACACAGCCACACACGCAAGCAAAAACCCTTATACATAAAATTTAAAAAAAATACTAATAACATGGAAGTTTCTAGAAGTCTTCACTATTTTTCCAGTATTACATTTTTTTTTTTTTTTTTTTTTGGTTTTTTGAGACAGGGTTTCTCTGTGTGTAGCCCTGGCTGTCCTGGAACTCACTCTGTAGACCAGGCTGGCCTCGAACTCAGAAATCCGCCTGCCTCTGACTCCCAAGTGCTGGGATTACAGGCGTGTGCCACCACGCCCGGTTCAGTATTACATTTTTTATTGTGGTAAAATACCCATAAATAAAAAAATACCATTTTAACCATTTATCGTTCACAGCAAACCATCCATTCCGTGGTATTTGGATCTCGTTTACAGTGTCGCCAACTGGCATCAGACGGTACCTTTCAGTACCTGAGGGCTGGGCAGCTCAGACTGGTTTGCTTGTGATTTTATCTGTTGTCGTCGGCGTTTGGGCTTGAGAGTCTCAGATACCCCAGGCTGACCCTGCCCCCTCTGTGGGGTAGCTGAGGCTGACCGTGAACTCCGACCCTCCTTCCTGGGCGTTGCAGGCGCACACACCTCCACACCCGGCTTACCTCAGCCTGCCTTCTCCCCTCCCAGTACTCTTGGCTCTTCCTGAGTGTGATCTGAAATAGACTTACTTGGGAGAAAAAAAAAAACTTGCCTTGTTTTCTAGTTAATGTTTGCCCAGATAACAATATTAATAGTAACAGCAGGGACAGTAACCCCCCTCCGTGGCTTCCTTCCAAGTCCTGTGCTAAACCGTTCTTTCGAGAGAAAGTCCTTTAATGCTCAAAGCACCCCTGTCAGAGTTGAGGAAACTGAGGCACAGAGAGGCCATGAGAAACTATGGGATATGGCCAGGCAGTGGCGGCGCACGCCTGTAATCCCAGCACTTGGGAGGCAGAGGCAGGAGGATTTCTGAGTTGGAGACCAGCCTGGTCTACAGAGTGAGTTCCAGGACAGCCAGGGCTACTCCCCATTTCTGCTGTGTGACCCAGGCTTGGGCTTTGCCCTCTCTGGGCCTTGGTTCCTCTGTCCCTGGAGAAGCTTTGGTAATAGGCTACCAAGCAGATGAGTGGGAGGGCCAATGACCAGAGGGGCTGAGAAATGGGAACCGGGAGGAGCAGCAGGAGCACTGGCTCGGGCTCGCCCTCCTGGCGCCCAGCCTCCAGCTGAGTCACTTCCCCTCCTGCCAGTCAGCTCCTTTCCAAGCCCCCAGGATTCTCTGCTTGGCGGCCTCTGGGAGGACGAGTGCTTGCCTGCTCACTCCGGGGTCCCCAGGAGTTTGTTGACTGAATGAGTGACCCTTTTGGGGAGGTTCTGAAGGAGATGCGTTGTGGTCCAGTTCTGAAAGGCGGCATGGGGGACAGGCCTGGGACACGCATCCTGTGAAGCAGTCCTGCAAAGTCCCGTGGGACCTTCAGCGTGCCACATCACCAGCAGCTCCGCCTTGTCCCTGTGCGCCCACCTCCAAAGTCACCCAGCACAGTTCCCCCAAGAGAGCTGTGGCATTTCTCAGGCCATTTCTGTGCCAGGCACGAGTCCGGTAACGTCACCTGCGGTGCAACGGCCTTCCCTTCTTCTCACTTCTTTTGGGGGGTTCAAGATCCCCCCAAATCAGATAGGGGAAACAAGGGCGGCAGGAACGTTTCTGAGAGAAGTTGCTGGAAGCCTTGTGTCCTCTGGGGATCTGGGGTGAGCAGCCAGCCCCCGCCCCCTCCTCAGTGGAAGAGCAGAGCAAACTCTCTAACCCCAGCAGACTCAAGTGCACAGAAGCCTCTGGGAACTCTTCTGCTCCCTAAATATTTAGACAGTGAGATGGATGGAGAGGAGCCCGGGGGGCCAGAGCAGCCTGCCCAGGCCCTGGTTATTCTGAGAGAATCCTTGAGAGCCACAGAGCCGTCAGCATCCCACACCCTCTCCCCAAGGCCTGCAGCCAGGATACCAGAGGAGCAGACGCAGCAGTAGACACCCCCAGACTCCGGGGATCAAATATGTGGTTTCCGCTACCATCAGTTGAGTCCCTGATTTTTGGGCTTCTGGTCCTGTGACACCGGGCCTAGGATGGCACTTACAGGACCAGCTCAGGTATCAGCACAGGGAGCAGGCGACCACGGTCTCTGTTTTGGATGGCATCCCCACAGGACAGCTGTCACCACCAGACAGAGGCACAGCAGTCAACGGTGCCACCTGCCCTGCGCCCCAGGACGACAAGGGCACCCAGGTCGCCTCCTTAGCCTGGAGAGACGTGGGAGCCGGTGGGTCTCTCCTCCCGGATGCGAGCCGGGAAAGGGGTGTCTGCAAATCGCCGTGGACAGACCGAGCACACAGGCAGCACAACCAGAACTTGAGGCGCTGGAATACGGCCTTGCGGAAAAGGATGAAGACCCAGGGGTCCAGGATGGGGTTGAAGGCGTTGAAGCGGAAGGCCAGGAGATCCTCCATCTCTCTGCCATCCGGGGCGATGGCCTGAGTGAAGCCGCGGATCTGAGGGGCAGGGAGGGGTGGCAGATGCATCGTGGGTGGTCCTCCCCCCCCATCCCGACGCCCCACCCCCCACCTCTGACCCACAGGGATGGGAACTTATGCAGTCGGAGGGGAAGGAAGTGAGATAAGATGAAGAAAGGTGCGGGCTGAGTTGCTAATGCGAGCAGCGGGCATCCGGGGAGCCGGGGACAGGAAAGCCCCGGGACCCAGCAAACAGCCGGCAGAAGACGGCCAGGGTGGGGCAGTGGGCACCCGCCTACCAGACCCACCCTGTGCAGCTAAGGTGACTCTCCCACCCCGCCCCCAGCCCTCTCAGGGGCCTGAGCCCCCTGAGGCTCCCAAAGCCTCACGGGGAGCCACCCTTGGAGATGGTCAGATACTGTTACTCCTCAAAGGATTCAGCACCCCCGAAATCCATCGCAAACTGCATTCCAAGACCCAGCAGGAAAGTGTGGCTGGCCGCACCAGCTGCTATAGTGGGAGGGGACAGCGCAAGGTCCCGGTGGGGCTGAAAGGGTGTGGGGGACCAGGGCAGGGCCCAGGCTCAGGGACAGTGCTCGTGGCTGCACAGCCAGCCTCCAGGACCAGAGAGGCAGGGCGGACGGAGCCTCCGCCTGTGCCATCTCGGGCAACACGCACTATCATCTTTCTCTAAAGAGGGTGACAGAACGGGACCTCAATGTCATTTCCTGCCCAGAGCTTCTGAAACGATTGTGTAAGGTCAGTTTGAAATTCATCTGAGGAGGCGTCTGGAAGCCATTAAGCGTTGTGTCAGCAGAAAGCGAGTGTCCGTGAGCTGCGAGACCCTGTCATCGGCACAGCGGCGTGTTTGGTTGGGGAGCGGGCTGATGGGCGTTGACAGGGGACAGCTGAGGGCTGGGACTTGTCAAGAAGGTGGAGAGACCTCTCAGAGCACTCAGGAGTACATGGTACACCGAGTCACCGTCTGAACCGTCTCGGTTCCCACATCTGTCCACTAGACAAGTGGCGAGCACAGATGTGTCCTGCTCTCCCGGCCTCCCCCCACCCCCAGCTCCGAGGGACACTCACCATGAGAGGCAGGGAGCACACGGCCATGATGACAGTCATGAGGGCCAGCAGAATCAGGTGGTAAACTTCATCCTCTCGGGCACGAGAGGTCGGTACAAAGGAGCCGTGGTGCCGTCTCTGCTGGCGGTACATGTGACAGAGGCTCAGAGTGACGGAGCCGTTGCAGAAGAAGATGGAGGTCACCAGCAGGGCCATGAGGCTGGCGTAGGCCAGGGAGAAGGCACAGCCGCCGGGCTGGGTGGAGCCCATGCGGATGAAGCACCAGCTCCCGGGGCAGTACTGCTGATGCTCGCCCAGCCCCAGCAGGGGCAGCGAGCAGAAGAGACAGCAGAAAGCGTAGATGGCGGGCAGCGCCCAGCGGGCGCAGCGGGGCCCGTCCAGCCGGGCGTACCGGTAGGGGTGACTGAGTGCCAGGCACCGCTCCACGGCCATGGCGAAGAGGATGAGCGTGGAGGCCAGGCCGAAGAAAGTCATGGCAAAGGCGAAAGTGTCACACAGCCCCGTCCCGCCGTGGGCCAGGCCCAGCAGAGAGCTGTTCCGGGCGTAGGCCACAAACACCGCGGGGCTCAAGAAGCACGTGCCCAGCAGATCCGTCACCGACAGCCCAGTGACCAACACCGCAAAGGCCGACGGGTGTGACCTCCGCCGGGCACCCAGGATGGCCAGGGCCAGCCCGTTGCCCACCACACCGGCCACGAACATCAGGGTGCTGGTGGCAGGCCCTACCGAGTCTTGAACGTAGGTGATATTCCAGCAGGAGCCATCCCTGCCCTGCCACCCTCTGCCACCTGCAATGAGCGGGCTCCCAGGGGTGCCAGAAGGAGGTCCGCCGGGGTGTCCCTCACTGGCCACCATCTTCACAGCAGCCGGGATCTGCCCGTCAATTCCCTGTTCCCTGTGTGTGTGTGCGCGCGTGTGCGTGTGTGTCTGTTGTTTCCGTCGTCTTCTCCAGTGTCTGTCCCTCTCCTGTCTCTTTCCTTCTCTGTCAGGTCCTTGTCCCTTTGTGCCTCAGTGTCCCCTGTCCCCTACCCCCGGTCCCTTCCTCTACCCTTCTCTACCACCTCCTTGACGCTTCTGCTTTGTGGACCCTCCAGCCTCTCTGCCTTCTGAAGTCCCTCAGTCCCTCCTGGCTGTCTGCGGGTCGGGTCGGTCTGTGTAGGTCTCTGTCAGCTTCTCCCTCCCAGGGCCCGCCCTCCCCCTCCCCCTCCCCCCTCATCGTGCCTCCTCTCCCCGGCTTTTTTCATTTCCTCTCTGCCCCGCCCTCCTGCCCCTGTGCTGGTCTCCAGAGGCCCCCTCGGGCTCCCTGCCTGCTTCCCCTGGCTTGCACCCCATCCTCTGCTCTAAGCATCCGTCTCTTGCCTCCGCCTCTCCTCCTGCCCCTTCCCCCCCCCCGTACCCCCCCTCCGGCACGGCCACCTGCTGCCACCGCCACCCCACTCAGCCTCTGCGGTTTTTCACCGGCCCCCAGCATCTCACCTCTGTGTCGGTCTGTCTGTCTGTCTGCCCCCCTCTCCAAACCCATTCCTATCTAAGTCCCTATTCATGCCACCCAGGATCAGAACCCCAACCCGGACCCCCACGCCCCAGGGAAGCCAGACAGGTTCTGGTGCTGAGCGGTTCTCCGGTTCAGCCACAGCCTGAGCCGTGTGCGAGCAGCCTCTGAGAGCTATTCTGGGCTTCAGGCCCTGGGGTTAGGCCCTGGCCCTGGGATTGAGAAATGACCAGGAAATTCCTCCATGATGCAGTGTTTCCCAGACACCACGGAGAGCCCTGGTCCCTGGACACAATTCACTCCTTCCAGGAGCTGAGGAAGGAGGCGGCCTGAGCGGACCGGCCCTGGGCGCCTGGCTTAGGAGCTGGGAGTCCTGGGTCTGTTGGGACACACGGTCCGCCCACGGTCCGGTCCGCAGTTCACGGGGCTCTGGTGACCCACCCTTAAAGGCCGGCCTGCCCTCCTCCCCGCAGCACTTCCAGGCTCGCGGCCAGTGGCCTCCGCTGGTGTCCGATAATGACACTTTGGCGATGGAGAGCCGTCGCGGGCTCCAGCGCTGCTCCCACACCCCAGGCTTCATCCCACACGCGAGGCTCGGCCAGCCTCCGCCTCGGCACCCCCGCCCCCGCCGCCCCCGGGCAGTCTCCCTCGGACCAGTGTCCGCCCAGCTGTCAGGACAGAGGCGAGGGGACCTTCCCGGACTCCACGGCTCCTGCTTGAGGGTCAGAGGGGACCTTAGAGACCCCAGTCGCCCTGTGGAGCCTGTTTTCTTTAATCTGTTCTTGCTGCTGCTGCTGCTCTGCTGGTGTGTGTGTGTGTGTGTGTGTGTGTGTGTGTGTGTGTGTGTTTTGGGGGGTTGTTTGTTTGTTTGAGAGATCACACGTGGCCCAGGCTGGCCTCAAATTTTCTATGTAACCAGAAAAATGATCTTTTTTTTTTCCTTTTAAGAGGAGAGCAAGAACGAAGTCCTTAATGATCTTAACCTTAAAAAAAAAAAAAAAAAAAAAAAAAAAAAAAAAGCCGGGCGGTGGTGGCGCACGCCTTTAATCCCAGCACTTGGGAGGCAGAGGCAGGCGGATTTCTGAGTTCGAGGCCAGCCTGGTCTACAGAGTGAGTTCCAGGATAGCCAGGACTACACAGAGAAACCCTGTCTCGAAAAACCAAAAAAAAAAAAAAAAAAAAAAGATGAGCCGGGCGGTGGTGGCGCACGCCTGTAATCCCAGCACTTGGGAGGCAGAGGCAGGCGGATTTCTGAGTTCGAGGCCAGCCTGGTCTACAGAGTGAGTTCCAGGACAGCCAGGGCTATACAGAGAAACCCTGTCTGGGAAAAAAAAGATGTATGTATGTATGTATGTATGTATGTATGTATGTGGGGGGAGGGGTGCACCCATGCCACAAAGGGCATGTGGAGGTCAGAGGACAGCTTGCAGGAGTCAGCTCTCTCTCTCTCTCTCTCTCTCTCTCTCTCTCCCTCCCCCCTCCCTCCCTTCTCTCCCCCTCTCTTTCTCCACCCCGTGGGTCCCTGGGATAAACTCCAGTGTCTTCTGGGCATCAAGGCCTGCAGGCTTCATTTCCTCCCACAGCGCGAGGCGAGGTCTCACTGAGTGGCTCGGGCTGGCCTTCAACCTTCAGCGCGTCTCTCGCTAACATTACCCTCCTGTGCCCTGCCGTGACACCCTGCCGTGGCACCCTTGCTTTCCAGGGAGACTGTGTTAGAGACGAGGCTACACGTCCATTCGCCTTTCAGATCTGCACCGACGCGACCACCTTTCTGATGCGTTCCGGTCCTGGGCAAGGGGTGGCTTACCCGGGTCTCCTCCTCTATGATACAGGCCTAGGCGTGTGGCTGAGTGTATCCAGCATCCCACCCGCCGTGCAGCAGGGAAAAGGCCAGTACAGAGGCGTTCGGTGTCCAGGGGCAGGGGAGTTCCTGACCCAGGGCCGGACTGCAGGCGTCTGCTGTCCTGCCCTCTCTGTCCCCACCCCTGTGGTGACCACATCTTCCTATCACCCATGCCCAGCTGGCACCCAGCTGGCATTCCTGGCTTCCGACAGGATGGATGCCCAGTTCCAGCTGCCCTGGGGATCCCCATAGGACCACCCAGCCCTGCCCTGGTGAGCCAGGAGCCCGGTGGGGTGAGGGGGTGGGCCGGCGGGTCACGTGATCCCTGTCATGGGCTCTGGTTCCCAGGCCGGCTGGCCAGAGGGGACTCAGGAAGTCATATCATATTAATGAAGGATGGTGCCTGGAAGACGTGGCGTCCTGTCTCAACATCAGGGGAGTTTGGAGGAGGAGGAGGAGGGAGGAGGGAGGAGGAGGACCTCCGCTTCCCGGAGCTTTCTCCTGCTGGCTTCCTGTCCTCATCACCATCACTCACTGTTCGGGAAGTCCCCTGGCTCTTATGCCCAGGGACCTCGAACGAACAAGCCCTCACTCTCCTAGGCCTCAGTTTCCCCTCTTACACCTCTAGGAGCCGTTACCCTGTGGACGCCAGCCTCTGCTCCAGCTGCCTGGGCCAGCCTGGGCTGGACAAGACTCTCCCTCCGAGGGTCAGAGACCAGACAGAAGCAGGCGGGGAAGCACCAGTCACAGCTCTCTCCTAAGGAGGGGACAAGGGACCCTGGGGTCTGGCTCTGTGTGTGCCCACTCTGTCTGGTGCCAGGTGCCTTCATGTGAGGGGTGGGCCATTCGCACCCCTCGCCGTGGTTTCTGGGAACAGAGCACTGCCTTGTGAGGGTGACTCAGCAAGTTGCTTTCTCCCCACCACAGACAACAGGACTCCGCCTCCCCAGGGGACCCCAGGGCTCTTCAGAAGAAGGACAGGCCAGACACTGCAGAGAGTGGGGACTTACTCAGAGACACAGAGGGGAGGGGGACAGGGAGCAGGGACAGGATGGTGGGAACCGGGACTTAGCATGTGAGACTCCAAGTTAAGATGTGTGTGTGTGTGTGTGTGTGTGTGTGTGTGTGTGTGTGTGAGAGAGAGAGAGAGAGAGAGAGAGAGAGAGAGAGAGAGAGAGAGAGAAAGAAAGACTACACAGCTTCTGTGGGTCTTCACTAGCTCTTCATCGGCTGGCTGCTTTCTGTGCGGTGGGGATAGTGTGCACACACAGGAGTCACAGGTAGAGGTGTGCATAGATATGGCCGGATGGGTGTGCAAAGGCATGACCAGGTATACAGATATGTAATTTGCAAAAACAAAAAACAAGACAAAAAAAAAAAAAAACCTGTTCATTTTATATGCCTAAGTGGTTTTGCTTACATGTATGTCTGTGGACCGCATGCAGGCCTGGCGCCCGCTTTATGGTCACAACACACGGAGGTCAGAAGCAGACGCTGGATCGCCTCCGAGTGGAGCTGTCCACAGGTATGAGGCACCGTGTGAGCGTCTGGAATCAAAGCCAGGTCCTCTGCAAGAAGAAGTGTGCTTCTCTGCTGAGCCACCCCTCCCCCGTGGGCACAGCTTTGCTGTTGTGTGTTACTCACAGATAGGCACGTGTGTGTGTGTGTGTGTGTGTGTGTGTGTGTGTGAAGGTTATGAGGACATGTGTACTGCTGGTCACAGGTACCTTTGCAGACATGTATCAACATGTCACAGCTCACGATAACTTTATATCTTAGTCATTGAGTGTGCGTATTTTTTGCTCATGTGCCAAGGCATATGGGGCTACTGATTCTTTTCTTCCACTATGTGAGGGAGTCTTGAACTCAGATCCTCAGGCTTGGTGGCCGGTGCCTTTACAAGAAGAGCCACCTTCCCAGTCCCATCTCTACCGCTCGCCGTGAAGCCTTGGTACAACAAGTGTCCACACGTGGACACTTCAACAAATGTCCACACATGGGGTCCTGTGTAAAAAATAAGAGCCTCTATGCTGTCTCAGAGAGCGGTTGGAGCTATCGTTCGTTCATTCAACAAACCTAACAATCAAGCTGGGCGGGGGTGGCGCACGCCTTTAATCCCAGCACTTGGGAGGCAGAGGCAGGTGGATTTCTGAGTTTGAGGCCAGCCTGGTCTACAGAGCGAGTTCCAGGACAGCCAGGGCTACACAGAGAAACCCTGTCTCGAAAAACCAAACCAAACCAAACGAAACCTAACAATCACTGTGTAGTAAGGCTGGAGACACAGAGAGGGGCTCAGAAGACACCATGCACTGAGGACAGGTTCTGCCACCTGGTATGCAGAGCCTGGGTAAGAGTCCCAGCCGAGTCCGCTCTGCTGCAGACCCCACTTGCCCTGCCGCCCTGGTCCCTTCCTTCCTGGGACGTGTCTGTGTCTCACTCCACCCGTGCGTTCCACACCTGTGCGTCCCACACCCATGCTGCTCACACCCATGCTGCCCATGCCCGTGCGTCCCACACCCGTGCTGCCCCGCCCGTGCGTCCCACACATGTGCGTCCCACACACCCGTGCGTCCCACACATGTGCGTCCCACACACACGTGTGTCCCACACACCCGTGCTGCCCACACACCCGTGCGTCCCACACATGTGCGTCCCACACACACGTGCGTCCCACACACACGTGCGTCCCACACCTGTGCGTCCCACACACCCGTGCTGCCCACACCCATGCTGCCCACACCCGTGCGTCCCACACACCCGTGTGTCCCACACACGTGCGTCCCACACACCCGTGCGTCCCACACACCCGTGCGTCCCACACACCCGTGCGTCCCACACACCCGTGCTGCCCACGCTTGCTGTCTCAGGCCCGTCTTGTCTCACCCGCCCTAGCATGGCTTCCAGAAGTTTCTAGACCCTTCCAGGCCGTCCTGCTGTTTTGGGCTTTGCTTTCTCTTTTCTCCCAGGTCTCCAGAGCCAGGCCAGCACTACTGCACTGCTCCAGAGCGCGGGCGTGGAGAGCAGGAGGAAGGGAACTTATCCTCGAGAAGGACAACCCAGCGCTGGGTGGAGGCTGGGAGGGGTACTTCCTTAGGCATACACACACACACACACACACACACACACACACACACACACCACACACACACGGGCCCCCACCTCTTGGCCTGTGTCTGACCCCAGGTAAATCCTGGTCCCTGAAGCTGACCTCAGAGCTAGGGGTGACAGGAAAGAGCTAGGGTGACCAGAGACAGTGCCATTAGGAGTTGTGAAGTTAATGAGATTAATTAATCAAGTGCTTCTGGCATCTGGTGATGCGGACTAATGTCTCCCTGCCCCCCCCCACTAGGTTCCAGCCTCCTCCCCATTTCTGTCATTCCCCTCCACCATCTCCTGACTTCCCTCCTGCCGACCAGCCCCCGGGGCTTTCTCAGCAGACCTCCCCCACCCCCCACCCCCCCCCCCACCCCGGAAAAGCAGCAAGGTGCAGGAGGAAGCAGAGACCACAGGGGGTCCAGTCCGGAAGGGTGCTAAGTTCCAACGGTCTAGGCCAGGGGTTCTCAATCTTCTGAACGCCATGACCTTTAACAGGGCTCCCGATGTGGTGGCAATCCCAACTGGGATGGTTTGTATATGATTGGCCCAGGAAGTGACCTTATTAGGAGGTGTGGCCTTGTTGGAGTAGGTGTGTCACTGTGGGTGTGGGCTTAAGACCCTCCCCCTGGCTGCCTGGACGTCAATCTTCTACTAGCAGCTTTCAGATGAAGACGTAGAACTCTCAGTTCCTCCTGCACCATATCTGCCTGGATGCTGCCATGTTTCTGCCTTGATGACAATGGACTGAACCTCTGAGCCTGTAAGCCAGCCCCAATTAAATGTTGTCTTTTATAAAACTTGCATTGGTCATGGTATCTGTTCACAGCAGTGAGACCCTAACTAAGACACCAACCATAAAATTATTTTCATTACTACTTCATAAGTGTAATGTTGCTTCTGTTATGAATAGTAATGTAAAATATCTGTGTTTTCCAGTGACCCCCAAGGGTCTAGGCTCTCCAAGTTCCTTCCTCACAAGGCTGGAAGACTCTGGACCGTGAGAGCCTGGTGGAGTTTATACCTCTAATCCCAGCACCGGGAGGCTGAGGAGGCCAAAAGATGGCTCTGAGATCAAGACCAGCTTAGGTTACAAAGTGAGAAACTGCAAAAATAAAGGAAACAGGTACAACAACGGTTTGTCTGTAATCATGGCACAGAGCTACAAAGCTAGATGCCAACTTAGAAGAAAAAATCCCAATGTGTAACCCCAGCATTCAGGAACAGACACAAAAGAATCATTAGGAGTTCTGTTAGCCTGGGCTACATAGTAAGATCCAGCCAGGGCTACATTGTAAAAGCAAGACCTTGTGGAGAGAGAGAGAGAGAGAGAGAGAGAGAGAGAGAGAGAGAGAGAGAGAGAGCGCTCAACAGAGAAAGGCACCCGCCACCAACAGTTTCATCCCCAGGACCCATGTGGTGGAAGGAGAAAACCAACTCTCACAAATTGCGCTCTGATGTTCATACACATCTGAGCACGAACACACACGCAGGCACACACATGCACACACCACCAAATGTAAAAAGAAAGAAACTGAAACTTCTGAAACTTGGGGCTCAGCAGTTCTGGGAGCCCAGATCCCCTCCGATTCTAAGCTGTGAAGGGCTGGGCTTAGGGGGGGGCTTCCCCACTCCTTCCCCCGCCCCACCCCCACCCTCAGCACATCCTTGGCTCTCTCTCTGCCCCCCTTTTCCCTTGGGGCTCCCACAGACATGATGCAACCAGACCGGAGCGGGCAGAGAGGTGGGAGCAGACCCGGAGATGTAATTACAGCTGCTCCAGCCTCCATTCTACAGGAAGCTCCGAGTTGGGGGCCCCCGGGGGACCCTAATCCGGTGCAAATGTAGAGCACTTACCAGGCTCGTGCAAGGCCTCCTGGGGAGGAAAGCCCCCGTGAGCCACTTCAGGAGACAGACAGTCCAGGCTCCATCAGCAAAATAACAGACTCTGCAGTGGGGCGGGCTGGCGGTGTCTGAGGACGTCGGAGGAAGGAATGGGTAGTTTTGAATTCAGTGGCTGCCTAGATAACTAGATAAATCAGGTCTGGTTTTCCTCTGGTTTTGTTTTGCTTGTTTGCTTGTTTGTTTGTTTGAGATGATGTCTTTCCCTGGACCCTAGGGTTTATGGGTTTAGCTAGATTGCCTGAGCAGGGAGTGTCAGCCCCCTCCCCTGCCTCCCCAGCCCTGAGATTACAACTGAGTTCCACCGGTCCCAGCTTGTTACATGGTTGTTACATGGTGGCTAGGGATTGGACTAGGACTCCCATGCTCACCTGACAAGCCGCACTAGCCTCCCCCTTTGTTTCAATGGAAACATTTCCTTCTTCATTCCACTGTGAGAAGTCCCCAAGCAGGCCGGCGGTGGTGGTGCACGCCCTTAATCCCAGCACTCCGGAGGCAGAGGCAGGCGGATTTCTGAGTTGGAGGCCAGCCTGGTCTACAGAGTGAGTTCCAGGACAGCCAGGACTACACAGAGAAACCCTGTCTCGAAAACCAACAAACAAACAAACAAACAAAGAAGTCCCTAGGCACCCCCCAGGGTGAATGGCAACTGTGATTCCTGTAGCTGTGCCCCCTTCCCCCCCACCCAAAAACATTCTTCTCTGGAGGGAGGAGGGCGGCCCCCAAGACAAAGGAAACGTCCAGGCGCAGAAAGCTCAGAAAGTCCCAGATTCCATATGGGCATGCACGTGCGTCTGTGTGCACCTGCACTGGCACAGGCATCGTGCACACAAGGACCTGTAGAAACAGCTTCGCATACCTGTATGCTCGCGCGTGCACACACACACACACACACACACACACACACGTACAATGTGCAAACGTGTACCTGTGTGCACACCATCATGCATACACACTCAACCCAGGCGCCCAACACACACAACCCAGCCACCACACGCACACGCACACTCAAGCACACAGACACACAGACACAAACACACACACACACACACACACACACACACACACCACACCAGGGGAAAATGATTAATCCACTTGATCCACTTGGCCATGCACGCACAGTCTAAAACCGCCCGCTCTATCCTCAGACTCCCGCGGCCCCTTCACAGTTATAGAAGCAGAGGAAGCAGACACTGCTGGAGCCCCGGGGACGCTCTTCTCCTGCATCACTGACTGTGCCACGGTGGGCTTTTGGGGGGATGTGCCTGCCTGTGAGTCACCGATGTTCCTGTAAGTGACCTCAGTAAACTAATTGGGTCCCCGAGCTAGATCCGGGTAGAGTCATTTCTTTCGTCTGCCATTGATAAACAAATAATTGCTCATGTGTGCCTCCTAAGAAAAAAGTTACACAACGGGGATGTAATAGGACATCGTGGGGACACTGCCCAGCCGGAAAGCCCAGAAGCCGTGGAAAATCGCAGGGAAGGCCAGGCGTGTTGGCATATACCGGTTGTCCCCGCATTCGGGGCGCGGAGGCAAAAGGACCGTGGGTCTGAAGCCGGCCTGGCTGCACAGCAAAACTCTAGGTTAGAAATACACTAAGGAGGCCCGGAGAGATGGCTCAGGGGTTAGCGGCGGTCCTAAATCCAACCCCCAGCAACCACACGGTGGCGCACGACCACCTGTATGGATCCCAGACCTCTTCTGACGACCGCTACAGTGTACTCACATACATAAATAAATCTTTTTAAAATTTGCCTCTAAAAATAAATAAATAAATATGAAATAAAATTTCCCCCCGGGGAAGCCGGAAATAAGGACTCTGATGAGAAATTCTTTCTGCGTCACAACCAAATTAAGAGCATGTTTAAGCATCATCTAGGCCAAAAATAGCGTCCAAATCACAACTGCAGCTACATATGCAGGGCTCGAGAGTGTGCCGGGAAAGGGGATGGGGCCGCGCCTCACGGCGAGAAAAACGCAGCTGAATCGGAGCCCACAGGACCCCAAATTAAGATACCAGGAGGGATGCAGGGGGCCCCCAAATGACTGACTCCTCCATGTGTTGCCTCTGTGTCATCTAATGACAGGACTTTCTCTTTTGTTTGTTTGTTTGTTTGTTTGTTTGTTGTTGTTTGGTTTTTTTTAAAACAAGGTTTTTCTCTCTACGTAGCCCTGGCTGTCCTGGAACACATTCAATACACCAGGCTGAATTTGAACTCAGAGATCTGCCTGCCTCTGCCGGATTAAAGTCAGGAGCAACGGGCTAGAGGAGATGTCTCAGTGGTTAGAGCACTGACTGCTCTTCCGAAGGTCCTGAGTTCAAATCCCAGCAACCCCACAGTGGCTCACACCCATCTGTAATGAGATCTGACGCCCTCTTCTGGTGTGTCTGAAGACAAGTACAGTGTACTTAGATATAATAATAAATAAATCTTTAGACCTGAGCGAGCAGAGGTCCTGGATTCAAATTCCCAGCAATCACATGATGATGGCTCACAACCATCAGTACAGCTACAGTGGACTCATATATACATAAAAATAATAAATAAATCTTAAAAAAAAAAGTCAGGAGCACCACCCCCCGCTAATCACATGATTTTCTTATTCAGATCCCCAAGTCTTATCAACCCCCCATACTAACCCAGACGTCCTTCCTAAAAGGAACCCCTCTATGACCCCTGAGCTGGGTCAGGGGTGTTCTCTCATTCTCTCTCTCTCTCTCTCTCTCTCTCTCGCTCGCTCCAGGGACGGTTCGGAAGAGTGAATGGGTGGGCAGATGAAGAACCAGGTCGGTGTTTGAAGACAGAAGATAGTTCGAGAGGCCCGGACCTGGGGCACAGGCCTGCAAGGCCGGCCGCGACTCAGGGAAACCTTGTCTCTAAACAGCAAGTTAAGAGGGGAGCCAGGTGTGGTGACTCACGCCTTTAATTCCAGTACTCAGGAGGCAAAGGCAGGCAGATCTCTGAGTTTGAGGACAGCCTGGTCTACAGAGCAAGTTTTAGGATAGCCAGGGTTATCAGAGAAACCCTATCTTGAAAAACAAAAAGAAAAAAATTAAAGAAAGAAAAAGTAAAATGTACAGTAAAATGAGGATTGGTGAGAGCCGGGCGGTGGTGGCGCACGCCTGTAATCCCAGCACTTGGGAGGCAGAGGCAGGCGGATTTCTGAGTTCGAGGCCAGCCTGGTCTACAGAGTGAGTTCCAGGACAGCCAGGACTACACGGAGAAACCCTGTCTCAAAAAAAAAAACCAAAAAAAAAAAAAAATGAGGATTGGTGAAATGGTTTAACAGGAAGCATCTGCCTAGAATCCCCCAGGGAAGGACTGGGGGCGTGGCTCAGTGGGAGAGCCACGCCTAGAATCCCCCAGGGAGGGGTTGGGGGCGTGGTTCAGTGGTAGAGCCACGCCTAGAATCCCCCAGGGAAGGGCTGGGGGCGTGGCTCAGTGGCAGAGCCCCGCCTAGAATCCTCCAGTGAGGGGGCTGGGGGCGTGGCTCAGTGGCAGAGCCTCGCCTAGAATCCGCCCCCAAGGAGGGGCTGGGGGAGTGGCTCAGTGGGAGAGCCCCGCCTAGAATCCCCCAGGGAGGGGCTGGGGGCGTGGTAAATTGCTTGTTTGCCAGGTACCCCTAGTACCTAAAAGGGGACGTGGGGAAGCCAGGCATGTTGATGGAGCTCTTTCATCCTAGCACTAAGGAAGCAGAAGCAAGCAGATTTCTGTAAATTTGAGGCCAGCCTGCATTACAAAGCAAGTTCCAGGACAGCTG